>CAJQZJ010004765.1:8485050-8514310 GCA_907164525.1 Lophiomys imhausi
TCAGGCTCTGAGAGCCTTGTCTTAAGCAGCCACCTCCTTGAAGACCTTGACAGGATTCGCTGCAGTGCCCCTCCAGCTATCAGGCTCTGAGAGCCTTGTCTTAAGTGACTCTTAGGGTGTTGAGAATCCTTTAGGGCACAGCATGTTCTTTTTTTTTTCTTCAATTTTTCGAGACACAATTTTTCTGTGTGTACTCACACTATGTAGATCAAGCTGCCTTTGAAGTCATAGAGATCCACCTTCCTTTGCCTCCCAAGTGCTGGGATTAAAGATATGTGCCACCTTGCCCAGCGCATGTTCATTCTTGCCTGTTGTATTTTCTAATCTTTGTGTGTGTGCATGAGAGAGAGAAATAGTGTGTGTGTATGATGTATGTGCATGTTTGTTTATGAGTGAAGGCCTATGAACGGAAATCAGAGGACAACTTTGGCTGTGAGCCTTTGTCTCCCACCTTGTTTGTTTTCTGCCAGGCTAGCACCAGGATTGAGGCTGAGCTCCTTCTGCTGGCTGTGGGTCCGGGGGGAATCCAAGCCATCTCTCTAGCTCCTGCTCCTGCCTTTTCTGGTAGTTATGCTTTGCAGCTGTATGCAGCCTGGAAAGCTATGTGGGTAGGGCTGACGTGAGCAGCCTTTTGTTTTGAAAGAAGGTGTGGTTTGTGTGCCTTTCCAGGGGGTTATGATTTTGTTCCTGGCTGTGTGTGTAGAAGAACTCATTACTGTCTAGTAGCAGTTAGTCCCCAGGCCTCTATTTCCAGAGGGACTTCTGCTCGTGCTAGGAGCTCGGCACTGGGGACACAGGAATCAGAGGAAAGGGCCAGAATTATTCAGGGAACTGAGGTGGGAGAGAGGATGCAGCTAACTGACTCAGGACCACAGGAAGTTTCCATGGAGGAAGCAGTGGCCATGTTTCCTTAGGAAACTCAGCAGGTGGGCGAAGCCCAGTGAGGCCGAGAGAGAGCCCTGGTAATAGATTTCAACTCAGAAAGGGTTTTCTTTTATTTTGTTTTTTTTTTTTTTGTTTTTGTTGTCTGTTTTTTTTTTTTGAGACCGGGTTTCCCTGAGTAACAGAGCCTTGGTTGGCCTGGACTTCGCTTTGTAGACCAGGCTGACCTCAAACTCACAGAGATCCACCTGCCTCTGCCTCCTAAGTGCTGGGATTAGAGTGTGCTCTACCACACCCAGCTAGAAAGGGTTTTCATTTATGTGTATGTTCTCATCTTTGCAGACACGACTTTAAGCACTGGATCAGCCCCCAGAAATGTGAATGTGGAAGAACACTATGTTTTCAGATGGCAAAATAATTCTATCAGTGGCCTAGACATCACAATCATCAGGGCAGAAATCAGTGCCCACCAGAAAGGTAATGTCAATGAGGGCGAGAATACTTTCAATGTGAAGTTCCTTATCTCTCAATGTTTTTTGCAATGATAGCCCTTCAAATGACGCCAGACTTATTTACCATGTGTGTTTATCACCCAATCAAGGAGTCAGTATTCTTTTGCACATCAGATGTAATTTTGTGCCAGGCATGGTGGTTCATACCTGTAACACCAGCACTCAGGAGGATGAGGCAAGGGGGATTGATTGTGGAGCCTGACTGACTCCATTTTGGAAAAAAGATTCCATTTTGTACTAGACTTGACTTAGGGCTGACCTCCAGTTCCAAGAGAAACAACAAAATATACCCGACCTTGCATTCCAGGGGTGTTCCCTAGTCGTAACCGGACAGCTCACTCTGAGAAAGCACCCAGAAAGTCTGAACAAACTTTCTGCTGGTCAAGCTGACTGATGATGCTGTAGCAACAATGAGCCAATTAGAGATAGACAGGTTTGTCTGTCCAAATGTCATCCAATCTTGGGCTAGAAACCCCTTTCTTTGTTTAAGCCCCTATAAAAATCTTATATTTTCTGAGTTCAGGGCTCCAACTCAAACTACTGTGGCAATGACAGTTTTGAGTCCCTGCTCGAGTCTGAATAAAAAACCCTCCTGTTTTTACATTGGAGTCGGCTCCTGGGTGGTCTTTGGGGTCTTGAGAACTGGGCAGAACATTATAGTGAGTTCCAGAGCAGCCTAGGTACATATAGTGAAGCCCTGTCTCAAAAGAACAAGAAAAAATAATCTTTAGAGTGAGTAGTGTCATTTGACCGGTGAGACGGCCCTGCTGGGAAAGCGCTTGCCACCAAGCCTGACTTGGTCCCCAGGATCCATGTGGTAGAAGAACCAACTCCACATGTGTGCCATTGCATTTGCAACCCCCCATATATATATAACTTTAAAAGAAAAGAAGCCAGATGGTGGTAATCCCAGTGTTCAGGAGGCAGAGGCAGATGAATATCTGAGTTTGAGGCCAGCCTGGTCTATATAGCAAGTTTGAGGCCAGCCAGGGCTACTTCGTCAGATCTTGTCTAAAAAATGAAATAAACTAGTACTATTAGGGGGATAATTTCTTTGTTGTTGCTATTTTGCCGTGTTTTAAAGATAGGGTCTCACTGAGTAGCTCTTAGCTGGAATTTTCTGTGTAGACCAGACTGGCTTCAAACTCACAGCTTCCTGAGTGATGGGATGAAATAAATGTGTGAAAGAACACCTGGATTGTTTCTGTTTTTTTTTTGTTTTTGTTTTTGTTTTTGTTTTCTGAGACAGGGTTTCTCTGTGTAGCCCTGGCTGTCCTGGACTCACTTTGTAGACCAGGCTGGCCTCGAACTCACAAAGATCCACCTGCCTCTCCCTCCCAAGTGCTGGGATTAAAGGCGTGCGCCACCACCGCCCGGCTTTGTTTCTGTTTTAATTCTTAGTTTTTTTTCTTTCTTTTCTTCTTTTCTCTTTCTCTTTTTCTTTTCTTTTCTTTCTTTCTTTCTTTCTTTTTTTTTTTTTTTGAGATAAGGTTTCTCTGTGTAGTCCTGGCTATCTTGGAACTCGTTCTGTAGACCAGGCTGGCCTTGAACTCATAGAGATCCACCTGCCTGTGAGTGCTGGCTTTAAACATTTTTTATTTATTATGTATACAGTATTTGCTCTACATATATGCCCGGGCAGATCTTAATGTAGATAGCTGTTAGCCACCATGTGGTTGCTGGGAATTGAACTCAGGACCTTGGGAAGAACAGCCAGTGCTCTTAACCTCTGAGCCACCTCTCCAGCCCATTTTTTTTTTTTAAACATTTTTTATTGAGTGCTGGCTTTAAAGGCTTGTGCCATCACACCTGGCCATTACTGACAGTTTCAAACTGCTATGTGGGTGCTGGGATTTGAACCCTCATCCTTTGGAAGAGCAGTCAGTGCTCTTAACTGCCGAGCCATCTCTCCAGCCCTGATTCTTAGTTTTTCAACACGGCCTTGGTGTTTAATAGCCTAGACTGGCCTCCACCTCAAAGCAGTCCTTCTGCCTCAGCCTCCTGAGTGCTGGTATTACTGCATACATCACCATACATGGTTCATAGGAGTTGATTTCTTTTCCCAATGAAACGGTGTGCATGATGTCTTCAGTTTCTTTTTTTTTTTTTTCTAGGAACAATGGTCCAGAGATTCACAGTGAAGTTTTTAAGCCATAACAGTGGTGATGAGAAGGAATATTCTGGAAATCCAGGTAGGATGGGTGACAGTGCTGGTCTTCTGCACACTTCTTACAGTGGGATCTTGGGCTGTCCTGTGGTCATGAGGAACTACCCTGAGTTGTGTTTGTCTCCATGACCAGTTTCTTTATCCCACAGCAGTCCACTTTCTCTGATGGCAAATTAATATTTTAATATACAAATTTGCTTTACATGAAAATTTATTCTCTTTAGCCTCTGGTCTTTTATTTTTGTATTTTATGAGGTTGTTTGTTTGTTTTGTCTGTTTTTTATAGGGTTTCTTTATGTAGCCCTGGCTCTCCTGGAAGATCTCTGTGGCTTTGCCTGCCTCTGCCTCCCAGTGCTGGTATTAAAGGCTTATGCCACCATACCTGGCTATTTTTGGGGGGGTTTTGTTTGTTTGATTGATTTTAATTTTTTAACGATTGTTTGTATTTTATGTGCTTTGGTGTTTTGCCTGTATGTGAGGGTGTTGGATCCTCTGGAACTGGAGTTACAGACAGGTGTGAGCTGCTATGTGGGTGCTGGGAATTGAACCCGGGTCCTATCGAAGGGCAGCCAGTGCTCTTAATTGCTGAGCCATCTCTCCAGCTCCTTGTTTAAAATTATTTTTATTTTTTATTTATGGTTGTGTGTGTGTTCATTCACATGTGCCACTTGTGTGTTGGCACCCAAGGAGGTCAGAAGAGGGTGTCAGATTCCTGGGATTTGGAGTTTCCAACAGTTGTGAGTCACCCAGCATGGGTGCTGGGAACCAACCTTAGGTCCTCTGGAAGAGCAGCAAGTGCTCTTCACCACTGAGCCATCTCCCCAGCCCCTGGGAAATTTTTGTTTTTGTTTTTGTTTTTGTTTTTGTTTTTTTTTTGGTTTTTCGAGACAAGGTTTCTCTGAATATCTCTGGCTGTCCTGGACTCACTTTGTAGACCAGGCTGACCTCGAACTCACAAAGATCCGCCTGCCTCTGCCTTCCAAGTGCTGGGATTAAAGGCGTGCGCCACCACCACCCGGCTTGGTTTTGTTTTTGAGACATAGTGTTCCTGTGTAGCCTTGAACTGTTGATCTGGGCACAGTACCACCACCTGGTGCCACTGGCTTTTTGAAAGAAACCTGATACTCTTGTTGTGAGCCACTGTCCTCTGAGTACAGCAGCTATTACCACTGTAGTCAGAGCAACTGTGACTATATCTGCAAGAGACCCTCAACAAGGTCTGACCTGTTCCCCTCCTAGCTACATGTGGGCGTGGGAAATACTGGCACAGAGGAAGGGAGAAAGGTCAACTAGAGGGACACTCCATCCATGCAGCAGGAAGTCACCACCCAAGCTGGGTCGTGTTCTCAGTGGTGGAGCTGTTTTACGATCATTGACATTCATGTGAGCTAGCCCACCAAAGCTAGCTCTCGGGTCCCTTGACTACACTACATGTTCATTCATATCTCCTCAGGAAAGGCTAACACCAGCTTGCTGTTTGTTTCTCTGCTTGTTTCCCCCTTTCAGCCTCCCAGTTCCTGTTATGCCCTATGGGGCCGCTCAGCACTTGAGATGTAGTAGCTAATACATGTGGAGTTGGTAATATTTTGCATAAGCTGGGATAAATAAAACACGTTAGGACTCTACTCTAACTACTCTACCCTAGGTCTACTCTGTAGACCAGGCTGCCCTCGAACTCAGAGATCCTTTGCCTTTCAAGTGCTGGAATTAAAGGTGTGCACCACCATTGCCCGGCTGTGCTGTCTTTCTTAATGGGAGGGAGGATGGCAGCTCTTCTTGCTTTGTTTTCTGTGTGTAGGTTACCAGCTTGGCAAGCCGGTCCGAGCCCTACATACCAATGGGACGAATATCACCACGTTACACCTCTGGCAGCCAGGTAATATGCTTTTGCCATTGTGACTTGCTCCCTGACAGACTGAAGTTAGAAACATCAAGGTGCTCCTTGGAGACAGAACAGCTCCATGTGAAGGGTAGGCACCCAGTGCGGCAGCTGGAGTTGCCCACACCTGCCAGAAGCAGGTGAGCCACTGAACTTGGTCCAGGAATTCTCACACAAAATGGTGCTTTGTTTAGCTTTGAAAGGAACAGAAGGATTCAAGTGGGTCAGAAGCCGTGGTTCACAACCTTCCTGATTCTGTGACCCTTTTATACAGTTTCTCATGTTGTGGTGATCCTCAACTATAAAATTATTTCATTACTACTTCATAACTATAATTTTGCTACTGTTATGAATTGTAATAAAAATATCTGATATGCAGCCTCCAAAGGGGTCATGACCCACAGGTTGAGAACCACTGGATTAGTGTGCCCCTAACCTCAATTTTCAGAAACATTATGTTCACTTTCCGTTATTGGTCTTGTTTTGTTTAGCCAGGTGTCCTGGCATGTTCCTCTCATCCCAGCATATAAAAGGTGGAGGCAGGAGGATCAGGAGTTTGAGGTTGTCCTCAGTTACATCATCAGTTCAAAGCCAGCCTGGGCTATGTGAGACTTTGTCTCAAAAAAAGATAAAAATGATCACTTTTTGTTTGTTTGAAACTGGGTCTTTTTATGTTGCCCAGACTGGCCTTGAACCACCATGCTCCTGCCTCAGCCTCCTGAGTGCTGCTGAGAGAGTTTTCAGGAAATCTTTGCATGTGTTTTAGCAGAACAGTAAGAGGCTCGTCCTTTTGTTGTAGCCGGAAGGGGCTTGTGCACATCAGCTAGTCTCCGACCTGTTGTTTTTGGAGAAAATGCCCTCTCTGGCTGCCTTTTAGAAGTTGGGATTAATGAGAACTGCACGCAGCTCCGGTGAGTCTCTTGTTGGTTGGTTGTGTGAGACGAGGTCTCACATAGCCTGGGATGATCTTCTCTTGATCCCCCTCTCTGCGCCTCCCCAAAGCTGGTACGAGTGAGTTTCATTGATGAATTCTCCTGCATTTTGAGTGGTTTCCTTAAAATTAACTCACCGTGTGAATGTTAAAGACAGAACTGAAAAGTTACAGTGAATTAAAGTTGGTGTGGAAGTGATGGTGAGTGGTGGACACACATATGCTTGGTTTTAACATTTATTTGTGAAATCATTATTATGTGTATGTGTGTGATGTGTATGATTACAGGTGCATGTGTGGCCCAGTGTGTGTGTGTGTGTGTGTGTGTGTGTGTGTGTGTGAGAGAGAGAGAGAGAGAGAGAGAGAGAGAGAGAGAGAGAGGAGAGTCAGAACAGGTACAGGCATGCCCCAGTGTGTGTATGTGTGTGTGAGAGAGAGAGAGATATGAGAGAGTCAGAACAGGTATAAGCAGGCCCCAGTGTATGTGTGTGTCTGTGTAACTCTGTGTGTGTGTGTGTGTGTGTGTGTGTGTGTGTGTGTGTGTAGCCATGTGTAGCTGTGTGTGTGTGATGTGTGTGTAGCTGTGTGTAGGTTAGGGGACAGCCTTCTGGAGCTGGCTCTTTCTCCAGCACAGATTCTAAGGATGGAACATGGGTCTTCAGTGTTGGTGGCACTTGCTCTTACCCCCGAGGCATCTTGCCATCTCTGATTTTTTGTTTTGTTTTAAGTTGGTGTAAAATTTGCATAGTGTAACTAGTCATTGGTTCGTAGCTGGCTCAAGCCGCACAGTTGCTCATACTGTCATCCCAGCAGTCTGGAGGCTGAGGCAGGCTTGCTGTTTGGGGACATAAAATTAAACAAGCAGGGTCTGTAGTGATGGCTAGGCAGGTAGAGGCCCATGATGCTGAGCCTGATGGCCTGAGTTCAAGACCAGGACTCGTGGGGTAGAAGAAAACTGACTCACTCACATTGTCCTTTGACCTCCCCAAGTATGCCACGGCACGTACATACATGCACACACACACACAGATGCTTAAAAAACTAAAAATAAGCAAAAAGTGAACAGTTATTTAGGCCTTTCATGATCTTATGAAAGGTTCTATCTTGTTCTAAAATATTTTCATCTCCAAAAGTGGAAATCTGTATGTGTAAGTAGTTACTCCCCAGATCTCCTCCCCAAAGCCTTGGGCACCAGGTACCCTGTGTTCTACACCTGTGGCTTTGCCTGTTCTGGATTTTCAAATGGGCTCATACCCACCCTGCCTGTCACAGCGCACACCAGGATGCAGTTCATTTCTGTGGTGACCTGAAGCCTGCCTTTGTGTGTCTGCACATATCACATCTTGTTATCCGCCTGGGTTGATGGGCATCTGGATTTTCCGTCGTTTTGGCTGGGTCCACTGCTACACACAGGCCTGCACACATCTGTTTTAATGCGCTTCCCATTCTTTTGGTCTGTGCCCAGGAATTGAAGTGCCATTCCCTTGTCTAACTGTATAACCCACCTTTCCCACAGTGGTGGCACCATGTGCCATTCTCACAGCACAGTGGGACACTCTACATCCTCCCAACACTTGCTATTTTCCTTCTTTTTAATTAAAATTTTTGACATTTGTCTTTATTGTGTTGGAAGATAGGTGGGCACATACGTGTTTCACATGTGGAGATGTGGGAACCAGTGCTTTCTCTGGCCACATTGTAGGGTCTATTAATCCAACTCAGGTTGTTAGGCCTGCATACAAGCTCCTCTACCCACTGAGACACCTCACTGGCCCTTCCCCGCACAATTTAAGATTTATTTGTTTTTGTGGTATGAATGTTTTTGCCTGCCTGTATGTCTGTGCACCATGTGCAGGCAGTGCCTGCAGGGGACAGAAGAGGCTATCAGATGCTGTAGAACCAGAGTCACGGTTGATTGTGAGCCACCAAGTGAGTGCTGGGAATCGAACTCAGGCCCTCCAGAAAACCAGCAAGTACTCTTTTTTTGTTTGTTTGTTTTTTGAGACAGGGTTTCTTTGTATAGCCCTGGCTGTCCTGGAACTGCCTATATAGACCAGACTGGCCTCGAACTCACAGAGGTCTGACTGCCTCTCCCTCCCGAGTGCTATGAGTAAATGCGTGCCATACCATGCCCTGCTTCTGCAGCAGATTTTTATCTGGACTCCCAGCTAAGATGCATGGCCACTCTTGGAAAGGGACTTGAGGGACCAGCCCCGCTTGCCAGTGGCTGTGAAGTGTTGTCTTCCTCTCTTGCAGGGAGAATGTCCTTCACAGATTGGATTTGCTGATACAAGCAACTCATGTTGCAAGGAGAGGCAACTCGGACTACAATGATTTGAGTGACGGCTGGCTGGAGGTCATACGTGAGTCGTGTGCACAAGGGCTTTACTGCCATCATCACCGACCATGGCTCTAGAGCCTGATGCATTTGGCTAGGGCTCTCTGTAGGCAGGAAGCTGTCACAGCTCTCTTATGGCTTTTGCTTCGCAGAGGAAACTGCCATGAGCTCCCTCTTGCTGAGAGTCTGGGCTTGAAGACATACAGGACACATCAGTTTGCACTACTGTTTTGAGTTCCCAAGAATATTGAAATCGAGCCGGGCTTGGTGGTGCACGCCTTTAATCCCAGCACTCGGGAGGCAGAGGCAGGTGAATCTCTGTGAGTTCGAGGCCAGCCTGGTCTACAAAGAGAGTCCAGGACAGCCAGGGCTACACAGAGAAACCCTGTCTTGAAAAACCAAAAAAAAAAAAAAAAAAAAAAAAAGAATATTGAAATTGAGATTTGACCTGGCTGTTTTTGTTAGAGTTTAAAAACGTGGTGCTTAAATGAAAGGGTCCCAGACACAGACAACCCGGAACCCCCAACTCCATTTGTGTGCAATACCCAGAATGGACAGATGTATATAGAGAGCAGATTTGTGGGTGCCAGAAAGTGGGGAGGTGCTGTTGTGATCTGGAGAGTTCTCTACAGGGAGAGCTGAAAGTGAATCTGTGGCTGAGATGTGGCTCAGCATAGTGTCCAGTGTGTGGAGAGCCCTGGGTTTGAGCCCCATCACCAACTTTCCCAGATCTAAGACCAGTCTTAAAAAAAGCAGTAGCCTGAAAGTGCGAATGGTCACCACACACCTCTGAATTGTTCACTTGAAAAGAGGACTGGCAGAGACTGGGGCTGTGGCTCTGAGGAGGAGTACGTGCCAGCATGTGTGAGACCCTGGGCTTTGTTATGATGTTGCTGTGCCTCCAGCCAGTAAATTGCTTACTTATGTATTTAACCCATTGGAACCATGATGCTAGGGTGAGGTTTTGGGTTTTGTTTTTTTCTTTTCCCCCTTTGGTTTCTCGAGACAGGGTTTCTCTATATAGTCCTGGCTGTCCTGGGCTCTCTTTGTAGTCCCAGGCTAGCCTTGAACTCACAGAGATCTGCCTGCCTCTGCCTCCCAGGTGCTGGGATTAAAGGTGTGCGCCACCATGCCCAGTGCTAGGATGAGGTTTTTTTTTTTTTCCTTAGGTTTTTCGAGACAGGGTTTCTCTGTGTATCCATGACCGTCTTGGACTTACTTTGTAGACCAGGCTGGCCTCGAACTCACAGAGATCCGCCTGCCTCTGCCTCCCGAGTGCTGGGATTAAAGGCATGTACCACCACGCCTGGCCTTTATGTGTTTTTTTTTTTCTAGGATGAGTTTTAAATATCTTTTTAAATATGACTTTTATTAGGGCTACAACTGTCTGGAATAGCCTTTACTATGGTTCTGTATTGTCCCTGTTAGAACACTTTGTGGGACAAGCTTGGACAGTAAATTTTTTTTTTTTTGTTTTTTAAGTAAAGATTTTATTTTTATTTATGTGTGTGTGTGTGTGCCTGTGTAGAAGTTTATACTAGTTGTGTGCTAGGGCCCTTGGAGGCCAGAAAAGGACACTGGATCCCCTGAAGTTGGAGTTACAGGTGGTTGTGAGCTGCTGGGTGCTGTAACTGAACCTGGGCCATCTGCAAGAGCAGCCAGCGCCCCTAAATGCTGGGCTGACTCTGCAGCCCCAGACACTGAATCGTTATGTTTGGTTTTCTTATGTGGGTTGGGAGCTCATTCACCACACAGGGAAGCATTTAGACACCACCCAGGTGAGTAGCACCTGCTTTTGCCGGATAGACATTCTGAGGTCACACGTGTAACAATTCACAGAGTGACAATTAGAACTTAGCCTAGAGAGAAGAACCTCTGGACTGGAAGCCAGACCATATCACCTTCCACTCCTCTGGGTGTCATTTGTGACACTGTAGGATGGACAGCTGCTCTTCACATATGTCTACCTTGACATTCCTGCAGGTGCCGACGGCCCTGCTGCAGGGGCTGACCTGCCCCTGAGCAACACAAATGGCATCTGCCTGGAAGTCCCAGCCCAGCTCACCATCCGCATCCTCGTTGCTGAAGCTGGCTCTGTGGAAGGTGTGGCTCAGCAGGAGATCCTGGCTGTGGAGACAAGGTGTGGGCCCTTCCTGAGAGTTGCCAGAGTCAAGGGCAGGACAAAGGCTAGGAATGCTAAGCAGGAGTCTGCACACTCGTAGGTGGTGATTGCTACAGATCTGGCTATGGACGTGGGAGCCGCAGACGCCTGCCCTCAGGAGTATTCAGAAAGCTCGGTGTGAGAGCTGCTGCAGTGTCAGGGGAGGGCCAGGCTAGCAAGGGGCTGTGCAGTGCTGAGTGTGTTTAACTCTGTGAGCCTGAGAGGCACAGTGACTACAGAACGTGGCCACTGGCTGCAGGCTCTGCCAGCACCACAGGTTCAGATCGTGGAACTATGTGTGGCTTTAGACAAGCTTGAGAGTAGCTTCATCTGAGAAATGATGACACCCTGTACATGTGGCTCTGCCTTATGTGACAGGTTCCTCTTTGCAGAACGTAAGAGAGGCCACCTTGTCAAGAGAGATCTGGGCAGACTTTTATTTGTTCAGCTGGGCCATGTGTTCCTTTTGGAGCCGTTCACTATGGCCTTGACTATCAAAACTCTGACAGGCAGGCTCTGGATTCAGGCTGTGGGGAGTGGTCTGTCCCCCACATCCAGGGAAAGTTGGGGAGCAGTTACCAGAATAGGTGAAGGGGTGCTGATTTCCCCTCAGACCTACTTCAGAGTGTTGGCATGGCGCCAAGGACCTCTTTTGTTAAGCAATGCCCCGGTCCCACAGTACTGTTTTGAGGAGTCCTTGCAGTAATATGTAAAAAAACACCTTAGTTCTGTGCTGTGGGCATGGAGTGGCCTCGATAAATGGTCAGCTGCTGTTCCTGTGAGTCTGTTGGAGATAAGCAGTCTTTGTTAAGAGAACCCGTACACACTGACTTAGACCCAATGGGAGAGCTGGCCAAGGCAGCCAGTGATGGGTACAAGGGCTTGCAGATTCTCTCTGTGTCTAGACTTGAAATAGGATGCCACACTTGGATTCCCTGGAGTCTTGAATAACTTCCAATGGACAGTGGCCACACTACCTTACAGTCTTCCCCTTCTAGGTTCTCCACAGTGACCTGGCAGTACCAGTGTGGGCTCACCTGTGAGGACAAGGCCGACCTTCTCCCTCTCAGTGCTTCAGTTCAGTTCATCAAAATTCCTGCACAGATGCCCCGCCCCCTGACAAGGTAAGCCAGTGACTGACAGGCTAGCAGCTTCCTTCCTGCTTCTCACGTGTCCCCCTTGCAGCCTTCTCATGTTTTTTATAGATTCCAGATCAACTTCACAGAGTACGACTGTACCCGGAATGAGCTGTGCTGGCCCCAACTTCTGTACCCTCTGACTCAGTATTACCAAGGTAGGGAAGGCAGGTTCCAGCGTGTTCTGTTATGCTGTGCCAATGAAAACTGTTTTAAGAGTTGATGTGTAAAATGTCACAGACAACTTAAAACACGCAGAAAGACTTAAAAGAAGAAACTTTACCAATATTGGTGTTTAGAAATTATCACAATTAGTGGTTATCACTAATAATCACTAAATAATTGCCTTCAAAGTCAAGATGGGATGTGACTCAGTTGTTGGGGGAGGGGCGTTGTTCCCTGCAAGTGTCATGGTAGGCAGGGAACAAGTCACAAAGAAGTGAGAATGAAAACTCAGTTCACCCTGGCTTAGTTCCAGGCTGGATCAAACTTCGGGAGTGTGGTGACAATTGGTTTATTGCCTGCATATTTAGACACAGTACAATTTGGGGAAAAGTCCTGGTGTAAAAAATCCCCAGTGTACAAGGAGGCATAATTACATCGAAACTCTACTCAAAGTATACACCCCTTCTTCCAAGAAGGGTTCTAGAGATAGGCCACCTGTGTTAGCTTAAGGGCCTAAGGAGGGATCTGGTGTGGTCTAGGTCATGTAGATAGTGTAGAGGTCATTTAGACCATTAGCCACCTCTGGTCCTGGTTGTAGGAGCTTGATATGGCCTGGCCCAAGAGACAATGCAGATCACCAGGCTGTTAGCCACCCCTAGTTCCTAGCCTTCTGGATGGAAAAACAGGTTATATGTCCTTTCCTTCGAGAGGACAGTTCTAAGTACTCAACATTCCTGGTTTCCCTGGTGATCTGTGGGCACAGAGACTTCATGCTCTTAACAAGTTGCCTTTTTCTGTCTTTCAGGGGAGCCCCATCCTCAATGTGTTGCCAAAG
Source organism: Lophiomys imhausi (assembly GCA_907164525.1). Lineage (NCBI taxonomy): Eukaryota > Metazoa > Chordata > Mammalia > Rodentia > Muridae > Lophiomys > Lophiomys imhausi. Next base: position 8,498,057 of record CAJQZJ010004765.1, read on the forward strand.
GCCTGATGTTGCTGTTCCTTCTCATGCTTGTTGCACTCCTCAGTCATCCTTGGATCAGAGTATGCAAAGCCTGGTGCTCAACTCCCATCTACCATTAAGTTTTTCTCAAAGACTCAGAGCATCCACTCAGTGGCTCCCTATAAGCCTGTGTGCCTCTCTGAAACTTGTTTGTTTGTTTAAGACAGGGTCTCACTATGTAACCCAGGCTAGCCTCTAAACTCACAGAGAGCCACCTGCTGCTGCCTCTGGAGTGCTGAGATTAAAGGCGTATTCCATCATGTCTGGCCTCTCTCTGAAACATTTTAATAAACAAAATGTCTATTTTTGTAGAATTTAAATCAATTATCTGGATGTTCAGAGTGTCTCAGGACGGTCATTCTTGCTGCTAGCTGGCTGCAGGGGAATCAGTGTTGTCCCTGAATGTCACAAACTTAAACCTAGCATGAATTCTTTTTTTTTTTTAGGTTTTCGAGACAGGGTTTCTCTGTATAACAGCTCTAGCTGTCCTGAACTTGCTTTGTAGACCAGGCTGGCCTCGAACTCACAGAGATCCGCTTGCCTCTGCCTCCCAAGTGCTGGGATTAAAGGTGTGCGCCACCACTGCCCGGCTAGCATGAATTCTTAATCACAGGGGTTTCATTTTTGATGACTTGATGCAAGCACGTAAGCAGAAAGAAATGATCGATTACTGTCTCATATTCCAGAGGAAGGGTTAGAAAATGCTTTGTTAAAGGCTTTTAAAATTAAAACAGAATTTTATGGATTAATATTAATTATTATTAGCGTGTTTATCTGTGTGTTTGAGTGAGGCAGGTTGAGTGCACAGAGGACAACCTTTGGGAGTCAGTTTCTTCTGTCTTTTGTATGCAGGAGGGACTGTAGGTTGTCAGGCGTGTGTAGGCTGTGCCTTTACCCATGAGCTACCTCAGCAGTGCTACAATCTTAAAATTTTGTATTGCTTGCTATGTAGACCAGGCTGGCCTAGAACACACAGAGATCCACCTGCCTTTGCCTCCCAAGTGCTGGGACTAAAGGCGTGTGCCGCTCCAGTGTCTCAGCTTTCTCAGACAGCCCAGGACCACTTACCCAGGGTGACTGTGCCCAGGACCACTTACACAGGGGTGACAGTGCCCATACTGTCTAGGCCTCCTAAATCAATCACCAGTCAAGACAATTCACTGTAGACACGGCTACCCTGCAGAGTCATCTGTGTCATCCCTCAGTTGAGACTCTCTTGTCTCAGGTGACATGTCATGTTGGCAGTAAAAACTAACTGGTATGGGGACATTTGAGCTGAGACCTAAGGAGCCCAGCTCCACTGGGTCCATAGTTTGAACTGAGGAATTCCAGAGTTCAAGTGTGTGGACCAGGAAAAAGGTAGAAGATGTGGCTGAGTGAAGGGAGCCAGGGCTCATGGTAGGGGTGCAGAAGCCGCGTCCACGGGTTCTCCTCTGCTGTGGTGACAGGATTGGATTTTATTTGGAACGCAATGAGAGAAGCCAGAGATTTTAAGCATGCATCAGATGATATGTTATTGCAGAGGTCACATGACCACTGTGTGGAGGCTGGCAGTGTGCTGTGAGGGCTTGCAGAAGCCACACACTACACTACTCAGCCTAGTTTCATGGACTGTGCCCATTCCAGGCTGGCAAGTCCACTGTGACAAAGGCAGCTGTTGGCGGCTGACTGTGAGTGAACAGGTATCATATGGGTTAGCAGAATGTTCTCAGACTGGCTAAGGATGGTGGCTTAGCCTGTACCTTCACTAGAATCAAAGGGTTGTATATTTGAAACAGAACTTTATGGCACACAAAATGGTTAAGACACTCCTCCCAACCCTCATTAAAATATATTTATTTATTGGGGCTGGAGAGATGGCTCAGTGGTTAAAAGCACATATTTTCGTTTCAGAGGAGCTGAGTTCAGTTCCCGGTCAGGCAGTTCACTGTAACTCCAGCTCCTGGGGGATCTGAATCATCTGGTTTCTGCAAATCATGTGCACACGTGTGTGTACATACACACAAACTTTAAAATAATAAAAATCTTTTTAAAAGATTTATTTATGTGTGTGCTTGAGTGTATATATGTGCATAGCACTGGGGGAAGAAGGGTGGGAGGTTGGAGGCAGGAGTTAAAGCGTATAGAGTCATCCCCAGCTACTTACTAAGTTTGAGGCCACGCTGGGATACATGGGACACTATCTGAAAAATAAATAATTAAAAAGTAGATTTCCCTCCCTCTGATGCATGGCCACACACCCATGCACACATGGGCAGCATTAGTTGGATTTAGGGGATTATCACTTTAAATAAAAAAAAAAGACATGAATTGAGAGGGGAATGTTTTGGAATACTATGGGGAGGTTGGAAGAGAAAATGGGCTGAATATGATAATTTTGTTGTATATATGTATGAAAACCTGAAAAATAAAATTTAAGAAGAAATAAGTCCGTGGGGCGCGATGGTACAAGTCTTTTAATTTCAGCCTGGGAGGTGGAGGCAGGATGATCTCAGTGAGTTCGAGTCCAGCCTGATCTAGGTAATGACAGCCAGGGGTACATAGACTCTGCCTCAAGAAAATAAAGTCTTCAAAAGGAGCTGGCCGTGGTGGGACACGCCCACAATCCGGTACCCGGGAAGCTGAGGCAGGGGGATTGTGAACTCCAGGCCATCTGGAGCTCCCCAGCTAGATGTTATCTCGAAAAATCTACACACCAGTGGAACAACAAACAAAGCAGCGCAGGGTCCACCTACTTAGGGAGCCCGCCGCCTGTGCGCCGATTGGCCGAGCCATAGTGACGGACTGCCACGATCCCGGCCGATCACTGGTCATCCTGCGGTGGGCGGTTCCCTGGGGCGGAACCGGAACCGGCTGCGGCGGTGGGCGGTGCGTGGCGGGTGGCTTTGGCGGCGGCTGAGCGGTGACAGTGGAGCCGAGCTCCATGGTGCCGGTGCGCGTGCCGCAGCGGCTGAGCGAGGCGGCGCCGCCATGGGCTCCCTCTTCCGCAGCGAGAGCATGTGCCTGGCGCAGCTCTTCCTGCAGTCGGGCACCGCCTACGAATGTCTGAGCGCGCTGGGCGAGAAGGGCCTGGTGCAGTTCCGAGATGTGAGTGTCCCGCGGCCTGCGGGCCTGTGCTGCCCGGGGCTTGGCGCCGTCAAAGCAGGCTGTCGCTGCGGGGTCCTCGGCCGGGAGGTGGCTTTGCAGGGTAGCCAAGGAGGGCCTCTCTGAGGAGGTGGCCTTGGAGCTGAGATCGGGTTGGAACAGGAGCTGTCGGGGGAAAGGAGGGTCTCTGGAGATGTCTTTACAGGGTAGTCGGGAAGACCCCTCCAGGGAGATGGTTTGTGAGCTGAGATCGGGATGGAACAGGAGCTGGCAGTGGAAAGATGTGAAGAGGAGGGCCCCTAGAGGTGATTTTGTTGGGTAGCTAAGGAGGTGCCCCTCTGAGAAGGAATAGGTGGGATAAGAGAGGCAGGAAAACGGATGAGGAAGTCCGACAGGTTGTGAGTCGCTGGCGTGAGGGAGCTTTTGATTTCTTGACTCCTGTGGGATGGTACTCTGACATGGCTGACAAGTGACAAAGACCTGGGTCACAGTCAGTATGTGTGGAATGGAGGCTGTGTCCCTGCAACTGTAATAACACACTTGTGAACGCGGCCATTGGCTTATTCTAAACTTCTGTGCTCTGCCAACCTTTAAGATTCAGGACCTCGCCCAACTTGCTCTTTTCCTCATTTTCCACAAGTGGCACGGGCCCTGGCATTTATTGGCATCAATAAACAATTGTTGGATGAATGTGTAAGCTTTTATTGAGTGACTTCTGGCCTTGGGGACTCAGTGAGCAAGGCAGGTGAATTCCTTCTGTTCTTAGAGCTCAGTCTGGGAGGATGCCAGGCAAACACTGAGTGTGAGTTACAACGATACTTGCTGTGGAGAAGAACGGCACAGAAAGGCTGCCGAACAGGCCCTGATACCTACTAATGGAATCGAACCCCACCAGTGTGGGCTCCTGGCTGTTTTCCCTGTATCTTTCTTATGGGCCCTTACTCTGAAGAGGGCTAGGAGCATCTCTACCGGTGATCTGATGTGGAAGATTCTTGCACTGTCATGTCCGACTCCTGGGTGACAAGTGAGGGAACAGGCTGAGGTGTAGTGCTTGCTCTTCCTGGGTCCCAGAGCCACTTGGACTTTCATACCTGACAGGTAGGATGTGGTGCTGTGAGGGGCACCAGAAAGATCCAAGCAGCAGTCACAAGGAAAACAGGCTTTTATATCAGGTCTATTTGTTCTGTCCTGTTAGGGTTCAGGCCAAGACTGCTTATCATGCTTCAGTCTCAGGGGCCGAACAAGCATTCTAAATCAGTCGACTCAGAGCCTCAGGTTTCACTGAGTGCGGTTACATGAGATCCAGGGTGGACTCGGGATCCCTTTAAATGGCGGCGAGCTGATGGAAGAGAAAGAGCTGCTGCTCTTTGTAAGAGGATCACGGACCACTTTGGGCTTACTCAGGCCTTTCTGCTCACCCCCCTGGGAGGGGGAGGGCAGCTGAAGGATTTCCATAGTGACTGCAGTGAGAAGACCTGGAAAGAGGAAGGATGTGGCCCTGGAAGGACAGGACAGGTGGGCTCGTCTCTACTCTGACGACAGCTTTTTTGTTTTGTTTTGTTTTGTTTTCCTTAGCCCTTTGGCTGCTGGGGCAGAAAAGACTGAGTGTTGTAGCTCTGTCTCCCCTGCCTGGAGCTGGGTGTGGTATTGCAACACTCTGGAGGCTGAGGCAGGAGTATGGAGAATTCAAGGCTAGCCTGGGCTGCATAAAGAGACATCTCAAAAAAGATGTCTGGAGGGATGGCTCAGTAATTTAAGAACACTTGCTGCTCCTGCAGAGGACTAGAGTTCAATTCCCAGCACCCATAGTTTACAGGGGTCTGTAATTCCAGGTCCTTTGGCTTCCTCAGGCACCTGTACTCATGTGCCCACACCCACCACAGACACACACACAGAAATAATAAATCTTATATATTTGGTTGTGAGCGTAGCCTTTAAAGGCTTAGCCATCTCTCCAGCCCAGAAATAATAAATCTTAAAAATCAAATAAAGGAGTCTGTTGAAATGTACTTTTATACCATTAGCTTTGAATACAACCTAAATGGATTCCTCCCCTAAAAAACCCCAATATTTTGTAACCCACACAACAGAAAAACAGTGACTGACTAAATGCGTCTACTGCTGCTGCTGCCTGTGGTATCCTTGTGGCAGGGGCACACCTCCTCAGAAAAGATCCCACTGTTGGTTAAGAGTTAAGCCACTGCAGAAAGAAAAGTCGCAAGTGGAACAGAAAGCAGCTAGTTCCTGGGTCCTGGTTCCCATTCTCAGTTCCGCAGGAGCCACTGTGTCTGGATCATCTGGATGAGAGTGACGTCCAGAAGTGAAAGGGAATGAGATAGAGAAGTGAAGCCCTAGTTTGAGCTTTCTTCTGGCTCATGCTTTAACAGTAGCTGAAAATCCCAGACAAGAGCTGAGACTTCAGGAATGGCGGCTGCTTGGCTGTTAGGGGAGCCTAGTGCAGATACTCATCAATACAGATATGGCTTATACCTTAAATGCCTGTCCTTGTACATGATTATTAGAAAAGTAGATTAGCCGAACATGGTGGTACACGCCTTAAATCCCAGCACTCAGGAGGCAGAGGCAGACCTTCTGTGAATTCACAGGGTGTCTGAGTTTGAGGCTAGCCTGGTCTACAGATCGATTTCCAGGACAGCCAGGGCTACACAGAGAAACCTTGTCTCAGAAAACCAAAAAAAAAAAAAAAAAAAAGGATCTTGTTGCTGTTGTTAAGAATAAAACAATTAAGCCGGGCGGTGGTGGTGCACGCCTTTAATCCCAGCACTTGGGAGGCAGAGGCAGGTGGATCTTTGTGAGTTCAAGGCCAGCCTGGTCTACAAAGCGAGTCCAGTACAGCCAGAGATATTCAGAGAAACCCTGTCTCGAAAAACCAAAAAAAAAAAAAAAAAAAAAAGAATAAAACAATTGGGGCTGGAGAGATGGCTCAGCGGTTAAGAGCACTGATTGCTCTTCCAAAGGACCCGGGTTCAAATCCCAGCACCCACATGGCAGTTCATAGCCGTCTTTAATTGCCAGGCATGTTTGTGCATACCTTTTGATCCCAGCACTCAGGAGGCAGAGGCAGGTGGATCTCTGAGTTCAAGGTCAGCCTGGTCTACAAAGTGAGCCCAGGGCAGCCAGGGCTACACAGAGAAACCCTGTCTCCAAAAACCTAAAAAAAAAAAAGAATAAAACAATTACTCTGTGTGTGCGTGCGTGTGTGTGTGTGTGTGTGTGTGTGTGTGTGTGATGTAGGAAGAAATTAACATGTTACCTTTTCAACTCATTTTTTTTAAAGATTTATTTATTATGTATACAGTGTTCTGTCTGCAGGTATATCTGCAGGCCAGAAGAGGGCACCAGATTTCATTATGGATGGTTGTGAGCCACCATGTGGTTGCTGGGAATTGAACTCATGACCTCTGGAAGAGCAACCAGTGCTCTTAACCACTGAGCCATCTCTCCAGCCCTCAACTCATATTTTATTATTTGCTTTATTTATTTATTCTGAGGCAAGGCCTTGAAGCCCAAATGTAGTAGGATATGACCTTGAACTTATGTTCCTCCCGCCAACACCTCCCACATGCTGAAGTTACAGGAGTGCTTCACCACACCCAGTTTTATGTCCCTCCTGCATGCTGGACAGGAACTCACCAACTGACCTACCCCCTCAACAATTTCCTATTGTTGGATTTTTGGTGTAGATTTTCTCCTCTGAGGTTGGTGTTCTTACAAGTTTTATATCCGTATTCATGCTCTTTCCTTAAATTAATTTTTTTGTGGGTTCCTTCTGAGCCAAGGGCTATTTCTCAGTTTTTTTGGCAGCAGTTGCCAAAAGCCTATCGGTTTCCCTCCTCAGCAGCTGATGACAGTGTGCCCCCAAACCTTTGTCAGTAATACTTTCCCTCCAACAGGTTTGACCTTAGCACAGTGACAGAATGTGACCCAGCACCAACAAATTTTAAATAAATCGATAAATAAAAATAAATTTAAAATGTTAGGAACTTAAAACAATTTTTTTTCCTTTTCTCAGCTCAACCAAAATGTAAGTTCTTTTCAAAGAAAATTTGTTGGCGAGGTAAAGAGATGTGAAGAACTAGAACGAATATTGGGTAAGTTTTTCTTACATTTTAATCTAAATACTTATTTTTAATATAAGTACATCTGTTTCTTTTAGAAAGAATAGACGAATAGAAAGGAGGGACGTTGTCAGTGGCAGCACATCCCTTTAATCCCAGCACTCGGGAGGCAGAGGCAGGTGGATCACTGTGAGTTAGAGGCTAGCCTGGTCTACAGAGTGAGTTCCAGGACAGCCAGGGCTACACAGAGAAACCCTGTGTCAAAAAACCAAAAAAAAAAAAAAGAAAAGAAAAAAGAAATGGGGGTCAGGGAGAAGTTGATCCTTGTTGTGTATAACCATAGGCTTATAGTTTTTGATGGCAGCCAAGCAATGTTTTATGGTACTGATATGTCATGGTTTATTCAGGAAATCCTGTACAGTTTTTTATGAGTTAAAAATCTTGCATACATGTTAATATTTATCACACGGCTTAAGACATTATTTAGGCAGGAAGTGGATGACAGCTGGCTTAGCAACACTTGGTGTTTTTACATGGCTTCCTTTGTGAATGGGTTAGGTTGGTGTTGTCTGGTTAACTCTTACAACCCAATAGCCCATGGGATTTCCTTCATCTCTAAAATCTCTAAAGTTTCACCCCAAAATTGTCTGGGTTTAAGAGAGTCTTGATTTTTTTTGAAAGATTTCTGATTTTGTGTGTGTGTGTGTGTGTGTGTGTGTGTGTGTGTGTGTGTGTGTTTGTTTTTTTGAGACAGGGTTTCTCTGTGTAACAGCCCTGGCTGTCCTGGAACTCACTCTGTAGACCAGGCTGGCCCCGAACTCACAGAGATCCACCTGCCTCTTGCCTCCTGAGTGCTGGGATTAAAGGTGTGGGCCACCATGCCCAGCTCCATTTCTTTCTTTTTTTTTTTTTTTTTTTTTGCTTTAAAGGCTTTTGGAGATAGGGTTTCTCTGTGTATCTTTGGCTTCCCTGGACTCACTCTGTAGACCAGGCTGGCCTCGAACTCACAGAGATCTGCCTGCCTCAGCCTCCTGAGTGCTGAGATTAAAGGTGTGCGCTACCAGGTCAGGCGCTCTTTTTTTTTTTTAATTTACTTATTTTTATTTTATGTGCATTGATGTCTTGCCTGAATATATATCTATGTGAGTTACAGACAGTTGTGAGCTGTCATGTGGGTACTGGAAATTGAACCCAGGTCCTTTAAAGAGCAGTCAGTGCTCTTAACCGCTGAGCCATCTCTCCAGCCTGCCCAGCTCCATATCTGTTTGTTAATCGTTACTTAAGTTTTTTGTTTTTTTAATTAAGGATTGTATTTTTTTAATTCTTTAGAAATTTTGTACATATATACAGGGCATCTTGATCATACTCATCCCCTACTCTCCCCTTCCAACTGCTCCCTCCAGTTCCTCCAAACACTTCCCTCTCCCAACTTCCTGTCTTGTTTTTCTTTAATGACTTACCATGTCCGCCTAGTGCCACCCATGTGTTCATGGGTGTGGGACATCTGCTAGAATATGGGCAACTGACTGGTGGCCATCACCCCCAAAGGAGAGAGACCCTGCCTGTCTCAGTGCCCTTGGTTGCTAATAGCTCCTCTTAATTAGAAAGGTTTTTTCTCTTTCTTTTTTCTTTTTTTGGGGAGTAGTAGGATGGTCGAGGTCTTATGTAGCCCAGGTTGGCCTCACACTCAGTATATAGCTGAGGTGGACCTCCTGCCTTTTTCTCCCACATGCTAGGATGACAGGCCTGAACAGTAACACACGACTTTTTTTTTTAAGATTTATTTTTATCATTTTTAATTATGTATAATTTTTTTTTGTCTGTCTATGTGTGTGTGTGTGAGGACAAATGCTGTTGGAGGTCAGAGGTGTGTAGTCTAGAGCTGGAGTTAAAAGTGGCTGTGAGCTGCCCAGTGTGGGAGCTGGGGATTGTATTTAGGTCTTCTGGAAGAGCAGCCAGTACCATTAAGTGCAGATCCATTTCTCTAGCCAACACTTGAACTTTTAGTTAAGGATTTTTTTGTTGTTGCTTTTTGTTGTTTTTTTCGAGACAAGGTTTCTCTGTGTAGCCCTGGCTGTCCTGAACTCACTTTGTAGACCAGGCTGGCCTTGAACTCACAGGGATCCACCTGCCTCTGCCTCCCAAGTGCTGGGATTAAAGACGTGCTACTTTGCTGGGCTTCCAGCCCTAATGTTAACAATAACTTTTAGTCATGTGAAATCTCTTGCTTAAGGTGCTAGTTATTTGCATATTAATAGATTGTGTGTTGGAGTGATGTCATATAAGTCACAGGACAGGTCACTTGTATAGAATGAGGATGCCTGATGGCTCTCGGGGAGTCTGGCTCTGCTGCAGTTCCCTCTGAGGAGCTCTGTAGGAGATGCCAGCTTGCTGCCTCTGATGGGGGTATGGGTTGGCACCTCCAATGTGTTCCTTCCACAGGAGGAAGGAGGTATCCAAACATGTTTCAGCCTGAGTGTCAGGAATGAAAGGAGCTGGAAAGCTCTAGCCAGTTTGTGCCCACCACTTTGGAAGAAGCTGCAGGAGGTGACAGGGACAGGCAGGATCCGTGCACACAGCAGGTTGGGGCTGCCAGGATTCTGGTCGCAAAGGGTCACAGTGAGATGTCTGACTGTATATTATTTTCACAGTATACCTGGTGCAGGAAATCACCAGAGCTGATATTCCCCTGCCTGAGGGAGAGGCCAGTCCTCCCGCACCACCTCTTAAACACGTTCTAGAAATGCAGGTAACATTTCTCCTGAAGACTTTGCCAGCAAAACTTCCAGGGCTGCCTGGTCACCTTTATGCTTGACTCTTCTCTGCCTCTCTTCCCTGAGCTGTGGCCTGAAATAAAGAACAGCGGTGTACCAGACCCTCAGGGAACTCAGTTTTGTCTAACTGTAGAGGGCTGCTGCTGGACGGAGGCTGAGGAGAATTTAGTTACCGCTGTGTCCTGGGAGGTATCAGGTGCTCATTCTGGGATTAGCCATCCCAGCACACTTGCCCCTGCACCAGTGTGGGGGCTGCAGGCCCGGCCACCCCTGCCCTTCCTACTCACGCTCTCAGCAGGAGTTCAGAAGCCCAGGGAAAGCCTGTGGTTCCTGGTAGCTGGTGTGTTGGGGATGAAGGGTATGGTGCCATCACCCCATGTCTCCTGTGAACATTGGGTGTTGGCTGAGGCTCCAGGCTATTTTTGTTTTTGTTTTTTTTGACACAAGGTCTCAGTATGTAACCCTGCTGGCTTGGAACTTGCTTTGTAGACCAGGCTGGCCTTTAACTCATGGAGCTCTGTTTGCCTCTGGCTCTGTGTGCTGGGATTAAAGGCCTGCACTGGCACATCTGCCCTTCTAAGACTATTCTTGTAAGGGTTTGTCACTCAGAAGAAATATGCTGTCTCTTCATCACTCTTTTAAAATAATGGCCATGTCATTGGTGAAGCCCTTCTGTGGTTTGCTGTTCTGTCTGTCTGGGAGGAAGTAGCCAACCACTTGGTATCTGAGCTCATGCCAAGCATGGCACCCTCCCAGCAGCAGTGGCAATCCTCTGGTTTGGCTGGATGGGCTGGTTATGATGGCACTATGGATAGAGCCTGGTTGTGACATAATTATGGGTACTGATGACTATTGATGGTTTGGATGATGCAGAGCACGGCACTGAGGAGCAGCAAGGGTTGTTTTGAATGAGTTTGCATTGGCTCAGTGATTTGCTTTGCAAAGTCTGTGTCGGTGGTTTGATTACGTAGGACAGCAGGCTAAGGACACTTGGTTGTAACCATTGAAGCTCTTCAGAATACTTACATCCTTTGTTGTTTGGTTGGGATAAACGGAGACAGGACAATGTGTTCAGAAAAGATGATCTTATATTATTTCCGTTGTAAACAAAAGGAACTATAGATTGGATGTGTGCGATGGACAAGCAGCTGAAGGAAAGCCAGCAGCGACAGGGCCCGGTGTGGGAGGCCACATGTGGCCTGCAGGTGTTTCATGGCAGGTGGTATGGTTCGCACCATGAAGTAAAACGAGCTGGTGAACCTTGCAGTCCTAATGTGTTCTCACACCCTGCCTGACACATTTACATTCTGGCTTTTTGCCAGGCACTGTGGCTTTTTTGAGCCGTGGTGACTGCAAGGTTGTGGGGGGTTCTCAGAATGAGTCCTGCTCTCACCAGCAGCTGTGTTGTTGCAGGAACAGCTGCAGAAACTCGAGGTGGAGCTGAGAGAAGTCACCAAGAACAAGGAGAAGCTGAGGAAAAACCTACTGGAACTGGTGGAGTACACCCACATGTTGAGGGTCACGAAGACCTTCCTGAAACGGAATGTGGAGGTACGTGTCAGCTGGAGAAAGCACACTGTGAAGGTCCCCCGCTTCTGCCTATGAGTTTTGTTATCAGTTCATTTAGACATATTGCTTTTTATATTTCCTTTGAGACAGTCTTTGAGAGAGCCCAGCTGGCCCTGAGCTCTCTCTGCAGCTTGACTTTGGGCTTCTGATCGTGGTTGCTCTACTTTTTCAGTCCTGGAACTAAAGCTGGCTTTGTCACACTAGGCAAGCGCCTGCCAACTGAGATATCTCTGGCCCTGCTAAAATTTTTTTTTTTTGTTTTTGAGACCAGGTCTCACTGTGTAGCCCAGGCTGTCCTTGAAATTGTAGTGTTGGGATTACAGGCAGGAGCTGCCATGCTCAGCATAGATGAGTTTTTGTTTGCTAAAATGTTCTGTCTCAACCCCTGCTGTAGTTTAAGCTGGGTTGTATGCTTCTTCCTGTGCCGGTGGTTTTATCAGGGACACTACTTCCTGCCGTGACATGTTGTAGTTCACAGTTGGGAAAAAGGTGGTTTGTTCTAATTTTTAAAAAACTGTTTTAAAATGTTTTGAATTGATTTATATTATGTGTATTGGTATTTTTCCTGCATTTATATCTGTACAGCACATGTGTGAGTTACAGGGAGTTGTGAGGTGCCATGTGGTTGCTGGGAATTGATGTCAGATCCGTTGGAAGAGCACAGCACTCTTAACCCTAAGCCATCTTTCTGGCCTCTGTTGTCTCTTACTGTCTTATGTCTAGGGATGTTTTGCCTGCATATGTGTCTGTACCAACTGTATGCAGTGCCCATGGAGGCCATGAGAGGGCATCTGATACCCTGGAACTAGAGTGACAGACAGTTATGAACATCAGGGTGGTGGCTGGGAATTTAACCCATGACCTCTGAAAGAGCAACAAGTGTTCTTAACCACTGAGCCATCTCTCCAGCCGCAAGCAATGGTTGTGATGGGGGAAAAAAACAACAACAAAAAAAAACCTTTGTTTTTCCAAAAGGCTGTGAGTAGAAGAGGCAAGAAGACCCTCCTTACGAGTGAAGACTGGTTCATGCTGGTGTCATGCAGGCTTGGTGGGCTGGGAATGTTGTGTGGATGTCCCGAGCGTCACCATGTACTCAAAGCATTGTATCTCAGTCATGGCTGGCTACTCAGCCTGCGCCACACTGAGCTGTGGGTAGGATAGAGCCCATCCCTTCCAAGTTTGCTGTCACTTGCTGTCACTTGTGACCCTAAACAGTTATTCTTTCTTGACCCTCACTTACAACCATTCTCATATATGTCTTCAAATTGTTCACCTGAAACCGAGTGTCTCCTTCCTTACGGGCAGTTTACCAGTCTCAGATGTCATTTGTTCCTTGTGCTCAGGTTGTACCTCTCTGGACTTGTTTGGAAGCTTGTTGTGAGAGTGGAGTCTGCTAACAGTGTGCCTGCTTCCGTGTCTTTCCAGTTTGAACCCACTTATGAAGAGTTCCCCGCCTTAGAGAATGACTCTCTGTTGGACTACAGCTGCATGCAGAGGCTGGGCGCCAAGCTGGGGTAGGTGACAGCCAAGCCCTTCCTGTAGAATAGGAGACACGGGCCATAGAGTGGGTGAATGGGCCATTTACAGCCTGGGATTGGCCCGGAGTGAGCGTCCGTCAGAGAACACTGGGCTCCTGTACGTTGGACTTAATCACACAGTGTTGCCATAGCTGAATGCCGTGGGGATTTCTTCTCCTGTGGTACTGAGTTGGGAAGAAGTGACACCCCTGCCCTCCAGCGTTGACTCCATGAGCCCAGCGTAATTGGTCTTTGAAGCACCAAGTCTCGTGGTAGAAACGTGATGATCTTCTGAGTTGATGGTTGTTTTTGTGTTTTGTTTTTCCCCCGCATCTGTTTACTCGAGGGCCCAGAGGCCAGAGGACAAATTACAGGGGTAACTCTGGTCTTGTGTGGGTTCTGGGACTGAAGCTCAGGTAGTCAGGCTTGGCAGCTTGTGCCTTTACTGCTGAGCCACCTCACGGTTCTGTTTTTAAATTATGCTTCCAGTGGCTACTTCTGCCCTCTTTTTTTGTTTTCTTTGTTGTTTCTTCCTATCCTCATCCTCTTCTTTTTCTTGTTCTTTGACACAAGGTGTCATGTATCCCAGACAGGCCTCATCAAACTTACTGTGTAGCTAAGGATGACCTTGAACTTCTGATCCTCCTGTCTCAGCCTCCCAGGTGTGGGAGTGATAGGTGTGTGTAACTAAGCCCGGCACTGCTGTCCATTCCTTCTGCTTGCCTGACCCAGTGAGAACTCATTTCCTTGTGTAATTTGTGACTTTTTTGTTTTAAATTTTACTTAATTTTTAAAAATTTAAAAGTGAGTATGTGTATGTTATATTTGCTTGTCTGTCTGCATACCGTGAGTGTGCCTGGTACACACAGAGCTCAGAAGAGGGCATCGGATCCTCTGGAACTGAAGTTGCAGCCCATTGTGAGGCCCTCGAGGATGCTGGGAATTGAGGAAGAGCAGCCAGTGCTCTTAACTTCTGAGCCGTCTCCTTCCCTGTTTTCTTTCTTTCTTTCTTTCTTTTTTTAACTTTTGCATTTTTTGTTTCTTAGGTTTTTTTTTTTTTGGTTTTTTTTCGAGACAGGGTTTCTCTGTGTAGCCCTGGCTGTCCTGGACTCACTTTGTAGACCAGGCTGGCCTCGAACTCGCAAAGATCCGCCTGCCTCTGCCTCCCAAGTGCTGGGATTAAAGGCATGCGCCACCACTGCCCGGCTAGGTTTTTTTTTTTTTTAAGATTTATTTTATTTATTTTATGCATATGTGTGCTCTATCTGCATGTACACCTGCATTCCAGAAGAGGGCACCAGATCACATTGTGGATGGTTGTGAGCCACCATGTGGTTGCTGGGAATTGAACTCAGGACCTTTGGAAGAGCACTAGGCAGTGCTCTTAACCGCTGAGCCATCTCTCCAGCCCCTCTTTCTTTCTTTTTTTACCTTTATCTAGTGTGTGTGTTTGGGGGTTGGTGCGCACATGGCCTGGTATGCACATGGAGGTCAGAGGACCACTTTGTGAAATCAGTTTTCTTTCCACTGTGTAAAGCCAGGTGTGGCTCATTAAGCATCTTACCAGCCCTCTTTTTCTTTTTTGTATTTCTGGAGATTGAACTGGAGAGTCTGGCACTTGCTAGTGCTGTCATTGAGTCACTTTTCCAGTTATAAGTGTTGTCTCATATTCCTGAGCTCCCTATTTGGGCACCCAGTGAGGATTGGTATATTAAGATATATTCCTTTAGAGAGACTGGTCACGTTCACAGGTAGCTGCGAGTCCTGTCAGCCCAGGGTCATTTTTTATTTTTTAGAGGTTTTTTGTTGGTGTTTTAATTTTTTTAATTTATTTTAATTCTTGGAAGTGATATGGACTTATATCAAAATCCTGGCTAAATTCTACACTGTGGCTATGTGTTCTGGGGCAGATTGCTCTTGTGTCCAGAGCCGCAGCTATGAGCAGGTAGCTTTGTAGGCGCCTCTACTTTCCAGATTGTCTCTCATTTAAGGAGCAGTCCTTTGGGTAGGAAGTCATGGCCATGATGGGTTCTGCCCTATCTCCTCACCTTGCTGGCATCTGGTGCTTCTTGTCATCTTCCATACTGGCATTTTTAGGGTCTTCACACCCCGAGTCAGTGTAAGGCACAGAGCAGCTGGTTATCTGGTTTGGTCTTGAAATTCCAAGACTTTCCCCTCACTCAGCTGGCCATGGGAAAGGCAGCTTTAACAATACTTTGTCTAGCACCCATGCATCTCACTGCTTGATGGCTCTCACACCACCCTCTTAGTTTGTCAGTCCTCTAATGCTGGGGTCTTCACTGTCTCACAGATTCGTGTCTGGCCTGATTCAGCAAGGCAAAGTGGAAGCATTTGAAAGAATGCTGTGGCGGGCCTGCAAAGGGTACACCATCGTGACCTATGCAGAGCTGGGTGAGCCCCTGGAAGATCCCGAGACGGTGAGTGCCTGACAGGCAGGAGCTGGAGTATGGTTTTGCAGAGCCCTGGCTCAGCCTGTGTATGCATGCCATCTTGTGAATACCCAAAGATACTTCTACCTCATGCCTCACACTGAGCCCTACATTTCTCCTAAGTCTGCGCTTCCAGACCCCATCTCAGGAAGCAGCATCTCCATGTCTAAGACTGTCCACAAGTCTCAGGACACCCAGATTCTCCTCCACTCCACCTATCCCCAGACTCAGAAACAAAGGAAGTCTGGCTCATGCTCCTTGGTCTGCTCAATCCAATCTGGTTGAGATCATGGCTGTACTTTTCTTGCCTCTTGGTTTCAGTAGCCCCCACCCACACTCTCGCACCTGCCCTGCCTTGCCCTGGTCTGCTCCCAGCATCCAGCTAGCTCTTCCAGGGCTTCTCATTCTTCTTAGAATCTTCAAGTGGCTTCCTGTTTTCACAGCAGAAAGCCCGTTCCCTGTGGGGTCTTGGGCCTTGTCTGTCCCCAACTGCTGTCCTCTTCTCACACCCTGCCTGTCCGTGCCCAGCTGGCCACCTGTCCATATCTGTCTATCCATGCTCAGCTGGCTGCCTGTCCATATGTCTGTCCATGCTCAGCTGACCGCCTGTCCATATGTCTGTCCATGCTCAGCTGGCCGCCTGTCCATATGTCTGTCCATGCTCACCTGGTTGCCCCTCTCCTAGCTTGCTTCTTTGCTGCTTTCCTTTTGCTGCAGTCTGTCCTCAGGCCTGCATGACTGTCCCCTTCATAGAAATCTGTCT
>CAJQZJ010004765.1:8526101-8563178 GCA_907164525.1 Lophiomys imhausi
CCCTTCATAGTTTTCCTGTCCTTGTTTTTCCCCTTCATAGTTTACCTGTCCTTGTTTTTTTCCCTTCATAGTTTACCTGTCCTTGTTTTTCCCCTTCATAGTTTACCTGTCCTTGTTTTTTCCCTTCATAGTTTGCCTGTCCTTGTTTTTCCCCTTCATAGTTTTCCTGTCCTTGTTTTTCCCCTTCATAGTTTTCCTGTCCTTGTTTTTTCCCTTCATAGTTTACCTGTCCTTTTTTTTTCCCTTCATAGTTTTGTCTGTCCTCCACTTTCCAAGAGTCGGGAGTACAGATGTGCCTGGCTCAGCAGTTCTTAAATCTGTGCTCATAAACTGATTCTGTCACTCTTAAGTTTTTATTATTTATTTATGTGCCCATTTCTTACATTTATTTGGTAAGGGGTGGAGATGGTGCACGTCATGGGAGAGCTTTGGGGTTGACTCTCTCCTTCCTCCATTCATTGATCCTGGGGATTGAACTCAGGCCATTGGGCTTGGCAGCACTTGCTTTACCCAGTGAGCCATATCTCAACTGCCACCACTGCTTTATATATGTATGGTGTGTGTGTGCGCGCGCACGTGTGTGACCATCAGGACAGTTTGCAGGAGAGTTTTCTCTCTTTCTACCATGTTGGTCCTTGGGAATGAACTCAAGATGTCAGGCTTCGTGGCAGTTGCCTTTCCCTGCTGAGCCACTCACCAGCCATTAATTAATTAATTAATTATTTTTTTGTTTTGTTTTGTTTTTTGAGACAGGGTTTCTCTGTATAACAGCTCTGGCTGTCCTGGACTCACTTTGTTGACCAGGCTGGCCTCGAACCAACAGAGATCCGCCTGCCTCTACCTCCCGAGTGCTGGGATTAAAGGCGTGCGCCACCACCACCCGGCTAATTAATTAATTTTAATTTTATGTGTGAATGTTTTAACTGCATGCGTGCCTGGGCACCACATGAGTGCCTGGTGCCTGTGGAGACCAAAGAGGGTATCAGAGCCCCTGAATCTATTACAATTACTTTACAGTTACACTACTGTACAGTTACAAATGGGTGTGAGCCACCGAGTGGATGCTGGGAATTAAATCTGAGTCCTCCCGAAGAGCCATCAGTGCTCTCAACCACGGAGCCATCTCTCCAGCCCCTAAGTTTTATTTCTTTTTTTTTTTTTTTTTTTGGTTTTTCGAGACAGGGTTTCTCTGTGTAGCCCTGGCTGTCCTGGACTCACTTTGTAGACCAGGCTGGCCTCGAACTCGCAAAGATCCGCCTGCCTCTGCCTCCCATAAGTTTTATTTCTTGATGCTAGACTGTTGGCTGGCCCAAGGGCACTTGAGCTGACGGTGCATGGTAGGATGTGATTCTGTCTTGATATTTTGGCTTTGGGATTTTGGGGGCTCAGTGATTTATCCATTCAGTGCATACTATGGGCTGAGTGCTGTCCTGGGCACTAGGCCTCTGCAGAAAGTGGAGAGAGGCCTTTGTCCTCCTGGAACTCTGGTCCAAATGCGATAGGAATGTGGGGTTATTCTCAGAAGGGAATTCTGTCCTATTCCTTTTTGTTGTTGTTGTTCTAACGTGATTTTGTTTTGTTTTGTGGAGACCTACCATCTTGGCATGCTTTCTGTCTATGTGGCCTCCTCTTCTCATGAGGAAGCATGATTTGCATCATGTAACTCTCTCTTCCTTTAAGTTCTGACAGAGGTAGAACATTGAAAGAATTGTTCACTGGGTGGTTGGTGGTGGCACATGCCTTTAATCCCAGCACTCAAAAGACAGAGGCAGGTGGATTTCTGTGAGACCAAGGTGAGCCTGCTATACAGAGTGAGTTCCATAACACCCAGGGCTATACAAAGAAATCCTGTCTTAAAAAACAAACAAACAAAACCAACAACAACAAAAAACCCAAATCAAAAAAGAAAAAAAAATCGGAAAAGGTGGCGAGCAGTTTGAGCTGCAGAGGGCTGGGTAGTGTGTGTGCTGCTCTTTAGAGGCTGCACCGGGGTTCTGCTCTCGGCACCATGGCAAGTGGCTTGCAACTGTACGTCCAGCTCCAGGGAGTTTTGATGCCTCTGATTCTACAATAAAGCGCACCCGCCTCCACACACACATACTTACACATAATTGAAAATGATTGTTTAAATTGTGGGCTGAAAAGACAGCTCAGTGGTTAAGAGCTGGTGTTGCTCTTCCAGAGGACCCGGGTTTGGTCCCAGAGCCTACATGGTGGTTTACAACTGGCTATGGTTCCAGTTCCAGAGAACATTACATCCTCTTCTGGCCTCTGTGGGCACCAGGCATGCACACAGTGCACAGATATGCATGCAGGCAAAACAACCATACACATCAAATAAATAGATAGATAGATAGATAGATAGATAGATAGATAGATAGATAGATAGATAAACGATTTCATTAAAACAATTAGGTTTAATGTTTTAAAAAAATCACTAATACTTTGAAGCCAGACCCGGTAGCAACTTGTGTTTGTGTGTGGTTCCATAGGTCTTTCTCTTCTCTGTCTCTTTCCTCTGCCGCAGCTCTATCTGGCAGCTCTATTTCTCTCTGTCTGGCTTGGCAAACACACATGTGGAGCCCTGAAGCAGCCCATGGCACTGTAGCAACAGAGCCTCTCAACTGCCTCACTTGCTCCTCTTGCAGACACTTTAGGAAGAAGTTCAACATCTACCTGGTCTCAGTCCCTGAGATCCTGTTCATGCTCTGCATCTTTGGGTACCTGATTTTCATGATCATCTACAAGTGGCTGGCGTATTCGGCAGAGAGCTCTCGAGAGGCACCCAGCATCCTGATCGAGTTCATTAACATGTTCCTGTTCACAGCCAGTGAGACGCACAGCCTCTACCCAGGGCAGGTGAGCGATCCTCTGCCTAGTAGTGACAATCCTGCACTCAACATTCTCCAAGTAACCTATGACAAGAAAGAAAAAACCAAAACCAGCAGTGTGCAAGTCCCTGCTTGTGTTTCTGTTCTTCCTTTCCGCAGTGTTCTCAGAACATTATTATTTGCAGTTACATTCCATTTAGATTTTTGTTTGTTTACTTGTTTATTTTTTTGTTTTATGAGACAGGGTTTCTTTGTGTGGACTGTCCTGAAACTCATGCTGTAGACCAGGCTGGCCTTGAACTCAGAGATCTGCCTGCTTCTGCCTCCTGAGTTCTGGGATTAAAGGTGTGTGCCACCAGGCCCAGCTTAAATTCTTTTAAATAAAGGAATGCTTCACAGATTTACTTGTGATCCCTGTTCAGGGACCATGCTAATCTTCTCTGTATGGTTCCAATATTCTAGTATGTGATGCCAAAGCGAGCCCCTGTTTAAAATTTGTGTGTGTGTGGTGCCTGTGCCTACAGGCCAGAGGCCAACTTTGGATGTCATTCCTCAGGTGCTATCCACCTCTTTTGTTGTTTTGTTTGTGTGTGTGTGTGTGTGTCTTGGCCTCTCCCTGGCCTACCAGAGATCCCCAGCCCTTCCCGCCTCTGCTACCCTAGAGCTGGCTCAGTGGCCTGTACAGCCACTGAGGGGTTTGTGAGTTCTAGGACCTCAGTCCAGACTGAGCCATTTCCCCAAACCTCCATGTAGAATTTTTCTAAAGATTTTTTTACTGCTCTGAAAAGAATGTTTCCATGCTGCATCCTGAATGTAGTGAGTCAGAAGTTGCAGATTGGCCCTTGGTCACAGGGACTGACTGCCATCTGTCTCGTGCCCTTGGCCAGAGTTGCTCTGGCCCCCACACAGCCTGCTTCCCCCTGCAGTGACTCTGTGGTGCCTCCTTCCTCATGGACTTCTCCGACAGGTGCACGTCCAGAGAGTGTTGGTGGCCATCACTGTGCTGGCCATCCCTGTGCTCTTCTTAGGAAAGCCACTCTTTCTGCTATGGCTGCACAACGGGCGCAGTTGCTTCGGCGTGAGCCGGGTGAGTGCGTCCCCATGTCCCAGGGTTCTGGTTCCTCCAAAGCTGGCTTTGTTTAGAGCCTTGGTGTTGCTATTAGGCTCCAGCTTGAGGAATAATATTGTTGGAATGTGTGCGCAGGCATCTCCTTAAGTTTCCCATTGGACTCTCCTGGGTGTATGTCCAGAGAGGAGGTGCCGGGTCACAGGGCAGTTCTGCGTTCGTGGGTTTGAGGACTTGGTATACTTTTTCTGTAGCAGCCTGAGCATTTCACATTCCAGCGGGAGTGCACTAGGCTTCCAGTTCGATCCTTGCCAACACTTACTATTCTCCGCTTCCCTCCATTGCCCCTTGACAGTGTAAGAGCATTTGAAGTATATATTATCTCGGAGACAGTTTTCGTATTTTCAGAGAGCTGCGTCATAAGAGAAGCAGTTCCTTGGGTTTTGTCCCAACCCTGTGACATTCCAGGAACTGACACTGTTCTTTTCTCCTTAGAGCGGTTACACGCTTGTGAGGAAGGACAGCGAGGAAGAGGTTTCTTTGCTGGGCAGCCAGGACATAGAAGAGGGGAGCAGCCGCCTGGAAGAAGGCTGCCGGGAAGTGACATGCGAGGAGGTGAGCTCTGAGCCCATAGGTCGGTGAGGGAGGAGGTGGTCAGGTGAGGGAGGAAGCTTTTCATTGGCTGATTAGTGAGAGCTACCTGAATTCCCTGTGTTTGGTCATTATTGTATAACAGAGTTTTAGTTCAGGCCAAGTAGCCACATCACAAGTTCTTAGAGCAAAGAAAGCAGAGCGAGGAAGAACCAGGGTCCTGCATACCCATGGTACCTCCTACCCTCCCTTCCCCACCTCTAGCATGCAGTTCCACTGAGCACCTGTGGCTGGGAAATGTCCTTTTGGGTGGTGGGCAGTTTCTGACTCTACCTCAGACGTCACTGAGATCACTAACCATGTGGCCCTCATGGCAATCACAGTTCTAGGCTGGCAATTGGGTTACAGAGAGGAAACTGAAGCTTGAACCAAAGTAGAGTTGGGGAGGTGGTTGGTGAGGCCTGCAGACCCACTGAGAGCAGGGCTCACATCTTGAATCTGCCGTTTTTAGCTCCCAGCATGCTCTGCCCCAGAGGCCAGCCAAAGGCTCAAACAGAGCAGACCTGTGATATGGTGTCTAATGCTCTCTGTTGTCCCTCAGTTTAACTTTGGGGAGATCCTGATGTCGCAGGCCATACACTCCATCGAGTACTGCCTTGGCTGCATCTCCAACACTGCATCCTACCTGAGGCTTTGGGCACTCAGCCTGGCACATGCGCGTATGTTGCTTAGCCCCATGGAGTGTGAAAGTTCCCCATGTGGTTGGTGATGGACAAGGGCTGTTCATCGTGTGGACCCACCTTCTGGTCACACGGGTTGCAGTCCTGGCCTAGACACAGAGGGGCTCTGGGAACTGAGGGCTTGGTGACCTCTGGCACAGATGTTCTTCTCTCTCAGGTTTCTGAATGGGTCCTCGCCATTGTTTTGCTTATTGAATGGAGTATGGCCCATCCTCCACGCTGTCTTAGCTTGAGCCTGCGTGTAAAATACACCTATGGGGGTGTTCTTTCAGCATGGGCACCTCACCCTGTGCATTGTAATGAAGGGCCATGTCACTTCTCCAGCCTGCAGGTAGCTGGCCACTGACTGCACTCACTTCACACACAGCAAAACACACAGTTGGGTTGCCTTACTATTCCATGGCAAAGCCCTGGGACACATGAGAGGGGTGGGTAAACACCAGAGGGTACTGACCAACAGAGGGCAGAAAGCGAGGCCCTCTGTGTCCCAAGACAGTGAAGGTATAGAGGCCGCCTTGCTGGCACAGACCCAGATTTCCAACAGGTCACTTGGGAGAGGCGGACAGGATGCTGGCTGGATCCAGGCCCGGGCCCTGAGTTAGGCAACAAGGGGGCATGATGGAGCTTCTTAAGAGCGCTGCTCT
Organism: Lophiomys imhausi; assembly: GCA_907164525.1. Classification (NCBI taxonomy): domain Eukaryota; kingdom Metazoa; phylum Chordata; class Mammalia; order Rodentia; family Muridae; genus Lophiomys; species Lophiomys imhausi. Next base: position 8,531,974 of record CAJQZJ010004765.1, read on the forward strand.
TTACAGAGGAAGGCCTGGAGGTTCTGGGCCTCTGATCAGATAGTGTAGGCTGACTGTCAGTCCTGCTGTCATGAGGGCAAGGAGGGGGCTTATGTATTCTGAATGGCTTCCTTTGCAGAGCTGTCTGATGTGCTGTGGGCCATGCTGATGCGTGTGGGCCTGCGTGTGGACACCACCTATGGGGTCCTGCTGCTGCTGCCTGTCATGGCTTTCTTTGCAATTTTGACCATTTTTATCCTTCTGGTCATGGAAGGGCTTTCTGCATTTCTCCACGCCATACGCCTTCACTGGTGAGTGTGACATATGTTCTCAAAACAGTATTTTAAAAATGAAAATGAGTCCGGGCGTGGTGGCACAGGCCTTTAATCCCAGCCCTCGGGAGGCAGAGGCAGGTGGATCTCTGAGAGTTCGAGGCCAGCCTGGTCTACAGAGTGAGTCCAGGACAGCCAGGGCTACACAGAGAAACCCTGTCTCGAAAAAACCTAAAAAAAAAAAAAAAAAAGAAAGAAAGAAAGAAATGAGGGTCAAGATGGCTTGGTTGGTAAAGATACTTGCTACCAAGCCTGGGGACATCAGTGCAACCCCTAGGTCTCTCACGGTGAGGGAGAGAGCTGATGCCCGACAGTTGTCATCTGATGTCCATGTGTACTGCAGTTGTGTACCCGCACATATATGTGTGCACAGGCAAATAACTAATAAAGATTAAAAAGCCACCATTAAGAAAAAGATATGTGTATATGAAACCCCTTTCTAAATGCAGTGCTTGTGATGGGCTAGCTTCTCCCTGCCCAGCTATGAATTAGAGTTCAGAAACAAAATACAGTGTTATTACAAGTAAAAGAACATTTCTGTCTGTGAAACAGTTGTGTATGTTCCCACTTTTACTTTTGTTTTTTGAGTCAGGGTCTCACTATATGGCCCTGGCTGTCCTAGATCTCACTCTGTAGACCAGGCTGGCCTTGAACTTAAAGAGTTCTGCCTGCCTCTGCCTCCCGAATGCTGGGATTTAAGACAGGTGTCACCATGTTGAGCTTGTATATGTTCCTGATTTTATTCACATTGGGACTGGAAGGTGTAACTGTCTGACCCTTATGTATCAGTTCCTTCCTTGTTACTGTGAGGTCAGAGGCCAACCTGCAGGCGTTCATAGCTTTTTACCGAGTGAGTCCTGGGGATTGGACTCCGGTTGTTCGGCTTGGGGTCAAATGCCTTTACCCCTGAGCCATCTTTGCAGCCCTCCAGGGTATTCTCAGGGCTTCTCAATGTGCTTCTCTGCAGTTCCAGTACCAATATACAGAGGAGGTCCCACATCTCATCCTCTGTGTGTCTGGTGTATGTGAGCTGGAGGTGTGCTAGACAGGGGCCAGAAGACAGGGTGCTGAGGTGATACATGGGCAAGATGGGAGAGGCAGGATGGGTGGAGGAGCCATTGTGGACTGGGGAGAGAGTGATCAGGTGAACATGTTTATGCCAAGAATGCAAAAAGGATGAAAAGATTTAAAGAAATGTTGAAACATTATTTCACTCATGATTCCCGGGTGTAGTCTATGGTGGGGAGGGTTAGTTTTAGAGTTACATGGTGTTTTAATACATGCTTGTTTTTCTTTTTGTAGGGTAGAATTTCAGAACAAATTCTACATTGGTGCAGGTACCAAATTTGTTCCTTTCTCCTTCAATCTGCTCTCCTCCAAGTTCTGCAATGATGACAACATAGCATGATCACATTACCGCAGCCAACCTGCTCTCAGATTTATGGAGAACTATCATGTTACAGAATTCACTCAAGTCAGATTTATGACTGGAAAATTCCACCCTTGTTGATTGCCTTATGATTCAGCCAAATGATTCTGTAAGATATGCCTCTCCCTCATGTTGAAGATTTTGTAAAACTCACCACTTCGGACACAGAAATTTTGTTGGTTTTTATTATGAGCAAATATAAGTTAATGCCAACATTACTTTAAAGTTATTTTTTAAAGTGTAAGATTGGAGGAGAAAAGCCAGCTGAACAGCTAGCTAAAAATGGTCTTAGATACTTGATTCCTTTTGAACTTTAAAAAAAAAATATGAAGTTATTCCGGCACAAGAAGATGTCAGATAATATTTTCCAACAGCTCAAGTTAAGCATAATTTTTTCAGACATTACTGCTGGATCATCAGCAGGTCCTGCTCACCCCCCTTGCTCAAGAAGTTCTCCCTAGACTCTCTCAGAATCATCGGGAGGGGCAGTGTAACAGCCTGATCTTGTTTTTGATAACTGGAGGAAAAGGGACAAATAACACAACAGATGGCTCTCCTGCTTGTATATTTTTAAAAAATTATTGTCCTGTTACCTGTATGTCAGACCAGTCATGACAGTTGTCCATTCTGGAAGATGACTGTCCCGAGCCTTAAAGCCAGTGTGATTGCAGGGGAGACAGGTGGAAAGTAGTGTGTGTATTTTTATAGCAATGAACAAATGAAGATATTTTACCACAGAGACCTTGCTTCTATTTGGGACCAGTATAGTTTTTTACTTTCACACTAATTCTAAATAAAGGTCTGATGGCCACACTTTAATTTCCAAAAACTGTTCAAGTCAGAAACTAATTCTCACTAATCTGTTAATTTATTATCTCGAGTGTAAAAATCACCTCCTCTTGTGCCACTCAGCTTTGCATGAAGTTGGCTCAGTCCCATTGAACACTTCGATCCATGTCATAGTCTTATAAATCATGTTCATTTTTATGTAAGACATTTTAGATAAGTATTTCAGAAAGAAAACTGAGACTGGGGTGTAGCTTAGTCATTAGATCCCCAGAACCACTCTGGTGGTGTGGGGGTGCACCTGCCTCGTATTCCTAGCAGTCAGAAGGTGGAGGCAGGAGGATCAGGAAGTTCAAGGTTACCCTTGGCTATGTGGTAAGTTTGAGGCCAGTCTGGGCAACATGAGACCCTAAAGAGAAAAAGAAACCTAACATATATCTTCCTTCTTGAAACTTTGAGTCCCATGCTGCTGCAGAGGCCTGTTGGTCCCCCACCCCTCCAGCTCATGTGGTAGAGAGTGGGGCCCTTTCATTGAAAGCCAAGCCCCCCCCCGCCCCCCCGGCAGCCAGAATTTAGAGCTTCTCGGGTCCTTTAAAGCCTGCTTGCTGAGGAGCATGAGCTGCTTGCCCGTGCTGCACAACTGGACTGTAGAGTCAAAGCTGTCCCCCTGCTGTGGAGCTGCACTGCCGGGCAGTGCAGCCTTCGTGCCCCGTGTACCAGCTTCCTGGCAGCTGTGATGCCGAACCTACTGGCAGCTTGATGAGATGGTGCTGCCCCGTGCTAGACCTGCTCTTACCTGTGTCAGATGTCATCCCCATGTTGTCACTCTCATAACTATGCCCCCAGAGTCTTTGGTCATCACAGAGATAACTGATTTCCGGGGACAAGGACCCTACAGGAGATTCAGGGTTTTGTTTTGTTTTGTTTTGTTTTTTTATCATGTTTACTGTCCCTGTTAGCAGTTGCAATGGGGCCACTTTTTTGTTCCAAGTAGCACCTCTTACCAGGGTACAGAACACAGAGCGAGAGTACTTGTCAGTTGAAGTCTGACAGTCATATAGAATGTAATTACATAAACATAAATCACTCCTTTTTTGTGAACACTCTGGAAATGTAATTGATAGCATTCACACAGAAGGAAGCGAGTGGCTGCCTGGTGATGTCACCTGCTCATCTTCCTAGAACAGTTTCAACAGAGCCACGTTGTCTGTTGAGGTGTTCACCACCATGCCACGCACTTATGTTGGTGGAGAGGCTCCATATGGCTAGTAGAGGCAAGCAAAAGGGCTTTGTGCTCTTGGACTCTCCCTCTACCATGGGACAGACTCCTTTTCTCCCAAATCCTCCCTCACCTCAGAGTTCTGGAATGGATCTGTGTGCTTTGAGATGTTTAATGCCACCTATGCAGGCCCTGGCCTTGCAATCCTCTTGCCTCAGTCCCTCAGATGGCAGTACAGATGTGTGATGCCACATGTGGCCAGGAGTGGGTATAGTGACATCAGGGCCCAGTGCTCCATCTGCAGTAGTATAATAAGGCATAGACTATCTGCTGGTGACTTACAGGACTGGCAAGCCAAGCTGTGATTTAGAGTTTGACCCATTTTGGAAAGTAACAGAAAACAGCTCCAGGAGCACATTTCTCTGCTGAGGGTTTAAATCAGGGCTTGCTTGCACACTACTATCCTGGCAGGCCTTAAGAACTGTCTCATGATGCTGGGAGTATGCAGTTTGGAGTAATGCTTTTCCCACCGGCAGGCAGACCACTGTTCTAACACCTCAAGAAATTCTCAGAAAAAAAAGCCACTCTGCAGGATGATTTAACAAGTCTGAAGCCACTTAGGGTGGAAACTGTGGGATCCCATCAGGACTGCATTGCACAGATGCATGGAAGGGAGTAATTTGCCTGTCAGTATTGAACTTCCTTTTGCTAATGACAAATAAATCTCTATTTTTGAGATCCCAGTGTCTTGTTTTCTTGCAGTCCTGCTCCCCAACCCACTATGCTGGAAAGAGCCAGTCCCCAGTGTTCTCTATTCCCATCCTAGGACCCGGCAGGTGTTCTCCCAGTGCCTGATGGCTGAGGCCAATCCTGCCTGCCTGTCCTGGTTTGCTTGTGTAGCTGTGATAAAGCACCAACCAAAACCAACTTCTCGGGAGGAAAGGGTTCATTTGATCCTAGACAGACGCTCAGAGCAGGAACTGGAAGAACACTGCTAGCTGGTTTGCTCCCCTTAGCTTGCTCAGCTGTCAGTTCAGGCCCACCTGCTGAGTGATGGCAGTGCCCCGCAGAGGGATGGACCCTCCCCTACATCAATCAGCCATCCAGAAAAGGCCCCACAGGCCAATCTGAAGAAGGTAATGCCTCAGCTGAGATCCCTTCTTTCCAACTAAAGTGTAGGCTTGTGCCAAGCTTCCTTAGAGAAGGTAACCAGTTCACTGCTACTAGTCCTGCCTGGCTCCGCCTCAGAGCCGTGCCCTTGTCAGGTCTCAGCTGCCACCTCTTCTTGCACCTCAGCTTTCCTCTCTGCAGGATGGTGCCCTCAGCCCCGCGCTGGCGCCGTTGCCCAGGTGCCCGTTGCTAGGGACGCCGTTGCCATGGACGCCGCCCGGTTGCCCGCCCCATCCGTCCTACGCCCTGCGCCTGCGCGCTCAGGTCTGAGCCATGGACGACATGCGGGTCCTATGGATGCGCGACCGCTTATACACTACCTTCGGCCTCAGCAACCCCAAGGTGTTCGAGGACCTGCTGAACCGCAACGACAGCGAGGCGGAGGACCTCATCCTGCACTTCCTGAACCACGCGAGCGATGAGGACAATGCAGCCACGCTGTTCTTCTATCGTGTCCTGGTGCCTGAGGAGGTGGAGGTGGAGATTGGTGAGCGTCAGCAAAGGCCAGCCTGCAGCAGCACCTTTCTGACATTTAGCCTTGCTGTGTGAAGCCCGGGGCCACAGCTTCTGTTCTCATCTGTCTTCTGAGGGGCGCTGTCATCCTGGCTCTCAACAGTGGAGAGTTGCGCACCTCCCAGGACCTGGAGGAGGCCCAGAATTTCTGTCCTGTAAGATGTTTTGGCCGGCAGGAGAGTCCCAAGGGCGGAATCATCACAGGCTCAATAGAGCTTCGCCTCCCATGTCTTGCCCCCTACCCTAAAAAAGAGGCAGAAAGCCAAAATGTTGCCCAGCTGCAATCCTAGCACTCTGGAGATTGAGGCAGGATTGCCCTATGACCAGGGCAAGTCTGATGATCACCTAAAGGCCATAGCGAGCAAGGCAGCAAGGGGCTGGGAGAGGAAGAGAGAGAGGGAGGAAGAGACATAGTGTTAAGACCCACTGTGCTCTGCTCTCATTTAAGTTTTGTTTATTTTCATTATTCACTATATTGTGAGTCAGGCTCTCATAGCCCAGGCTGGCCTAAAATTCATTGTGCATCCCAAAGTACTCTCAAACTCTCAAACCTCCTGCCTCAGCCTCACAGGAATCTAACCCTCCCAGCCTTCAGTTTTCTTCCCCAGGTGGAACTTTGAGCCTGAACACATTATCCTGGGCCTCTGGGTTAAGCTCATTCATTACAACCAAATAGAAATACAGATTCCAGGATATGCTAAGGCTATTCTATATACATTAAAAAAAAACGAACAAAACAAAACAAAAAGGAAACTTGCACCGAGACCCCGACTTCCTGTAATCTCCCCCGACTCTGGCTAGCAGTAGGCGCTTGTCCCCTGCTGGGTCTACTTTGACTCTGGAGCCACTGGCTGGGTGCCTTCGTCCTGTGAGAGGTTTGGCTTCGCTTCAGAGCAATCGCTGGGTAGTTTCTGGCTCTTGCTTTGTTTTCTGAGATAAACCAGACTGGCCTTGAACTTGTTATTAATGTAAGTTAGCCTTGAACTCCTGATCCTTTTGCCTCCACCTCCTGAATCCAGGGATTACAGGCCTGCCCCACCATGAGAGACTTATTAGAACAGCTTCCAGGCTGCCCCCAGTGCTGTAAAACATGCCATGGTGTGCTGTACCACGTCTCTTTCATATCTGGTTGTTTGTATTTCTTCCAGACTGATGGTAACTGTAGCATGGTGTGTCCTTCACCCTTGTCTGAATTGGCACAAGTCTTCCTTTCAGGCCCCAGCACCACAATGTTTTGCATCGACATTTATGAGTCCTCTATGGGATGTGTCCCTACCCTTTGGCTCTCCTTAAAGCAAATGTGTGGCCATCTCATCGGGGATAAATCCTTTTTGTATTTTCTTCCTCATTATGGTTCCATAAAGAAGAAGTCCCTGTGAACTCTGAGGAGGAGGGTGAGGAAGAGGAGACTGAATCTCAGAAACCAGAGGGCTCTGAGAAAACGACAGGTAGGTGTCTGGAGGGGCTTAAGCCACTTCTGCCCGGGGAGTCTGTGGACTTGGTGATGGATATGCGCACAAGGGTCCCTGGGCTACTGTCACACATGGCATTAATAGGACAGCAGAAAGAAAACATCAGAGACATGTCCTCTCACAGGTCGAGAAACCCAAGGTCCACTTTCACAGTGTCCTCCTTGGCCATTTGCCTTCTGAAAGCTCTAGGGAGGACCCCACCTTGCCCCCTCCAGCTGCTGCTGGTACTGGCTGATGGGCACATCAGTCTCATGTCTTCTTTGCTGTCATGTAGTCTCTTCTCTGAGTGTCTGGACTCACTGTCATTTCTCTTAGCCAGGCAAAGATTGAGGCAAGGTGTGTGTGAGGAGTGGTAGCAGTTAAATTCAGGAACAAAAAGGAGTTTTGGGGTTTTGTTTGTTTGTTTGTTTGTTTTTTTTTTTGGTTTTTCGAGACAGGGTTTCTCTGTTTAACAGCTCTGGCTGTCCTGGACTTGCTTTGTAGACCAGGCTGGCCTCGAACTCGCAAAGATCCGCCTGCCTCTGCCTCCCAAGTGCTGGGATTAAAGGCGTGCGCCACCACCGCCCGGCTTGTTTGTTTGTTTTTAAGACGGCTTTTTTTATGTATCCCTGTTTTTCCTGGAACTCACTCTGTAGACCAGGCTGGCCTGGGACTTAGAGATCCACCTGCCTCTGCTTCCCGAGTGCTGGGATTGAAGTTGTGTGCCACCACCCCACCGCTTGACCTTTCTTCTTTTTTTAAAGACAGTGTCTCAATAGTGAGTTTGAGGCCACCCTGGGCTACATGAGATTCTGTCTTAAAAAGCAAAGGAACATGGGCTGGAGAGGTGGCTCAGAGGTTAAGAGCACTGGCTGTTCTTCCAAAGGTCTTGAGTTCAATTCCCACAACCACATGGTGGCTCATAACCATCTATAATGAGATCCGGTGCCCTCTTCTGGAGTATAGGCATACATGCAGGTAGAATACTGAATACATAATAAATAAATAAATGAATACTTAAAAAAAAAGCCAAGGAACAAAATTCATAGCATAAAACTCAGCAATAACCATTTTTTATTTGTGTGTGTATGCACACACACATGTACAAACATGCACCCACCCTGGTGAGTGTGTTGTGTAGACAATTGCATATACTTATGATTACTAAGGCAGAGGAGTTATTCCCCCACCATTTGGTAAATAAACACACAGAGATCTGTAACAGTAAATTTTTATTTGGAACACTTATATTTACTAATAATTAACAAACACCTACATTCTGTAACCTAACACTTATAAACACTTAATACCTAAGAACACCTAACCAATACTATTTTAACCCTCCTAAAAGGATATTAGGCCATGGGTTCTCAGGGCACCTCGGTTTGTAATCAGTCTTCTGTCTGTAGGCACACCCTTATAGTAATTAGCAGTCTGGCAATGGCATTCCAGCTTCAGTTTAAGTTTGAGGCTTTTTCCAGGCCTAGCTTTGCAGGCTCCTGCAGTCAGTTTATTTTAACTGCTATCTTGTGGCCAGCTTATGAGGCCAGCCTGTTTTAACCACTAAATTTTTTTTTTGTTTTGTTTTTCAAGACAAGGTTTCTCTGTGTAGCCCTGGCTGTCCTGGACTCACTTTGTAGACCAGGCTGGCCTCGAACTCACAAAGATCCGCCTGCCTCTGCCTCCCAAGTGCTGGGATTAAAGGCGTGCGCCACCATCACCCGGCTTTAACCACTAAATTTGAGGTCAGCTTCCTCCACCAGCTACGAACACTACGATACTCACGAACGCTACGTCCTAGTTTTCCTTACTGTGACCTCTGAACTCCACCCACTTCCCTCACTCTTCCAGCACTCTCAGGCTCCTGGAAAGGTGTCTTTAGTGTCTGGTTTTCAAGAACTCTCTGTCAGCAGGTTCTATGCAATGCCTTTTCTGTCAGCCTTCTTTTTTTTTTTTTTAAAGACTTATTTATTTATTTATTTATTATGTATACAGTGTTCTGTCTGCAGGTATGCCTGCAGGCCAGAAGAGTGCACCACATTTCATTAGAGATGGTTGTGAGCCACCATGTGGGTGCTGGGAATTGAACTCAGGCCCTCTGGAAGAGCAGTCAGTGCTCTTAACCTCTGAGCTATGTCTCCAGCCCCTCTGTCAGCCTTCTTGGGCTGGCTTACGGGGTCTGCCTCAGGCTATTGCAGCCTAAAGGCTGGAAAATGGCATAGCTTGCTTCACTTCTCCAGCATGTGCTTCAGTCTTCTCCGTCCGTAGGGGCAAAAAGGGTGAGAGTCACATGGAACTCTCTGGTTATATAGGGTGTAGTCTCCCGGTCTTTCCCGGAGTGTCACGGGCTCATGAGCTCTCTCGAGGTATTTAATGGTCCTCATGGCTTCTCCAGGCAATCGATGACATCCGAGGCTTGTATGGTTTCTTAGTCATGCCCCATCAACAAGGTGCTGGGGCCTCAACTATGCTCAGCCCATCTCGGAGTGTCCAAGCAACATCAAGTTCCTCCTTATATGTTGACAGGTCCCAGGTTGATCTGCATACTAATTCACTAAAGAGAACTAACTCCCACCTTATGTACTGGGACTGGTCAGATCTTAACCCTCTAAGCTAGCTTTCTACCTCCCAGCCAGAATACCCATAAATATTTGCACATGTTCCAGCTGATCCAGCTCCCTGGCAAGTTGCACCTGACCATATGCAGTTCTCCTCCATCGACCCCATCGTGTCTCCTCTTTCTCCTGGTTCCCTCTCCATGATCCTTCTGCCACCCCCAAAGCCCATGAACCTTGGCCCCTCTTTACCTTTCTTCTCCCAGCCCAGGCAGTAAGTCACTTCGTTTAGCAAATCAGGGATACATTAGCAGGCAAAGTTACATAACATCATTTGGTGTGTGTGAGTGAGTGTTTGCTCAAACAGTGAGGAAGTCAGGGGGCAAACAATTAACATTTGAAAACAAGCAGCTTCCAGATCACCCTAACAAGCCCAGCATTAACTATTTCAAGTGACATTAGACATATTCCCTGAGTGTGAAGCTCTCGTGGCTTTACCTTCCAACCCTCCCAGGGTCCTGGTGGATTTAAAAGACCAGAAGTATTTTTATTTCTTCTTCTTGTTTTTTTTTTAATTTTTATTTCTTAAAAAGATCACTCTGTTTTAAGTGTTTGCCTACATGTATGTATGTGCACCTTGTGCCTGCAGTACCCATGGAGAACAGAAGAGGGCATCAGAACACCTGGAATCAGAGTTACAGATGGTTGTAAGCTAGGCTACATAGATAGGAACTCTATGTAGCCAAAGATGATGGTCCTCCTGTCTCCACCTCTCAAGTGCTGGATGACAGGAGTGTAGCACCGCACCTGGCTGTTTTGCTGAGTTGGAGATGGAGCCCAGAGCCTGTACATACTAGATAAGTATCTCCTGGCGAGTTACACCTCTGGCCTTTTGATTCTTATTCATAAATCTCTTGTAAGGTTAAAAAAATGTCAGAGAAGTCACATGCTGGGCACCATAGCCAACACTGTGAGTCACCCTGGAGGGTTTCAGATGTGTGGCCTGCTGTGGTTGCCGAAGTCTTGTCTTTAGGATAGGTCAGGAGCCTGTGGAGGACAGGAGCTGTCATTCTAAGGCATCTAGATGGTGGGAAACCCCTTATTTCTGGCCATCTCAACTCACACATTAAATTGCATTTTGCAGCCAAGTTTTTGAAGCTGAGACATAGCTCCATGACTCCCTCCCTGTTCGAAGTGGATGATGATGACTCAGAGAAAGAGAACATTGACAAACAGCTTGGCAAGGTGCGCCCCGCTCTCTGTCCTCATTGGCAAGGTGGCTCAGGAACCTCTGTTGAGACAAGGTGACAGGCACAGAGCATGCAAGGAACACAGTGTGCTAGAGTGGGGATTCTAGAATCCTGTGTCGAGATTTCCCAGAACACCCTTAGATTCACTGACTGGCTGAGGGACTCACAGGGACCAGAAAAGCTGTCCCACCAGGGGGTATGGCTTACAGAGAAAGGAGGGAGCCATATATTGTACCATGTACATGGTACACAGACATGAAAGCAGACAAAACACGCATACACATAAAATACATAAATCTTAAAATATTCAGATCTTTATCCATTTAAATTCTATTTTATTATTCAATCTGTATGGGTGTTTAGCCTGTACATATGACTCGGCAATACATGCATACCTGGCACCTTCAGAGGCCAGAAGAGTGAGTCAGACACACCTGGAACTGGAGTTGCAGATGGTTGTGAGCCACCATGTGGGTGCTGGAAACTGCACCCAGGTCCTCTGGAAGAGCAGCCAGTGTTCTTAACTGCACCTAAGTCTCTCTCCAACCCCAGTAAATAGCCCTTCTAAAAACAATGGGTTTCACCCATTCACAAATAAAAACACAGGCATAATTCCCACCAAAGTCTCTGAAATAACAAACCAACCAACTAGCCAGAGGCAACCAGTTTCTTCCAACAGGCTGCCCCTCCAAGCTGTCCCAGGTCAGTTTCATCACAGTTGTCACTGTGCTGTCTGGCTCATAGAAGACACAGGCTCAGGGTCAGGGGTCTGGATGTGAATTAGCTTTTCTGTGCCCACTGTATAACCGTGGTCTACTTATCAGGAATGAGGTTCCCTGTATTAGAGAGGAGCATGCTCTCTCTACTGAGCATTCACCTGCCGGCCCAATGGTGCCCCATCTGTTTCAGAAATTTGAGAAGCGCATCATCAACAGGCTGGAACTACATGTGAGCTGCAACCCCATTCCTGAGGGATTTCTGGAACAGATGGTGGTGTTCTTCCTCAGAAGCACAAAAGGTACCTTCATGCTCGTGTGTGTGTGTGTGTGTGTGTGTGTGTGTGTGTGTGTGTGTATGCGTTTGTATATGTGATGGGAGTAGGAGTGGAGGCAGGTAGGGTGTGGTGCACAAGCGTATGGCAGGCAAGGAATCAGTCTTCACAGAGTCTTTTTTCCCTCTCTCTCAGTAGCCCTGGGTATCCTAGAACTCACTCTCTCTATATGGACCTGGCTGGTCTTGAACTCACAGAGATCCACCTGCGTCTGCCTCCTGAGGGCTGGGATTAAAGACGTGCGCCACCACCGCCACCCACACAGTCTTTTAACCAAACTCAGAGAAGCTTGATATGGCTAGTCTTACTAGCCACCTTGCTCTGGGCATTCGTCTCCTTTCTCTACCCCCCAAGGCTGGAATAGCAGTGGGCCAATACAACCACAAGGCATTTACATGGGTGTCCAGGAACCCCAATGCTGGTCTTCATGCCTGTGTGGCAAGTGGTTTGACCACCAAGCCATCTCTCCAGCCCTGAAGATAAGCTGTGTGTTTTAAGATTTTTAAGTTTTAGCCAGGCATGGTGGCGCATGCCTTTAATCCCAGTACTTGGGAGGCAAAGGCAGGCAAATCATTGTGAGTTTGAGGCCAGCCTGGTCTACAAAGCGAGTCCAGGACAACCAGGACTACACAGAGAGATCCTGTCTCAAAAAGCAAAGAACAAAAAACAGAAAACAAACAAACAAAAAAGATTTTGTTTATGTGCATAACATGCATGCCTGGTGCCCTCAGACATCAGAAGACAACATTGGATCCCCTGGTGCTGGAGTTACAGATGGTTATGAGCTACCACGTGGGTGCTGGGAACTGAACTCTTCTGCAAGAACAGCAAGTGCTCTTATCTGCTGAGCCATCTCTTCAGCCCCTAAATACATAACTTTTAAAATATAACCTTTCAATTTCCTGTCCCCAACACCCCCTGTGAATACTATAATGTAAAGTACAGGAGAACTTTACAACTCCCACAGTCTTTAAAAACTCCAACAACTTAAAAGTTCATTGTAGTCTATCTTAGTTTCATTTGCCTGGGACTTGCCTAGATCCAGGAAAACCTGTCTTGTCTTCTGACTTTGTGACCAGAGCCTCTGAGAGGAAGGAGGAACTCTGGGACACCTGGGAATGTCCCTAGCACCCACTGACTCGATGGTTGGGGTCTGTTTTGTTCAGAGGCAATCCCTGAAGCCAGCGACATGGAGGAAGCAATGGAGATCATGCCAGAGACCATGGAGTATGGCATCATAAACTCTAATGTGCTCCAATTCCTGAAGAATGTCATTTGCCAGGTAACCCTGAATCCTACAGAGACCCAAGCGTCTCTGGGACAGTGGTTGCTTCCAAAGAAGGGCTAGAGGGTTTGTTCTTGGTGACAGATATGGGACAGGAGGTCACTATCCATCTGTGTGTGCTCATTCAACATCTGTTTGTTTTTAGACAGAGTCTTTACTCCCTGGCTGGCCTGGAATTCACTTTGTAGCCCAGGCTGGCTTTGAATTGATGGGTAGTTCTGCACCTGCCTCTCAAGTGCTGGGATCACAGCTGTGCATGGCCACACCAGGCCTCTGGGTGATATCTTCTAATCCTGTGGCTTCAGCAAACAGAGACGCTGGCTGCTTAAGCCAATCAAGATGTTCATTATAATATATCATCAGAGAGAAAGAAAATTCATTCTAAGCAGTCCCATGTTACATAACTGGCAGGTGTTCTTTGATGTATCAAAATCCTTCTTGTCTCAATATGCAGCCCAGCCTGCCTCAAACTGCAATCCTCCTGTCTCCTCCTCAACATTTCTGGGAGTACAGATGTGCCTGGTACCAATTTTGCAGATCTGTCAACCTAACAGACAGCTGGAGACCCTGGACAATTTAACTATATTAAATTGTACATTTGCAGGTTTTCATGCCTGCACTGTCCTTCAACCAACATAAGTCAGAGTCAGGCCAGGGAGCAGTGGCTGCAGAAACCCATGAGTATTCTACTTATGAAACATCAGATTTGCCCAGCATGACTGGGGAGATGGTGGAGTACCACAGCATCCAACTGATACGTGATGAGTTCTTAATGAGTCTTCAGAAATTTGCAAACAACATTCAAAGGACCATACAGCAGCTTGAAGGTCTGTTCCATTCCCTCCCCTCCCCATTCAGCCTCCCTTCCCCATTCCTGAAGAGCTAATGACTCATCCTAAAAAGGCAGTGCAAAAGTTCAGAATTCTTATTAATTTTGTTTGTTTTAAATTGTGGTCTTTGACTGTTTGGGGTTTTTTTTTTTTCATTTGTCTTTTTGAGACGGTTTCAATGTATAGCCCTGGCCATCCTCACTCAGGGCTGGCTCACCCACAACCCCCATATCCAGGACCAGCTGTAGTGTGCTATTCTGGCAGGGTGCAGGGCCTGCTCTCTCCCAAGTGCCGCAGTGTGTAAGGGGCAGGACAGCTCTTCTACTCTTGTGACCCCATCTGGGCCAGATCTCCTGGTGCTGGTCTTGTAGTCATCTCAGGTTACCCCATGGCGCCAAAGTGGAATTGGTATCCACCTTGTTTCTTTTTTCTTCTTCTGGGAATGTTAGGCTACTATTCATTCAGATGTTCATAGGTCAAAACACTGAATATAGATAAAGCCTCTCTCCTCTCTGCCACCTACTGATGCACATGTGACATAGCAGTCATATCTGCAATGCCTCTAGGGGCAGTGGATTAATTTATTTATTAACTTTACAACTTGTGATATTTATGTGTTTGGGTGTTTGTCTGCATTCAGCACCTACAGAGGCCAGAAGCGGGCACTTGATACCCTGGAACTGGAGTTATTGACTGTTGTGATCCATCATGTGGGTGCTGGGAATTTAACCCAGCTCCTCTGGAAAAACAGCCAGTGCTCTTCACCACTGAGCCATCTCATCTCTCCTTGTTTTGGGGAGGGACGGGATCTCACTATGTATTCCAGATTATTTTGGAACTCACAGAGGACTTCCTGCCTCTGCCTCCTCAATGCTGAGATTAAAAGCATGCACCCCAATGCCCAGATGTTTGTTTTTAAGATAGGGCATCATGTAGCCCAGACTGTGACATATGTAGCTGAGGGTGACTTTCAACTGCTGATCTTCTACTTCCCAAGTTTTAGGATTACTGCCATGTGTTGCCATGCTCAATTTATACAATGCTGGGGGTTGAACTCTGGGCCATGTCATGTTAAGCAAGAGCTCTACCCACTGGGCCACATCCCCAGCCGAGTAATTCTTGTTTATATGCTCCCCAGAAACTGAGTTGTTTAGAAGTAGAATGGTGATATCTACTTGACTTGCCAGCTGGGTTAGGCTGGCTGGTCATTGAGTCCCAGGGATCTGTGTGTCTCCACTTTGGGATTACAGATACGAGCCACAGTTCTTGGCTTGCATCGGAGTTCTCCGGATCTGAACTCATGTCCCTTTGCTCGTGCGTGCGGCAATGACTTTAGCCCTGGGGGCATCCCTCTAGTACCGATGTTTTATTCACCTGACTGAAACTTTCCTTGATGGTTGCTCTGTTTAGTTCTGAGACCTCTCGTCCCATTGCTTTTTTTCAGAGCATTCTGTTCCTGTTGAGTGGACACATAGTGTCTCCAGTGTCTCAGACAAAGAGTCAGGACTTAAATATTTTCTTCTTTATGCTATTATGATTTAAAGGACACCCCACCCCTGATTTATCTTCATTTTATATTGGATGTTTTCCCTTTTTAAGATTTATTTTACTTTATGTGTTTTTGTGTGGGTGGTAGGGGAGTGCACATGTGTGCAGGTACCAGGGGAGGCCAGAAGAGGGCATCAGATACTCAGAAGCTGTTGTGGGCCAATCAATGTGGGTGCTAGGACCAGACCTCCGCTCCTCTGTAAGAGCAGAAAGTGCTCTTAACCACTGAGCCACCTCCCCAGTCCCTGAAGATTTTTAAAAAATTTATTTATCATGTATACAGTGTTCCGTCTGCATGTATGCCTGCAGACCAGAAGAGGGCACCAGATCCCATTATAGATGGTTATGAACCACCATGTGGTTGCTGGAAATTGAACTTGGGACCTCTGGAAGAGCAGCCAGTGCTCTTTAACCTCTGAGCCACCTCCCCAGTCCCTGAAGATTTTTTAAAAATTTATTTATCATGTATACAGTGTTCTGTCTGCATGTATGCCTGCAGACCAGAAGAGGGCACCAGATCTCATTATTAGATGGTTGTAAACTGACATGTGGTTGCTGGGAATTGAACTTGGGACCTCTGGAAGAGCAGCCAGTGCTCTTAACCTCTGAGCCATCTCTCTAGCCACCTTGAAGATTTCTTAAATAGCCGCTGAACTCTGGTCTTATGTTTGAATTGTAAATATCAATGACAATGTAAGTTGTCAACCAAGGGACTGCTCAAGCAATGCCATTGCTCTGACGGAACTAACCACTGGGCCAATCATCAGAGGGTTTGAACCATATTCCTGTGAAAGAGAATGAGATGGTGACGCACAGGGAGACAGGCTAGTGACCCATGATGGGGTTACAGGAGAGAAGAGCTGGCTGATGTACTTGACTGTTACTGGTTTTCCTAAGCTAGGTTCTAACTAGCCGCCCTCCACCAGGTGAGATCAAGCTGGAGATGCCCTCCATTAGTGTGGAGGGAGAAGTGTCCGAGCTGGCAGCCAAACAGGAAATGGTGGACTCCTTGGAGCAGTGTGTGACCAACTGGTTGAACCAGATTTCATCTGCTCTGGATATCCAACTTAAGAAGACACCCCAGGTATCCTGTGCAGGGCTTACAAGGACCTGGACTAAAGTTGCATCCACTGCCCTGAGGGCTCTGTGTGAACCAGTCACTTTTTCTTTCTCTTTGTGACCTCCCTAAATGATGATGATGACACAGCATCACTGCGGGGCCTTCAGTCAGGTGCCACCAGGTCACTGCCTAGAGTGACAGTGCTTAGTCACTGTTCTATGGCTGTGAAGAGACACCATGGCCAAGGCACCTCTTATAAAAGAAAGTATTTAATGGGAGGTTCCTTTACAGTTTCAGTGTCTTAAATCATTATCATGGCAGCAAACATGGTGGCAGGTAGGCATGGTGCTGTAGAAGTATCCAAGAGCTATATCCTAACTGCCAAGCAGAGAGAGGTGGGGGGGGGAGAGAGAGAGAGAAAGGGGAGAGAGAGAGAGAGACTGAGCATAGATGGCTTGGGTTTTTGAAACCTCAAAGCCCACTCCGAGTAGCACTCTTCCTCCAACAAGGCCACACCTCCTAATCCTTCTAATCCTTCTGAAACAGTTCTACACCCTGATGACTAAGCATTCAAGTACATGAGCCCATGGGTGCCATTCTTATTCAGACCACCATAGGCTGAGATGGTTGAGTTGTCATCACTAGGAACCCAAGTCAACTGTTTTAAATAAGAAAGCAAGTCATGTGGGGGCCTGGTGGCACAGTTCCCAGCACTAGGGAGGTAGGGGCAAGTGGATTTCTTTCACTTCCAAACAACCCCAGTTGTGCTGCCTAGTTTTATGTCAACTTGACACAAACTAGAGTCATTTTGGAAAGAGGGAACCTCAACTGAGAAAATGCCCCCAGTAGATTTGCCTGTGGGCAAGCCTGTGGTACTTTTCCCTGATTGATGTGAGAGGGCCCAGGTCACTATGGGAGGTGCCACCCATCCTGGGCTCTATGAGAAAACAGACTGAGCAAGCCATGAGGAGTCAGGCAGTAAGCCACACTCCTCCATGGCCTCTGCATTGGCTCCTGCCTCCGGGTTCCTGCCCTGACTTCCCTCCATGATGAACTGGACTGTAAACTCTAAACTGAAGCGAACCCTTTCTTCCTCAAGCTGATTTTGGTCAAAGGTGTTTTATCACAGCAGTAGAAACCCCAAGACACTCGTCTACCAGGTTAGTTCCAGGTCAGCCAGGACTATGTAGTAAGACCTGGTTTCAAAAAAACATTAAAAGAAAAACCAAATGACACCCAAGGCTGAACTCTAGTCTACACACTCACACTCTCTCTCTTTCTCTTTTTCTCTCTCTCTTTCTCTGTCTCTCTCTCTTTCTCTCTCTGACAAGCATGCACACTCATGAGCACACACATGTATACATGTGCACATAAATACACACATGCAACACACATGATCACATACATTCTCTCTCACAAGCACACACACACTTATGTGTATGCACACATGAGCATACGCTCATGCATATACATGCGCACATATACATACACATAAACTTTCTCATACAAGCACACATTCACATGCTCATATATATATATACATATATACACACACACACACACACACACACACACACACACACACACACACACATATACACACATGGTAACACACACAGGAGAGAGAGAGCATACATTCCTTGGTTCACACAACAGAAGGTAGCACTTGCTCCAGGGAGTTTGCTCAGAGCTCTAGGGATGTGTCACTTTCTGAGTCTGTTCTTGGGGCTGAGGCTTTCTCCCTTGTAGTGACATAGTTTCTGGCCCCGAGGGCACCACCAGGAAGGGAAAGGCCTTTGTCTAGCATTCCCAGTAGAGTCCTGAGGGCCGCGCTGATGGTACCATGCGAGATGAGAAGTCCACTTGGAAGCCCTGTTCTGAGTAACCCCTGTGTAGAGGAGTTGGGAGGAGAATGACAGCACTGTGGAAATGACCACAGGTGCTCACCCAGGGTAACTGTGAGTGCCCTGCTGTTGTTCACATTTCTCTCAGGGCAATGGTCCTCTGGCTGAAATTGAGTTCTGGCGAGAAAGAAATGCAACGTTGAGTGCCCTCTACGAGCAAACGAAGCTTCCGTTTGTTAGGAAGGTCCTGGATGTGATCAAGGAAGCAGATTCCATGCTCGTAGCCAATGTGCAGCCTGTCCTGACGGAACTGTTCAAACTCCACATGGAGGCCTCGGACAATGTGCGCTTCCTGTCCACTGTGGAGCGCCATTTCAAGGTGTGAAGGTTGGGTTGTGGTCTGGAAAGCCTGCTCTGTGAGGGACACTTCATGGATATCATTTTAAAAACCACATTTAGGGGCTGGAGTTGTGCCTCAGTGGGAAGAGGACTTGCCTGGCATGCACAAAGCCCTAGCATCCATCCCTAGGAGCATGTGGGCCCTGAATGATGCTGCTCACCTGTGATCCTAGCACTGGGGAGGTAGAGGCAGAAGGATCACAAGTGATCCTTGGTCACGAAGGAAGTTTGAAGCCAGCCTGGGCTACCTAAGTCCTTGTCTTTTAAAAATTCTTTTTCGTTTTTCAAAACAGGATTTCTTCGTGTAGCGCTGGCTGTCCTGGAACTAACTCAACTCACAGAGATCCACCTGTCTCTGCCTCCTGAGTGCTGGGATGAAAGGCAAGTGCCACCACTTCCCGGCTGTTCCTATGTTCTTAATTTTTTTTATTATTTTTGGTTATGTGTGTATCTGTGCACACATGAATGCAGGCGTCCACAGAGGCTCTGCCCTGGAGCTAGACTTAGAGGTAGTTGTGAGCCACATGACGTGGTGCTGGGAATTGAACCGGGGTCCCCTGGAGGTAAATACATGCTCTTAATCACTGAGCCATCTCTTCAGGCCCTAAATATTTATCTTTTATTATTGTTAATTATGTTCCTGCATTTTCATCTTCATGAGCATAACGCAGTGTTATAGTTTGAATGGAACTGTTCTCCCACGGGCTTATGGTACTGCTGTTTTGTGAGGCTCTGGAGCCCTCAGGAGGTGGGGATGTCACTGGAGGAAGTAGGCCATGGGAGCTGGGGGCAGGGAACTGTTGTCGTTGTAGAGCTCCTCTCTGTCTGTTTCTCTGCTTCCTGGCTGACAGGAAGTGTACAGCCCTGTTCCACCTGATGCTTCCAGGATGCATGACCTCACATCTTGTTTTAATTATGGTGGTTTAATATTAAGTAACTTAAAAGACTGAATTACAGGTCCCTCATCAGATATGCAATGTGTCCTTTTCCTCATTTGCTTCCTGTTGCTGTGTTGAGTCAGTCAGCTTTCTTCCTTTTAAATCTTTTTTTTTTAATTTATGTGAAAAGTATGTCCATGAGTTGCCTGACCAGTTGCACCATGTGCATTCCTGCAGAGGCCAGTAGATGCACTGGAGATACAGATGGTTGTGAGCTGCCCTTGGGTGCTGGGAATCAAATCCAGGTCCTCTGAAGAGCAGGCAGTGCTCTTAACGTTGTGCCATCTCTCCAACTCTTCAGATATCTTTTTCTATACAGTGCAGGCCCACTTGCTTAGAGATGGTGCCACCCACAGTGGGCTGGGCCCTCCTGCATCAATGATCAACTAAGATAATTCTTTACAGACATGGCCACAGGTCAGTCTGATTGAAACACTTCTCGAATTGAGGTATCCTCAGACAACCCCAGGCTGTGTCCAGTTGATAGCTGACATTAGTTAGGACAATCACTGTACTAGTGTGTAGGTTGTTATCATTTTCTTAACAAAACCACTGTCTCCCATTTTGTCAGGATTTGGGAAGGGCTCCGTGGAGATGGTCATCTTGCCTCCCCGGGCCATCCACCATTGGGTGGATCATTCCCTTTTAAACGGCTAGCTTTCTTGCCTGCTCCTTTCTGCCTGGGTGTCCTTGGGTTCCTTTCACAAGGAGGCTCAGTGCCAAGGCCTCTGCAGGAGAATGGGTCATCTCCAAGCCTGCTGGTTGCAGGGTAGCAGAGTGGTCATACTCCTCCCATGGTGGCTTACTTCCAGAAGACAAAGAAAAGGGTAATGGTTTTGCTTAGAAAAATCATACCACCCCAACCTTTTGTGGGGGTCTCTGCAAACACCAAGGTTGGCAGAATGTCAATCCATGTGAGGAAATTCAGAAGGAATTTCAGAAGAAATTCAGAAGAAGGAAATTCGGCTCAACACGACTCATTAACCTGTATTGGTTCAAACTTTATGAATCTGACACCAAGCGGTTTATTTTAGGCATATTTAATCACAGCACAATATTGGAAAAAAGTTTTCTGGTGATAAGTAGCTCAATCCCATGTGTACAACAAAGCTTAAGGCATGATTTTCATATATACTCTTTTCAAAGTACATATAACCTTTCCCATAAAGATGGGTTCTATTGAGTGAGAAGCAGTGCTCAAGATAAGGGTCTAGGGAGGAGAGCTGAGATAAACATAAGAGTGTGGGAAAATCAGATGTGGCCTGGCCCTACAGAGAGCACAGAGTCACCAGATCCATTCCTGGCCTTCTGGGTGGAAAACAGGTTATGCATCTCTTCCTCTCAAGAGACAAGTCTGTGTGTTTAACATTCCTGTTTTCCCTAGTGGTTGTGAGTGCAGGGACCTCTGTGCCTCCTACACTAGCCCTCATCTACTCCTGGTCAAGGAGCAGAACCTGTATGGACCCACAGGGTGGGGAAGGGATGACACATCTGTTGATAGAGAAGGACAGAAACAAGTGAACCTGACAGAAGTATACTTGAAAGATAGAATGTGCCACACATACATACATACATGCATACATACATACATACATACATACATATATATGTAATATACTCTATGTGTGTGTGAGTGTGTGTGTGAGTGAGTGTGTGTGTGTGTGTGTGTATATATATACACTCCATGTATAGACAGACAGTCTGTCCTCATCCATCAACTTAACCAATTTCAGATAAAGAATATTTTAAAAAAAGTTGCTTCTATACAGACCACCACAGCTGTTTTGTTGTCATTATTCCCTAAATTATAAGATGTGTCACTTCATAGGTCTTTCTCACTCTTTTTTTTGTTGTTTTTGTTTTTATTTTTCCAAGGCAAGGTTTCTCTATGAGGTCCCAGGTGTCCTGGAACTCACTCTGTAGACCAGGCTGGTCTAGAACTCACAGATTCACCTAAAGGCACTATCACCACCTGGTGGCTTTCTCACTTTCAGGTGTTTTAGGGTTCACCGTACCAATGAAGCCAGGCATGGTGATGCAAACCTATCTTCCCAGCTCTCAGGAGGCTGAGGGAGGAGGATCCAGACTTTCAGGATAGCCTGGGCTATATAGTGAGATCCTGCCTCAAATAAACAAATAAGCAAACAAACAAAAACTCTACAGGAGCCAGGAGTGGTGGTGCACACCTGTAATCCCAGCACTTGGGAGATGGAGGAGAAGGGATCAGGAGTTCAAGTTCATCCTTTGCTATGTAGTAATTTTTTTCTTTTGAGACAGGGTTTCTGTGTGTAGCCCTGGCTGTCCTGGGCTCACTCTGTGGACCAGGCTAGCCTTGAACTCAGAGATCCACCTGCCTCTGCCTCCTGAATGCTGGGATTAATGGTGTGCACCACACCCTGTGCTATGTAGTAAATTTACGGCTAACCTGGGCAACACAGCAAGACTTTTTTAAAAATGTGTGTGTGTGAAAGAGGGAGAGAGAGAGAGAGAGAGAGAGAGAGAGAGAGAGAGAGAATTTCCTGGCCTTGAGTCTAAGCCTCTCTTCTGTCCTCTGTCCTTTTTGTCTCCTCTGTGTGGCTTTTGGCAGAACCTCACACATGGCTCCAACTTCCATGTGGTCCTGGACACCATCCCATCCATGATGAGTGCCCTGCGCATGGTTTGGATCATCTCAAGACACTACAACAGGGACGAGAGGATGATCCCACTGATGGAGCGCATTGCCTGGGAGATTGCCGAGCGAGTGTGCAGAGTCATCAACCTGCGCTCTCTGTTCAGGTGAGAAGCCACAGGGCCAGCTGGGGTTCCTGCTGGCTGTCCAGCAGTTCTGTCCCGGTTGTGTACAGTTCAGGACTGAGGGTGGGGCTCAGGGGTAGAGCAGCTGCCCAGTGTGCTGCGGGCTTGGGCTTCCTCCCCAGAACTGCAAAATAATATCATGGAGATTCAAATGCTTGCAGTATACTCTTGGGACTAGCCACCATTCAGTTGATTAAGAGCATTCACTATGGGGCGGGAAACGTGGCTCAGCAATTAAGAGCATTTGCTGCTCTTGCAAAGGACCTGGGTTCAGTTTCCAGCACACACAGGCTGCTCATAACCTCCTGCCTGGAACTAGAGCTCCAGGGGTTCTGATGCCCACTTCTGGTCTTCTTGGATACTGCACTCACATGGACATATATACACATATGCATATCATTTTAGAATATGTTTTAAAGGGAACATCTCCCAAAGAAGCCAGGTGCATTTTAGCAGTCCCTTCAAACTTCCTCCCTCTCCAAGTGCCAAGGCTTAGAGACTATGCAACAGGAAGTGTTTTATTAAAAAAAAATCTAGCTGGGCGGTGGTGGCGCACGCCTTTAATCCCAGCACTTGGGAGGCAGAGGCAGGCGGATCTTTGTGAGTTCGAGGCCAGCCCGGTCTACAGAGTGAGTCCAGGACAGCCAAGGATACACAGAGAAACCCTGTCTCGAAAAACCAAAAAAAAAAAAATCTAAATCCCTGTCATTTGATTTTACCAATGAAGACACAGGAAAAAGCTTGGTAACTCACCCAACTGACTTTCTTTCTTTCTTTTTTTTAAATTTCAAATATATATAATCTCAATTTATTATTTTTTAATTGAAAAATTTTTATTTTGTGAGTTTCACATTATGTACCCCATTCTCTCCCATCTCCCACCTTCCCTAAGACCCACCCTCCACCCTTGCAATCTGTCCCAGCATAAAAAATAACAGCTTATTGTGGAAGCTGCAGTGTATCTCAGTATGTCCCACAATATTCCCCTTTGTCCACACATTCTACTTGTGAATGTTCATTATAGTGACTCCTTGGTCTGGTTCGAGGCCCCTGGTTTCCACTGCTCCATCAGTACTGGAACCTCACTGGAACTCCTCTCAGATATGCCGTAACTATCCTGTGTCATGGAGATCCTGCAGTCCTGGGTTGTGGAACTGGCTTCTTCTTGCACTCCAGCAGTTCATCCATGGGGTAGATGTTGGGGTGGGCCAACTCAAAGCCCTGGATCTGGACCTGCAACCCCCACTTGCATGGCCAGTTCTATTATGGAAAAGTGCAGGGCCTGCTCTCCCGAGTGCTGCAGCATATGAGGGTCAGGGACAGCTCTCCTGCTCTTGTGTCCCCATCTGGACCAGATCTCCTGTTGGCCAATGGTGGTGAGGGAAAAAGGGAGGGGAGGGCATCTCTCCCTAGCTAACACCTCCACATAACAGAGAGAAGGCAGGGCTGGCTCTCCCACACACACTCTCTCAGGGGTAGCTCACCCACAACATCCAGGGCCAGGTAGAGTTCTTTTAGTTTCTGGTTTGTTTCCTGTCCTGGGAGCCCAGCTGGTGCCTTCCTGGTACTGGTCTGGTAGTCATCACAGGCTACCCCATGGCTCCAAAGTGGTGTTGGTATCCAGCTAGCTTTTTTTTTTTCCAGGAATGTTAGGCTACTATTCATTCAGATGTTCATAGGTCAGAACACTGAATGTAGATATAACCTCTCTCCTTTCTGCCACCTACTGATGCACATGTGACATAGCAGTGACATCTGCAATGCCTCTAGGGGCAGGTCCACCTGACTTACTTATACAGCTGAAAACCCTAGAAGGAGAAGCCTAGAAGAACCCAGAGGAAGAAGCTTTGAAGGAAGAAAAACTTCTGAAGGAGTAAACCTCCCAATTCCTTCTCTACACTGTCTTAAATACCGTCCAGCTCAGTGTCCCTCCTTTCTGTTTAATCCTTGTCAGCTGGTTTCTTGCTCCACCTCTTGACCTAGGGTTAATTTTATTTAATATTGTTTTAAGAAAACTAAAACTAGCCGGGCGGTGGTGGCGCACGCCTTTAATTCCAGCACTTGGGAGGCAGAGGCAGGCGGATCTCTGTGAGTTCGAGGCCAGCCTGGTCTACAAAAGTGAGACCAGGACAGCCAGAGCTGTTACACAGAGAAACCCTGTCTCGAAAAACCAAAAAGAAAACTAAAACTAAAATATCCTAGTCATACTATTTTACCAATGAAGACTCAAGAGCCAAATGCCGGGATGAAAACCTGCTAGCTCAGAGAGGCAGAGAAAGCACCCAGCCTACATTCCTATTCCATCAACATCCCACCCAAAAACCTTAAGCTAAAAAGCTGAGAAGAACCTAGAGGAAGAAGCCTAGAAGGAGAAAACCCAGGAGAAAGCCCAAAGGAGGAAGAAGAACTCCAAAGGAGAAAACTTTTGAAGGACTTTGAAGGGAGCTCTGAAGAAACAACCCAAAGGAACCCCGACTCATTCTCCAGGCTGTCTTAAATACCTCAGCTCAATGTCCCTCCTTTCTGTTTAATCCTTGTCATCTGATTTCTTACTCCGCCTCTTGACCCTAGGGTTAACTTTATTTAATCCTGTTTACAGAAATCTCTTGGATTAAAGATGTGTGCTTAGAGGTGGGCCACACCATAGCCATTTGTTTACAGTAAACACAAAGCTCTAGGATTACAGGTCAGCTATCCTATAGTATAGATTTTTCATTTCACAAACTCAGGGTTCCCAATGTGATCAAATATTCTGCAACAACTTAGTCCTGTATCCAGAAAACTCTTGGATTAAAGGTGTGTGCTAGGGCAGATCCATACCACAAGTTTACAGTAAACAGAAAGCTGTAGTATTCCACAATTAGAAACAGGTTTTTACAGTTACAATCTTGGGGGTTCACACTGTGATCAGATATTCTGCAACACTGAAGTCTTTTCTGGGTGGTGTTTCATTCTCCATTCTCCACGAATATTTATCCATGATATATGTGCATAATCTGAATTTCATTCCTCCCTATGACTGAATAATATTCCATTGTTCAAATATAACATATATTTTATTTACACAATCCATATATGACTACATTGCATAACACACAATTATGTATGTGTATGATTTCTCAAGCTTAAGTGATTTATTTTTTGAGACAAGATCTGATTATGTAACTCTGGCTGGCCTAGAAGTTGATATGTAACAGATCTGCCTGCCTCTGCCTCCCAAGTGCTGGCCTTAAAGGCTTGTGTCACCATGTTTGGCCAAATGTATTTATGTGTATGGGTGTGTGTCTGTGTGAGCGTTGCACATGTGTGTGCAAGTACCTGCAACAGAGGTCAGAAAAAGGAATTTAATCCTTTAGAGCTCTAGTTACATTCACTGTGAACTGCCCAGAGTGCATGCTGGGATCTGAATTCTGACCCTCATGACAGAGCAGCACATGCTCTTAAAGGCTGAGCATTCTCTCCACATGTTGTACCTGTGATTTTGACTGGACTTTGGCCTTAGTTATGTTTGGAGAGACTGAGGCACAGGGCCAGAGGATGCTCAGTCCTGGGCCTGGCCTCTGAGGAGGAGCAGCCTGTCACATGTTCAGGGAGGTGATGATTTTTAACTATTTTGTGTGACCATGATGTGAGGAGCAAACCCAGGGTCTTGTAAAGCTAAGCGCCTCCTCCCACATACCAATGCCCTGGAGGAGTGTGGCTCGTTGTTGGCAGCCCCATCTATGCTCAAAGCCTTACATCTGTTTGCTTAACAGGGAAAACAGATCAAATGCTCAGCACAAAACCCTGGATGCCAGAAACACCCTGAAGCTGTGGAAGAAATCTTACTTCGACACCCGGGCCAAGATCGAGGCTTCTGGTCGGGAGGCACGATGGGAATTTGACCAGAAGCGGCTGTTTGAGAGAACAGACTACATGGCCAGCATCTGCCAGGACCTCACAGATGTCCTGCAGGTAGGAGCCATTTCTTCTGAGATGTGTGCAGATTTGCCTGAAGGAAGGAAGCATTCCTGGGCCTTTGGACGGTGAACACCATCGTGTTGGGTAAAAGCTGGAAGGGTCAAGCAGAAAGACGTCTTTGAAGGAAGAGTGTAACCGAACTTTTAAATTATTATTTAACACTTATTTATTACTAAATTCACTTATAACAAACACCAGCAATTTCTTAACTATTAATCCTATAAATTCCTACAACCCCTTTAACCTATCCACTAAACCTATTGATAATCATAACAACTACTTTCATAACCTTTTAGAATGATACAGTCTCTGGGGCAGGTCCTCAGTCGTCAGGAAACCAGTCTCGGGGGTAGACTCTTTAACGCACTTAGCAGTCCTTTTTCTGGAATAGCTCAGACGCAGGTTCGTCAGGGTAAATTGGCTATCGAAGTCTCACTTTAAATAAGGCTTGAGGCTTTCTTCTCTCTGGGAGACCTCAGCGTCTGTAGGCCACCTTACTTCCTTCGAATCAGGAACTCAGCTGCTCTGCCTCAGTCTTTAAAGCTGGCCACAGTTCCGTTCAGGCCACTGTTCGGACAGATCAAACCCCTCTAGACAAAAGCTGAGCCACAGGGTCCAGTCCTTGGCCTTTTGGTGTCTTGCTTAGGCTTTCTTTGCTCACCGGCTTCCTTCTGCCTCAGGGAAATTGGGCCATTGGTCTACCAGCACTTTCTCCAGCAGTACTCTCGGAGCTCTCTCGTATCGGGGGGCTTAGCACGCAGCTCTCTGGGCTCATCCACTTGTCCTTAAATAGGATCACTCCTTGTTCCACCTGCTTCAGCTTAATTTGGGCTCTGCCCACTTAGCAGTTGAAAGCAATGCCAGGTCATAAAGTCTTTCCTTCTTTCACCTGGCTTCAACCTTGTTTTTCAGTCCAAAGAGACTCCCCTCATTTCACCTGACTTCATCCATAAGCTGATAAGCTAATTGCTCACAGCAGTTGATCTTCATGCCCTGAATTAAGAGACTGTATCAGAAACTTAGGTATTCACTAAATCTAACTTATATTAACCTATCAGCCCCTACAGAAGAGTGTATAGATGTAGCTGATCTTTAGCTACTTTGTGGGTTTTTTTCCTTCCCACCCTTTTTCCCCCTGGTTTCACCCCTATCACTAGATAGGAGAGAAGGAAGGATAGAGGGGAGAGAGAGATCATTGAATCTAATTTCTTCTTGTTTTTTGTCTGAGCACAACTAGTAACAAACTGCAACCAATCCCCCTGCACAACCAACAACCACTTACTCTGCCTCTTTGGGGCCCTCACATTTAGATACCCTCTGAAAAGTTCCCAGAATTCCAAACGTCACACAATCACAGAAACTATCTGCAGCTGGCAAAACCACGCCTCTGCTAGAGCACGAGGCAAATCATAGTCATCTGCTGCGAAGCAGCTCCATATCCCCACACCTGGGATTAAAATGAAAACATATTCTTAAAATATTTCTGTGTTTTTGTTTTTGTTTTGTTTTGAGAGAGGGTTTCTCTGTGTGTATTCCTAGCTGGCCTAGACTCACTTTGTAGACCAGGCTGGCCTCCAACTCACAGAGATCCACCTGTCTCTGCCTCCCAAGTGCTGGGATTAAAGGTGTGTGCCACCACACCTGTCTTATTTCTGTATTTTTAAAAGAAACTAAAATTCCAAAGTTGTCACTACATATAGAATATTCTAGAATGTACCAGAATTTGCCACTCATTGCACCTCAGGTCTTTTGTGACTGTGTGTGTATCTAGGCTATCTGGCCAGTGAGCCTCAGGGGCCTGTCTCCACATCCCTAGTACTGGGATTACAAGCATGAGCTACCATGCCTGAGGATTACATTTTTGTTGTTTGGGTTCCCATTCAGTTCCCCTATCTGTCTGAGAGGGAGAGAGAGGCTGGGGGTGATGAGACCTCAGGTGGCAGTGAGCATGACAAGAACAGACTCTTGGGAGGCAGGCTTCAATGAGACAGCTCATTTAATTGGGGGGGCACAAAGGCTTTTTAAACCTTTGGGGGTGAGTAGGGGTTATTGGAGTGGGTGTACACCATTGGTCAGGGCCATGGTGCTGAGGATGCCTCATTTGCATAAGGAAGAATTCCAGGTGCTGGCTGGGCATGACCTTATAAGGAGAGGGGAAGTTTAATCTGGCTGTGGCTGTGACTACCTGTCCTCCTGTGGTGTGGATGAAGGTTGGGGTGCACAGGACATGCAGTCCCAGAAGAGGAGAGGGGGCGGTCCCATTCCTACCCCTCTCTAGGTGAGATTTCTGATGTTGGACATGACTGGACCCCACTCCTGCTCTGTACCAGCTCTTCCTGGTTCCATAGGTCATCATACTTCTTTCTGACTGACATCTTTCCCAGCAGGCTTTGCAGCTTTTCTTTGTGTTCTGGCCTCTCTCTGCAGTCAGACCACCTCCTGAGCTCTCTTTGTCCTGGGTACTTGGCTTTGAATCCCCCTATCCCCTCCCCACACTGTCCCACTCCTCAGCCCTCATCACCTCTGCCTCTTCCTTCTATTCCTACCTCCAACCGGCTCTACCTTTGACTTGAGCCCTCCATGGCTTTTGGTCACAGGGGCTCACTCACGCTTAGCGTCTGACCCGGTGGCTAGCACAGCCCCTGGCTGGAGGTACTCCATTCTCTCATTCATTTGGCATGCCCATGGAGAGCCCACAGTGAGCCTGCACCCTCACTTGCCAACAGTGAGCAAGATGGAGCAAACCCAGGACCAGCCACATCTGTGCAGCGGCTGGTACAAGACAGGGTTGCCAGGACAACAGAAGCAGAACACTTTCTCTTCCCACATCTTCCTCCTCTACTTTGTCATAACAGCAGCATACAAGGAAGGGTGGAATGCTGAACATGGAACTTTAAATTCTTTCCCTACATTTCATTGTTCTTTAATCTTTAGGATTTTTTTTTTTAAAGACAAGGTCTTTAAACAGGGTCTCATGTAGCCCAGGGTAGCCTCAAATTCTCTTTGTCACTGAAGGTCTGGAATTTCTGATCCCCCTGTCTCCACCTTCCATGTGTTGGAATTATAGGTGTGCCCAACCACAACTATAGGCGGTGCTGGGTTGGAACCCAGGGCTTCAGGCTTGCTGGGTGAGCGCTCTACCAACTGAGCTACACCCCAGCCCTGGTGCATCGTTGTATGGAGCCAAGTTAGCAGAAAATCCAAATATGAAATTGATGGGCGTGGTGGCGCATGCCTTTAATCTTAGCACTGAAGAGGCAGAGGCAGATGGATCTTTGTGAGTTTGAGGCCAACCTGGGCTACCTAGAGAGTCCCAGGCCATCCAGGATTGCATAATGATACCCTGTCTCAAAGTAAATAAAGCCCTTTATTCGAACATGGAGTCACTGAAATGATGTGCCCTCCTTTCAACATCGTCAGGGTAGTGGAGACTCACATGCCAAGTCCAGCTGTGTTTATTTCACATCTCACAAATACGGGGCCCCCTCCCCTGCCCTTCAACTTGATAAAGCTACCAAGAACTCTGGCTCACCTTCTCTCTGCTGTTCTTGTATGGTGTCATGTTTATGTTTAGCCAGAGTTCACATGGGAAGCATCGGAGTGAGAAAGATACAGAGGGTTGTGAGCTGCCGCGTGGGTGCTGGGGATTGAACCCAGGTCCTCCATGAGAGGTTCCAGTGCTCTTAACCACTGAGCTGTCTCTCTGGGCCCTCAGGCCTCTGAGTCTTGCCCTGTGTGAGTAGGCAGCGTACCAAAGGTCTCTTGAGAGGGAGAAGGTTGCCTGTGAACAGGTAGGACTCTTGAAATGCTGTCTGTTTATGGTTAGAATGTTCAGAATAAACATTCCATTCTGTCCCACCACCAGGTCTTGGAAGAATTTTACAACATATTTGGCCCAGAACTCAAGGCTGTGACGGGAGACCCCAAGCGAATCGACGACGTCCTTTGCAGGGTTGACAGCTTGGTCACCCCAATGGAGGAGTTGACTTTTGACCACTTCAGCATCAAGTCCTCCCCATACTGGAAATACGTGATGGATGACTTCAAGCTTGAAGTTCTGGCAAGTGACACGGCCATCTATCCAACCATAGAAGCAGAGGGCAGGCTTCCATGTTCGCTCACGCTTACTGCCCTGCTTTTAAAGATTGTGTGTGTGTGTGTGTGTGTGTGTGTGTGTGTGTGTGTATGTATGTATTGCATGCATCTGTGTATTCATATTCATGCAGAAGCCAGAAGAGGGCATCTGTCCTGCTCTGCCACATATGTCTTTGAGGTAGGGTCCCTCCCTGAACCCAGTCTCAAATTTTCTCCATGAGGTTGGAACCCAGTGATCCTCCTGTCTCTACCCTCTACCCTCACAGCTGGGGTTCCAGGTGTAGCCACCCAGGATTTTCTTGTGAGTCCTGGGATCCCAACTTAGGTCCTCATGCTTTCAAGGCAACCACTTTCCTAAATGAGCCATGCCCCAGCCCACAAAAGTTCCTCTGACTGGATGCCAGCATTCATTAATACATGACAGAGCCCTGTTTTGTTGCAAGACCATGCCGGCTTTTGCCTTTCTTTCAACTTTTTCTTTTCCTTCCCATTTCCCCTTCTTCCCCCTTCTTTCCCTTTCCCCCTTCTTTCCCTTCTTTCCTCTTCTTCCCCTTTCCCCCTTCTTCCCTCTTCTTTCCCATTCCCCTTCCCCCTTCTTCCCCCTTCTTTCCCTTTCCCCCTACTTCCCCCTTCTTTCCCTTTCCCCCTTCTTCCTCCTTCCCCCCTTTCCCCTTCTTTCCCATTCCCCTTCCCCCTTCTTCCCCCTTCTTTCCCC
>CAJQZJ010004765.1:8568096-8579478 GCA_907164525.1 Lophiomys imhausi
GTGTGTGTGTGTGTGTGTGTGTGTGTGTGTGTGTGTGTGTGTGTGTGGACATCGGAGGAGAGCTTGCAGGAGCCAGTTTTCTCTTTCCTCCGTATGGGTTCCAGGGACTGAGCACAGGTTGGTGACAAGCACCTTTTATCACAGAGCCACCTCAAAGGCCCACAGGTGACTGTTTTTAAACTGTGCCACTCTCTTTTGTGGCCTTGGGCCTGACACATGGCCACCACAGTGGTCAGTGTTTGTAGACCTGGAAGTTTTTTATTTGTTTTTGTTTTTTTGTTTTTTGAGACAGGGTTTCTCTGTGTATCTCTGGCTGTCCTGGACTCACTTTGTAGACCAGGCTGGCCTTGAACTCAGAGAACCGCCTGCCTCTGGCTCCTGAGTGCTGGGATTAAAGGCATGTGCCACCACGCCTGGCAGTTACAGACAGCTGTGAATTGCCATGTGGTTGCTGGGATTTAAACCCCAGTCCTTTGGAAAGCAAACCAGTGCTCTTAACCTCTGAGCCATCTCTCTAGCCCCTAGACCTGGAAGTTTTATGTATGTCGTTCCTGAAACTCTTCCTAGCAGTTAACCTCTGAAAATAAAACTTTTAATTGTTCAATATATTTATTAATAACTATAAACACTTACAACAAATATAAACACTTAACCTAACTACTAGCCCTAAGAATGACCATAATCCCTGTTACCTAACAACCAAACTTATTAATAACTATAGCAACTATTTTTTTTGGTTTTTTTTGAGACAGGGTTTCTTTGTGTAGCTCTGGCTGTCCTGGACTCACTTTGTAGCTCAGGCTGGCCTCGAACACACAGAGATCCGCCTGCCTCTGCCTCCCGAGTGCTGAGATTAAAGGAGTGCATCACCACTGCCTGGCAGCAATGATTATCTAACAACTATTCCTAACATTTTAGAAGGATGCAGCCTCTGGGGCAGGTCCTCAGTTGTCAGGAACACAGTCTCTGGGGCAGGTCCTCAGTCATCAGGAACACCTCAGGGGTAGATCCTTTAAGGCACTTAGTCAACAGTCTTCATGAATATCTCAGATGTAGGTCCTTAGGGTAAATTGGCTATGGCAGCTTCACTTTAATGAGGCTTGAGGCTTTCTTCTCTCTGGAAGGCCTCAGCTGTCCATAAGCCAACTTATTCAGTTTGTATTAGCCACTCAGCCACTCTGCCTTAGTCTTTGAGGCTGACCACAGTTCCATTCAGGCCATAAGACTTCACCTAATAT
Source organism: Lophiomys imhausi (assembly GCA_907164525.1). Classification (NCBI taxonomy): domain Eukaryota; kingdom Metazoa; phylum Chordata; class Mammalia; order Rodentia; family Muridae; genus Lophiomys; species Lophiomys imhausi. The sequence goes on from CAJQZJ010004765.1 coordinate 8,569,335, forward strand.
TCTACTATTGGCCACTAAATAGAATTCTTTTTTTTTCCGCCAGAGCAGGGGATTGAACCCAGAGCCTTGTACATGATAGACAAGCACTGTTTGAACTGGTCGAACCCCTCTAGACAGAAGCTGTGCCACAGGGTTTAGTCCTTGGCCTTTTGCTGCTTTGCTGAGGCCTTCTCTGCTGCTCATCAGCTTCTTTCTGCCTCAGGAAGAGCTGGCCATAATTTTTCAGCTCTGTTTGAGATCAGCTTTTCAGTCCACCATCATTTTCTCCATCAAATGCCTTGAACCTCTAGCATCTCTAGTGTGGGAACTCTCTAGCATCGGAACTCTTGGGCTCCCCCCACTTTGTCCTTAAATAGGGTCTCTCCTTGTTTCACTTGGCTTCAGCCTAATCTGAGCTCTAGCCACTTTGTAAGGCTACTAGCAGCTGAAAACAATGCCAGGCCATAAACCTTGTTTTCAGTCCAAATGCTGTTATGCCAATTGTCAACAGCCAAGTTGATCTTCATGCCCCGTATAAAGAGACTGTATCAAAAACCCCTAGATATTCACTAAATCTAATTTATATTAATATAACTCCCCTTACAAACCTCTTTGCTACCCTGAGAATAGAGGGCCCCATGTTCCTTGGGGAGCTGAAGATTTCAGGGCCTGGTCCAAGGGGTGTCAGCTGCCCAAGTCTAGCCTGTGCCTGCCAACGTGATTTGATTTCCTTGTTTTTTTTTTTTTTTTTCAAAACAGGTTTTCTCTGTGTAGCTGTAGCTGTCTTCGAACTCACTCTGTAGACCAGGCTTGCCTCAAACTCACAGAGATCTACCTGCCTCTGCCTCCCAAGTGCTGGGATTAAAGGCATGTACCACCAAGCCTGGCTGATTTTCTTGTTTTCTAAGAAAAGCCAGAAATCTCCATTTTTATAAGACTTCACCTAATATTCTACTATTGGTCACTAAATAGAATTCTTTTTTTTTCCCCCAGAGCAGGGGATTGAACCCAGAGCCTTGTACATAATAGACAAGTACACTACCACTTAGCCACAGCGCCAGCCCCTCACTGGGGGACTCTAGACAGACATGTACATTTCCCATTGAGAAACATTACTGCCTGTCTTCCTATTATGAGGCAGGGTCTCTTGGTAGCTTAGGCTGGACTTGAATTCACTTTGTAGAACAGTTGGACCTGAAGCAGCTAAAGTGTGTGTGTATGTGTGCGTGGTGTTTGCATGTATGTTCATGTGTGCAGAGGCCAGAGGTTGACATCAGGTGTCTTCCTTAGTCACCACAACAATATTTTTTGAGGCAGGGTCTCTCACTGAACCAAGAACTTTTAGATTTGGCTAAACTGGTTGGCCATGCAACCCCCAGAATTCTTCTCTCTAGGCTCTGTGTGTGTGTGTGTGTGTGTGTGTGTGTGTGTGTGTGTGTGTGTGTGAGAGAGAGAGAGAGAGAGAGAGAGAGAGAGAGAGAGAGAGAGAGACTGTTTGTGGTATGTGAAACAGAAAGTGTAATCCGTTAGTCTCATTCTGTGTCCATCTGTTGGGGCTCACACCAGTCTCTGTCAAGTTCAGTTCCTGTGAGCTTTACAGGCAATGGCGGACAGTCATTTCCAAGCTGTGTATAATCTCTTCCACAGACTACCAGCACAGCTGAGGACACGTCTACTTCGGATAAGGGAGCCACGTTCGTCATCAACTTCTCTCCTGTTCTCAAAGAGATTATTAATGAAACCAAGTACTTAGAGCAGCTGGGGTTCACCGTCCCTGAACTGGCGAGGAATGTGGCCCTCCAGGAAGACAAATTCCTCAGGTGAAAAGACCCTTCTCCATTCAGAAGAGACACTTTGGTCTTAGGGCCTCTGAACACTCTTTTGTTATTTCTAAGTGTGTGTGTGTGAACATGAGCACATGTGCATGTATGTTTCAGGTGTTCAGTTTTATGCATAGATGCCTGGCTCCTCCTGTTTGCAAGCAAGCATTTCATGAACTGATTCATCCCGAAGCTCTTCAAGGCAATGGTGGAGCTCTCCACTCAAATTGTTGTTACTTTTTTTTTGGTTTTTCGAGACAGGGTTTCTCTGTATAACAGCTCTGGCTGTCCTGGACTCACTCTGTAGACCAGGCTGGCCTCGAACTCACAGAGATCCGCCTGCCTCTGCCTCCGGAGTGCTGGGATTAAAGGCGTGCGCCACCACACCCGGCTTAAAATAACTCTTTGTTTTTTGTTTTGTTTTTTTTTTTTTTGGTTTTTCAAGACAGGGTTTCTCTGAATATCTCTGGCTGTCCTGGACTCGCTTTGTAGACCAGGCTGGCCTCGAACTCACAAAGATCCGCCTGCCTCTGCCTCCCAAGTGCTGGGATTAAAGGCGTGCGCCACCACCGCCCGGCACTGTTGTTACTTTTTTGAGACAAGGACTTACTATGTAGAGTTGGAGGCCATCCTAGAACTCACTCTGTAGACAGGGCTGGCTTCAAACTCACAGAGATCCGCCTGCCTCTGCTGGGATCAAAGGTGTGCGCCACTGTGTCCAGCTCAATTCTTTAGGAAAATTACTATATTTACAATTTCACTTTTGTACACTTTGAATACTGGCCACTCTAACCCCCACCTCCCTCTCACCCCTGTCTACCCTCCCATTCCTCAAAAATCTCTCTTGCATGTTCACAACTCTTTGTATTGTTTTGTGGCCAGAAATTAGCCAGGTCTGTGTGACTGAGGGCTGTAGCTGTTATTGGTCAAGAGCCTGGTGGGCTCAGCACAAGGGTACATGACTAAAGACGTTGGTTATCCCGCCCCCAATCTATCCACATGAAGCTTTAGTGCTAGAGGTGTGTAGCCAACAGTACTGACCACATGAGGCGGTTCACACATGGAGTTGCTCCTCTGGGTGCAGAACACTAGCAGGCCCCTCCCTGGTGATGTGAGTGACAGTCACCCCCATGGTGCTGGGGAAGGACAAACCCTTGGGCTCGCACAAGCTCTGGCCCTGAGCCTCATCCCCACCCCCTCCTGATGGATGTTGCTGGTGAGCCAGGCCTCTGGGGACACATAACTGTGGTTCTTAAGCTCATGTCCTGCCCTACACCTCTCACTGTCCCCTGTGCTGGGCACTCAGGTACACGGAGGGGCTCCAGCGCATACTGGACCACTACCACCAGCTCATCGGCACACTGAACGAGGCAGAGACCCTGCTTCTGGACGACCATTCCCAGGAGTTGCTCCGGGTGTTCCGGTCTGGGTACAAGAGGCTGAACTGGAACTCACTAGGTAACAGCTCCTGGTCACCTTACAGTTTACCATACAGTTGTTATTGGTGTGGTGTGTGCTTGCAAGTGTACATGTGTGTGTGTGCATGTAGAGGCCAGAGGAAGGTGTCAAGTGCTTTTCTCTGACATTTCCTGCATTGGTACCTTGAGATAGACTCTCACTGTTCTGGAAGCTTGCTGTTTTGGTTCAGGTGGCTAGCCAGTGAGTTCTCAGGTTCTGCCGGTCTCTGATCCCGGTGCTGGGGTTACAGGTATGCCAGGCCTTTTATGTGGGTATTGGGGATTCAAACTCAGGTTCTATTTATAGAGCAAGTGCCCTGTCCACTGAGCCAACCTGCCCAGTACCTAGAGGGACCTTATGTAATGATCCCTTCTCGTAAAACCAAATTATCACAATATGTTACTATAAAGTACATAAACTTACATAAGTGGACACACACATATATACACACACATTCATACAAATATATGCACATAAAAATTTAAATATACATCCAAGCACAAATGTACACATATACATATATGCACACAATTATGCATACATATACATGTATATGTGCATACACACATATGCATGCACTTATGCACATATATGTATACACATAGACACAGACACATATGCACACAAAAGTGTACATATACACATATATGCATACATTCATAAACATATACACATACATGTGCATAAACATGCATGTGTATATGCACATACTTATACACATAATGTATGTAGTCATGCACACAAATATGAACATACACATGTCTGTGGATGCAATGAAACTCACTACTGCTAAGCTTGTAGAGACTGTCCGGGCCTCTTTGTCCCAGGCCGTCAGAGGTTGAGTGGCTCTTAACCACCGCTCAGTCTACACAGATTTGGGAACGGGGTCTATGAGCTAGGCGGCATTACAAGGGGTGTCAAAGATGCTGATGGGAGGGCCGTGAGTGGCAGAGTTGGAACAAAGTTGCTTCCTCTTCCCCAAGGGATCGCCGACTACATCACTCGCTGCAAACAGGCCATCGGCAAGTTCGAGTCTCTCGTCCACCAGATTCACAAGAACGCGGAGGACATCTCCTCCAGGCTTACACTAATAGAGTCGGTCAACCTCTTTAGGTACCCAATCTCCAGAACGGAGGAGGGGCTCCCAGGTAGGCCTGGCTTCTGTCTTGTCAGCCATGAAATGAAGGAGAAGCCCCGTGTTCACTCACCATCTTCGTGTTCGTTTCCACACATCCAGTGCCTGGGATAAACAGGTCTAGCCACCTCGGCCCTTACTTGGAAGTATTATGACTGTGTCCCTCCCTCTGCCATGTTCTGTGTTACTTAACAGTTGTACAGCCTTGTGAGTGTGGTGAACATTGCTGGCTCCAGTCCTGGGCTGGAACCAGAGCCTCTTGTGTGTTTAGCTAAATTGCTTTCACTAAGCCAGCCCCAGCCCTCGGACTTGATTTTGAGAAAGACTGCCTTCTGAGTGCTGGGATTAAAGGCGTACACCACCATACCTGACTCAAAAATCACTTTCCACCAGTAACTTTGAAATGCTTCTGTCAATGACTTTTTTTTCTTTCGAGACAGAGTTTCTCTGCGTAGCCCCGGCTGTCTTGAAACTAGCTCTGTAGACCAGGCTGGCCCCCAAACTTAGAGATCCACCTGCCTCTGCCTCTTGAGTGCTGGATTTAAAAGCCTGTGCCACCACCTGCTTATTTTTTTTTTCTTGAAATGGGCTCTCACAATGTTGCCCAAGCTGGCTTTGAACTTGCCAGCCTCCTGCCTCAGTGCTGGGATTGCAGGTGCACACTACCACACCTGGCTGCATAACTTCGTTAATGGTGAGGTGAACTCTATCTTATGGGCTCACGTTTACTTTGAACTCCACTAGTGGTATTTCAGATTGTCTTCAACGAGTCAATAAGGAATTAAGAACTTGTCAACAGGGCTGGAGAGATGGCTCAGCGGTTAAGAGCACTGGCTGCTCTTCCAGAGGTCATGAGTTCAATTCCCAGCAACCACATGGTGGCTCACAACCATCCATAATGAAATCTGGTGCCCTCTTCTGGCCTGCAGATATACCTGCAGACAGAACACTGTATACATAATAAATTAATCTTAAAAAAAAAAGAACTTGTCAACAAAGAATTTAAGGAAACTATCACAGCCACTGGCTATGTGTGGGGCACCAGCACCCATCATGGCCCTAGCTGGTGTCATTTGCTTTTTCCTTGAGTCTTAGTTTCTGGCATTGACTCCATTTCCTTGAGGACAGCCCTTGACCCATAGCTTCCATGTGGATGGGTTCTGTTGTGAGGTCCTGAGTCACAGCTGCTGTATGTAACTCATGTCACCCTCTGCAGGCATAAAGTACTGCCCTATTATAATATTATCTGTTCTTATTTTATGTATATGGGTGTTTTGCCTGCCTGCTTGTGTACAACATGCCTGTACACCTGTGGAGGTCAGAGAACAGCTTGCAGAAGCTGGTTCTATCCTTCTGCCATGTGGGTCCTGAGGATCAAACTCAGGTTTTCCGGCTTGGCAGCAAGCCTTCTCACTGGCCACTGAAGTACTTTCATGCTATGGGGCTGCCGTGTGTAACTCTTGTCTCTCTCTACAGGTGTAAAAGAATTCTTTGAGCACATTGAACAAGAAAGGGCCAGGGATGTGGACCACATGGTCCGGTGGTACCTGGCCATTGGGCCTCTGCTGACCAAGGTTGAAGGTCTAGTCGTGCACACCAACACGGGCAGGGCCCCCAAGCTGGCCTCCTACTATGGGTACTGGGAAGGCAGGGTCTACGACGTCTTGGAGAAGCTCATCCTGAAGTAAGTACACCTCTGTTCCCATGAGGCTGTAATGGCACACAAACACTGCTGTGTACCTGTCTGCTTCTGGAAGACAGGGTATCTATGTGTCTGTCTGGCCCCAGAAGAGCTCTTGTTTATGTTGAGAGACAGACTTGAAGGACAGGTGATGCAGCCCTCTTTCCCGGGGCTACGGTCAATCACCTACTGGAATGATCACTGCGTATTGAGTTCTGATTGCTCGTGGCAGCCCAACACCGAAGCTGCTGTCCTCTGAGGGTCCTGAAGCCCAGCAGCACAGCTGCGGAACTCAGAGTCATTTTGAGAAGCCAGCCCGTGAGCGGCATCTCCACAACTCCTGAGTCATGCTGCTAAAGGTGGCATCATCACAGTGTCCTTAAAAAAAAAAAAAACTTTAACATATTTTATAAAAAAATATTTATTTTAAAATTACATGTGTGTGCATGAGAGTGCAGGTACTCTGGGGGCCAGGGGCATTGGCTCTCCCTGCAGTTGGTGTTGCAGGCAGTTGTGAGCCACCTGGCATGGATGCTAGAAATCAAATTCAGGTTCTACAGGCACCTTATCTGGAACTACTTTCTTTTGTGTTTGCCTAATATGTTGTGTCTTCCCATTATCCACCCACCATCCCTTAATGCACAGTTCATTTCTCCATTGTGTCTGTCCACCATCCACCCACCCATCCATCCATCCGTCCATGTATCAATGCTTCCATCCATCCATGTATCAATGCTTGCTTCCATCCATCCATCCATCCATCCATCCATCCATCCATCCATCCATCTGGCTATCATCCATCCATCTGTGCATTCATCTACCCACCCATGCATCCATGCATCCATCCAGCCAAGCTTTATCAGAAGTGGCCATGTGCTGGGGCCTGGACTACATCCTGGCCCCAAACAATGACCTTGTCCTCTTAGAGCTGAGGCAAGAGGCAAAAGCAAGGAGACAGACACCTGTTGAGTGATTGCCGTGGAAGAGCAGAAAGCATTCCCAGGAGGCAGAGCAGGGGCTTCTGGGAATGTCTTTGGGTGGCCACTGTTATTATTTTTTACCAATAGGCATTTGATCTCCCAAGCAGAAATGACCAAGGTGCAAAAATGTAGAAAGAGGTCTACAGTCCCCTCCAGTGCCTTACAAGTCTGTAGTGTGTGGCAGACCTCCCCTTGTACCCCAGATTCTGCTCCCTCCATCAGTGCCTGGTGTACTTCACCTGCCCCCCCCAACCAAGTCCTATGTGCTTTGAACTTCCCTCAATTTAGGAATTTACAAGCCTTCAACTCTCTGATCCTCGGAAATGTCCCTCTGTTCCAAGCGGAAACCATCTTATCGGCTCCAGAAATCATCCTCAACCCTAATGCCAACGAGATTGATAAAATGTGTGTCCACTGCACCCGCAACTGTGTGGAGATCACCAAGGTATAATGTGGAGGTCACGGGGGTAACAGCAGATCTTCTGCTTGCTTACCTGCCTCTTGCCCATTGGTGGATATAGTTGGAGAGTGGCCAGCAGACACGAGTGCTCAGCTCCCTGTGGCCTGTATAAAGCTATTGAGTTTGGGAGTGGTTCTATAACCCGATTCTGGCTCGCCCCCACCTTTTTTTCTCTTTTAAAAAATTTATTTTTTAGCCGGGCGGTGGTGGCGCACGCCTTTAATCCCAGCACTTGGGAGGCAGAGGTAGGCGGATCTTTGTGAGTTCGAGGCCAGCCTGGTCTACAAAGCGAGTCCAGGACAGCCAGAGCTGTTAAACAGAGAAACCCTGTCTTGAAAAACAAACAAACAAAAAAAAAATTTATTTTTTATTATCATGTAGCCCAGGCTGGCCTCAAACTCCCTAGGTAGCCCAGGTGGACCCTGCACTTCTGATCTTTCTACTCCCACCTGCCTCGTGCTGGAATTACAGGCATGCACCACAACATTTAATTTACTTTTTACTGGGGATGGAGCCTAGGGCTTTGTATGTGCCAGGCAAGAGCTCTGCCGACTGAGCCGCTTGCCCACACCTCTCTTTCCACACTGTGGCTCCACCACTCACCCAGACTATCAGTGATGTTCTTAATCCACTGGGGGCAGTGAGAGAGAGAGAGAGAGAGAGAGAGAGAGAGAGAGAGAGAGAAACATAGCAGGGACATGGTGGAATATACCTATAATTTTACCAGTGAGGCTGAGGCAAGAGGATCATGATTTCGAGGCTAGCCTCGAAGGGCTACATAGGGAGACTGTCCATCATAGCAGGACTTGTTACTAGTAACAACGTGTGTGCCCAGGAGGCACAGCCCTCACCTTCTACCTGCCCTTGTCCTGCCAGCATTTCGTGCGTTGGATGAATGGCAGCTGCATTGAATGTCCCCCACAGAAGACTGAGGATGAGGAAATAGTCATCATGAGCTTCTACAACGACATCTCCCTGAACCCCCAGATCATGGATCAAGCCGTTATGATTCCCCAAAACATCCACAGGCTCCTGGTGAACCTCATGAAGTACCTGCAGAGGTGGAAGCGCTACCGTCCCCTCTGGAAGCTGGATAAGTCCATCGTGATGGAGAAGTTTGCAGCGAAGAAACCCCCCTGCGTGGCCTATGATGAGAAGCTGCAGTTCTACTCCAAGATTGCCGCCAATGTGGTGCGCCACCCGCTGATCAAGGATGAACACTGCATCCGGCTGCAACTTGGACCACTGGCCAACACCGTGCAAGAAAATGCAAAGTCCTGGGTGATTTCACTGGGGAAGCTCCTCAACGAGTCGGCTAGGGATGACCTTTACAGCCTCCGAGATGAGATTGAGGTACCTGGAGGCTACCTTTACTTAAAACAGATCTTCAAGGCCTGGGGGTGTAGCCCTCTGGTAGAGCTTTGCCTAGCTCATGCAAAGGCACTGGGTTCCATCTTGTCCTCATTTCCTTTATGCTTCTCTGATAAAATATCCAGGCAAAAAGTGACCCCGGGGAGAAAGGGGTTATTTTGCTCATGATTTCAGGTTGCAGTTCATCATTGAGGGGATGCCAAGCTGGGGACACAGACAGCTGGTCGCATCCACAATCAAGAGCAGCGAGAGAACAAATGCATCCTTGGCTTGCTTGTTCTCAGCTCCCTTTCTCTTCTTGTACTTTTTAGGACCCTCTGCCTAGGGAATGGTGTCACCTACAGTGGGGTGGGTCTTGCTACATCAATTAACAGTTAAGACAACCCCACCCCCCCACCCCCGCACAAAGATGCCCATGGGCCAACCCCATCTAGACAATCCCTAATTAAGACTCTCTTCCCAAGTGATTCTTCTTTACATCAAGTTGAAAATTAAAACTAACCATACCCACACCTAGCATCTAAGCTGGAACACATAGCCATATTCTTTTTTTTTTAAGATTTATTTATTTATTATGTATACAGTGTTCTGTCTGCATGCATGCCTGCAGGCCAGAAGAGGGCACCAGATTTCATTACAGATGGTTGTGAGCCACCATGTGGTTGCTGGGAATTGAACTCAGGACCTCTGGAAGAGGACCCAGTGCTCTTAACCTCTGAGCCATCTCTTCAGTCCCTTTTCTTTGTTTTGTTTTGTTTTTTTTCATAGCCATATTCTTGAGGAAGGTGGGCTTCGTTTGTTAATGTTTTCTGTCTCAACTGAATTCATTTACAGCACCTGGCCAAGAATCTTAAGAAGAGCCCCAACACCCTTGAGGACCTTAAGTTTGTCCTTGCAACAATTGCAGAGATCAGGACAAAATCTTTAATCATGGAGCTGAGGTACAAGGACATCCAGGAGCGATACCGTACCTTGAGGATATATAACATTTTGGTAAGTCAGCTTTGCTGTCCTGACGCCTCTGATGCTTGGGTTGCCTATGCATCAGTTACTTTTATGTTGCTGTGCTAAGATACCCCAGGGAAAGCAACTTCAGGAGGAAAGAGTTGATTTTGGTTTATGGTTTCCGAGGGAGAACATGGCAACTGTCAGGGAAATCAGGGCAGCAGGATTGGGTAGCTGGTTGGTAATATTTCATTCACATACATGAGGCAGAGAGAGAGAGAGAGAGAGAGAGAGAGAGAGAGAGAGAGAGAGAGA
>CAJQZJ010004765.1:8580138-8609046 GCA_907164525.1 Lophiomys imhausi
CACACACACACACACACACACACACACACACACACACACACACACACATCATAAAATGAGAGTAAGAGAGAAAAGGGAGTGTAAGATGATAAAAGAAACTGGTGGCAAATTATTTTGTTAGTATGTTTTTTGGGGCCAGAGTCTATGTTTTTAATTTTTTAAAGATTTATTTAGTTTTGTGTGTGTGTGTGTGTGTGTGTGTGTGTGTGTGTGTGTGTGTATGAGTGTACGCCTGCATGTATGTGCACCATGTAAGTAGAGTGCCAGCAGGGGCCAGAAGAGGGCATCAGGTCTCTTGGCACTGGAGTTACAAATGGTTGTATGTAACAGAATAGTTTTATTTATAAATGCTTATATTTATTAATACTTAACAAATATCTATAAAACACCTACATCCTATAATCTAAAACTTATAATCTAAAATTATAATCTAAGAACACCCTATACCTATCTAAGAACATCTAACTAATACTGTTTTAACTTCATTAAAAAGATATTAATATTCTTAGTATAGGTCCGTGCAGGGTGACTTGGTTTACAGCAGTCCCATCAGGTCTCTTTCAAGCTGAAATTCCATTAGGCCTTACTTTGCAAGGCCAATTTATTTCAACCACCAAACTGTGGCCAGTTTATGAAGTCAGTCTATTCCAACCGCCAAACTGAGGCCAGCTTTTTCCACAGGCTTCATGGCCTAAAGCTACTCTGAGCAGCTTCCAAACTCCCAAAGTCTGCACACTTTGTTACCAGCCTTAACAGGCTGAATTATGGCAAAGGGTCTTTCTCTCTTGGACTCCACCTTTCAGTTCACAACCATTATGGTCTAATAGCTCGAATATGCCATACCTTGCTGTGCATTTCTCCAGCGTGACTTCTCAGTCGCTGAGGGCAGGAGAAAGAGAGTGCCACATGGAGCTTTCTGGCTTCTGTATGACATCATCTCGAGATCTTTGGCGGTCTTGAGGGTCCACAAGATTTTTCATGATGTCCAGCAGTCCTGTTGCTTCTCACAGCAACTGACATTATCTGCACATCTTGTGTGGTTTCTTAGCCACGCTCCTTCAACAGGGCAGTTTGTGTTTCCATCTCGGCAACTTAAAGGACACCAGGCCAATCCCCTATGTGCTACTAGATGCTAAGCTGAACTGCATACTAATTTCACTAAGGAGGCCCAACTTCTACCACAGTTGTAAGGACGTACTCATGTGGGTGCTGAGAACCAAACTCGGGCCTTCTAAAAGAGCTGCCGGCGCTCTTAACCATTGAACCATATCTCCAGCCCTGATAGTTCCGTGTTTATGAGCTCTCTATAGATTGCCCAAAAAAAGGTGTGTATTGTTCACATGTCTTTTTTCACTCAATCTTACATTTTTGAGTTATTGTCCATGACTTCCATGACTAGTCTTTGCTGTATAGTAGTCCATAGAGCTGTGCTGCCATGAGATACTTGGATGCTATGATGTTGCAATCCTTCTTTTGGTGAACACATACAAGCATGCGTCTCTGGCACACATGAGTGTTGGACACAGGATTTCTGGGTTACAGGGAATTCCTATACCTGGTGTTACTAACTTTGGTGGTGCATTATGTCAGCGTGTGCAAGGGTTCTGGTGGTTCCACCCTGGTCAGCATAGCATGCGGTGTGTTGGTCTTTTCTTTCTGGGCAGATGCTACCACAGTTGTCTCTGGGTTCTTTTGTTTTGATTGAGAAGTAGTCAACAGTCCATCTCTCTGTGGTTCTTTGATGTTAGTCTCATCTAACTAGTGCTTTTGGCCTGCTTTCAAGATCTCTTTTTGGGCTTTGTTCCCAGAAGTTATAATGTGAAGAAATTACTTTTTTCTTTTATTATTTTTTAAGTGTGTGTGTGTGTGTGTGTGTGTGTGTGTGTGTGTGTGTGTGTGTACATCAGTACAGTACCCACAGAGGCCAGAAGAGGGCATCAGATGTCCCTGGAATTGAACCTAGACTCTGGTTCTCTACAAGAGGAACCACTGCTTTTTAACGGCCAAGCTAGCTCCACCAGATCGCCCTGAGATCTGCCCCCACCCTCCCTCTCCTTCCCTCCATTCTGCTCCCTCCCCAAACCCCCATCTTTCTCTCTCTCTGGGAATGGGTCTCACTATGAAGCCTTAGCTGGCCAGGAACTCATTATGTAGAGCTGGACTCCAATTCATAGAGATCTGCCTGACTCTGCCTCCAGAATAAAAGGCATGAGCCACTACACCTGTCCCAGATATCATTTTAATTACAAAAATGCAGTTTTGCCTAGACATGGTGGCATACACTTATACTACCAGAACTTGGGAGGTGGAGGCAGAGCATCATCTTTGGTTACACAGTGGATTAGAGGTCAGCCTGGGATATGTGGAACTTTAACTCTAAAATGAACAAACAGGGGCTTGGAGAGAAGATGGCTTAGCAGTTAGGAGAGCTTGTTGCCCTTCCATAGAACCCAAGTTGGGTTCCCAGCAGCCACATCAGGCAGCTCACAACTACCTGTAACTGTAGCTCCAGGGAATTTGATATTTTCTTCTGGCCTCTGTGGGCTATGCACACACATGAAAACACACACAGATAATTAAAACAAACAAACAAACAAACAAACAAACAAACAAACCAAAATCTAAGAACCAAATAAACAACCCCAAGAACACAATGTTACTATTTCAGCTAGCTTTTCAGTTTGTTCCAATAGCCCTCTTGGGTGTAACTAGAGATGGAAGGCTGAGGGGAGCAGCTTTGATCTGAACTTCATTGGTAATTTGTTCCGTCTCTCTCCTTTTCATTCTGTCTCTCTCTCTCTCTCCCCATCTCTCTAGCCTACTGATGATGATCAGGAGCTTGTGGACAGGGTCGAGAGCATGTGGCACGCTCTCTTCAGTGAGTCCGAGAATGTGGACCACGCGCTCGGCGGCATCAAGAAGACTTTCACTGAGGTGTGCTGTCACCTCAGTTCTGGGTGCCGATGGGGAACTGGGCAAGGCTCAGCCATAGAGTGCACGTGAGGTCTTGGATTCCGTCCCCGCCCCCGAGGCTAAGTCAAGCTAACCGGTGACCTCCTTCACTCAGATCACCCGCAGCGAGATACTGAGCTTCCGAAGTCAGCTGGACGAGTTTGCAAAGTGCTTCTACAAGGAAGGTCCTGGGGCCGTGGGCGAAGACCTTGATAAAGGTGAGACTGCCACGTGGGGTGCCGAGGGTTGGTTCAGAGAGGTTCCTGAGAGGTTCACAGGAAGCGAAGAGTGTTGTCACTGAAGCCTGCCTCTCTCATGGTTGGTCTAGAGGTGGCCTCCGAGGCCAGGGCAGCTTCAGTAGGAGGGGCTTGGGGCGGGTTATGAAGGATCTAGTGAGAGCAGGAATGCTAGTCTACTCCCAGGGGATCTGGCAGGTCCCCACTGTAGTCAAACATGGAGGTCATTGGGATCACCTTTGCTAGTGCAGCCTTGGGTGCACACCCCCACCAAACCTCCTCCCCCTGTCCCTCTAAATTCATTCTTTGGACTTAGACTCTGGACCCTCCCATGATGATTCCCCACGGTGTCTGTCAGGTTTCTGCCATTATGACACAGGTCTTGGAGAGATGGTTTAAAAGGAAGGACAGTTGTTCTGCCTCCCAGTTTCAGAGCCCTTAGCTCACTGTGGTCACGTGGAACTTCCCTCTGGGGGAAACTGTAGCTGAGGAGAGGACTCGACAGCAGGGAAGTAGAGAGATGGAGGAAGGGGGCAGATGCAGCCTTCAGAAGTATGTCCCTAAGCCGCCACCCCTCCAGCCAAGTCTCACTTCCTGGTTTTCTTCACTTGCCAATTGACAGCATCAAATCTGAGTCCCTTGATGGATTCATTGATTATCTTAGATCCGTCACAATCTGGTCACCTCTCAGCATCTGGATCCACCAGCTGGGGACCAAACTTCATCTTAGAACGATGTCACCGGCTGAAGGTGTCACGGAGGCAGCATATTCTTATCCTACAACAGTGTTCCTTGACCTTCCTAACGCTGCGGCCCTTTAATACAGTTCCCTCATGTTGTGGGGACCCCCAACCACAAAATTGCTTTTGTTGCTACTTCATAACTGTAATTTTACTACTGTTATGAACTGTGATGTAAATGTCTGTGTTTTCTGATGGTCTCAGGTGAACCCCCATGAAAGGGTCATCCAACCCTCCAGGGGTTCCCGAGCCACAGATTGAGAACCACTGTTGTAAAGCGTATGGGAAGACTCCTTATGCAGTGACGGCTAGGGCTTCCAAGGACACAGTCAGATCTTGGGAATCACAAAGCCAGTGGGAGAAGGCAGTGCTGGGCTGGGTGAGTGGATATGCAGCAGTGTAGAATGATAACAGTCACAGGGAGGCTGTGGGCCAAGCACAGGCTTTGAAGTTGGAGTGTGAAGGTAGCTGTCAATCTGATGAGGAAAGCTTCAAGAGCAGCAGACAGCAAATGGCATCAACTGTGATGGGGGACAACGTGGGTGTCTCTTCTGGAGCCTCACTGTCAGCATGGTCTGCATGCAAAGGCTTGACATTCTAATTGGAAGGGCTTGAAGGGCAAATGGGCTTTTGCTTTCTGGGACAAGATAAAGCCTGCTGATTTTAAATTTATCTCCCCCATAACTTATGTGTATGAACTTATGGCTGATTTTTAAAAATCCACTTTATTCTTATTTCAAATTTTGTTATGTTTATTTGTTTATTTTGTGTGTGTGTGTGTGAGTGTGCATGTGTACAGGTCAGAGAACAACCCATGGGAGTCAGTCCTCTCCTCCCACCATGTGGTTCCTGGGGTTTGAACTTAGGCTGTCAGGCTTAGCAGCAAGCACCCTTCCCCAGTGAATGGTGTTGCTGGCCCTCAGTCTTAAACACACGCACATTTTAGACACACCATTCAGTTTGTAGCCCTGGTCAGCTGGGAAATTGCTACCCTTGAACTTGCAGGGGCCCCCACCTCCACACCCCTGCTTCCCAAGTGCCAGAACTAGAGGCATCTCACATCCACACTGTCCTTCCCGCTTTATCTCTGCACCTTTCCAGGCGCTGAACTCTTAGGCAGTTTTGAAAAGGAACTGGAAAAGCATGAGAAGAACCGGCAGGAACTGGCCAACGCGGAGAAGCTTTTTGATCTCCCCATCACCATGTACCCCGAGCTCATCAAAGTGCAGAAGGAGATGACTGGGCTTCGCATGATCTATGACATATATGAGTCCCTGAAGGTGCTGCCCCTCCCAGGGTATTTCCCTAGATGGGCACAGGGACATTCGCCCTCAGGGGCAGCATCATGTTGGAGAGGGCTCAGAAAGCCTGCAGCCCCTTCTTGTTTGGTCTCAGAACTCACCCTGTTAAGTTACAGTTTCCTTGGAAGACAGAGCTGAGCAGGACCAGAACCAGGCACGCGCCCTGTCTGCGTTTGTACTAGGTCCCCTCAATGCTGGTTTGTCTCATGTTCCTAGATTGCCAAAGAGGAATGGTCTCAGACCCTCTGGATCAACCTGAATGTCCAGTATCTGCAGGAAGGCATCGAGGGCTTCCTCAAAGGCCTCCGCAAGCTGCCACGCCAAGTGCGCACCTTAACCGTGGCCTTCCACTTGGAATCAAAGATGAAGGCCTTCAAAGACTCTCTCCCCCTGCTTCTGGACTTGAAGCACGAGGCCCTGAGGGAGAGGTTGGTTCCATCCTCCATCCACCTAGGTATCTCACGGAAGGGGGTACAGCCCAGGCTAGGGGAAGGGCTGGCTCAGCAGGGAGGCCAGAGGTGACAGGATGGTTTGTGAGTGAAGATAGTGCCAAGGACTTAAAGAAAAAAAGACCCTGGTGGCGGCTGCTTGTAAAAGGTGTGCTCCTGTTTCTCTGCTTTTTAAAAGCAGGGGGATTTGATCAGCGGAATCCAGGAGGTATGGACAGAGGCCACCGATGTTGTCTGCAGTTTTTAGGGGCCCGTCTTAGGGTATCAGTTGCTGCAAGGAAACACCATGACCAAAAAGCAATTTGGGGACGAAAGGGTTTATTCAGTTTATACTCCCACATTGCTGTTTGTCACCAAAAGGGGAACAAGTGAAATTAGTCTTTTATGGGGGAGGAGGAGCAGGGAGAGAAGGTTGAGATGGATTCCCATTCTGTAGCCCAGGCTAGCCTAGGAAGTCACTATGTAGCCCAGGCTATCCTCGGTCTCGTGGCAGTCTTTCTTTCTCAGCCTCCCATGTGCTGGGATTATAGGCAAGAGCCATCATGCCTGACTTGAAATGAGTCCTAACCCTCACCCCCACACACGCTTTAAAGATTTCTTTTTATTTTAAATCATGTTTATGCGTGATTCTCAGTGCGTGTGTGTGTGTGTGTGTGTGTGTGTGTATGTGTGTGTGTGTGTGTGCGTGCCTGTGGAGGCCAGAGGGTATCACATCCCTTAGAGCTGGAGTTACAGATACAGATGGTTGTGAGCTGCCATGTGGATGCTGGGAACTGAACCCAGGTCCTCTTCAAAAGCAGCCAGTGCTCTTAACAGCTGAACCACTGGAGACCACATGTTTTCTCAACAGCAGTGAAGACACACACAGCGTGGGGCTTGCCAGATGTTTCCTGGTTTTAACTCTGGTGACAGGAGAAGGATTTGGAAGAACTTGGGTGTATAATCCCGGACTGTCCCCATGTCACCGTGGAGATCCTCCTTCTGTGACTTCAGTGGGAACAATTAAACTGGTCCCCGCATTTGTCTGGGTGGTGTGTGTTAATGGCGGTGTGTGCTATTCCAGACACTGGAAAGAGCTCATGGAGAAAACAGGAGTGTTCTTCGAGATGACAGAGACCTTCACGCTGGAGAACATGTTTGCCATGGAGCTGCATAGGCACACAGAAGTGCTCAATGAGATTGTCACCGCAGCTGTCAAGGAGGTGGCCATCGAGAAGGTAAGGGAGGAGAGCCTTCAACTTCAGGACTGTGGCTGGATCCAGGGCCTCTCCCATGCTGGGCAGGAGCTCTGCCCCCAAACCACCCCTCTTCCATCTTTGGTTTGTTGGGATGCATTTTTTTAGCATGTAGCTGAGGGTAGCCTTGAACTCGTGATCTTCCTGCCTCAGCTCCCGGAATGCTGGGATCACAGGACATTCCACTACAAAAAGGCTGGCTTTTCACTTAGTAGGATACATACTTTCTGTGGTATCTAAGTAAATAGAACCTCTGCCTCAGTTTACTTTTTTGGCATCCCTGATTACAGTTCCATGTTCTATATATTGAGGAAGAAATGGGCACCCCTTGGGAAAAAATTTAAAAATAAGCAAATAACTTGCAGCCTGAACAGCTGAAGACAGTTGTTGTTATTGTCATATTGAATGTTGCTCTCTACATAAGATGCAGGTACAAGATGGAAGTATATAACATGAGAGCAGGAAGATGCCACATGAACTCATTTTGCACAACTAACACAAGCTAACAAAAAGCTAAAAGACACATGACATGTGTGGTCACATCCATATGTGTGTGTGTATATATATGTATATATATGTACACATAAAATACATTCGTGTACACACATGTAGTATATGCATATATATTCATAAACACACCATTAAACAAATATATACACATGATATGTATAGATACTGTCTTACTACATTTCTCGTTTTGACACAATACCCCCACAAAAGCCACTAAAGGAAGGAAGGGCTTATTTTGACTCACTGTTTAAGAGCACAGTCCATCATGGTGGGAAAGCATGGACACATGGCATCCACAGTCAGGAAGCAGAGAGAGATCAATGCTGGTTCCCAGCTTGCTTTCTCTTTTTTGTTCAGTCCAAGTCCCCGGCCTAGGGAATGGTGCCACCCACAGTGGGTGGATCTTTCTAACTGAACCTAATTAAGATAATCCCTCCAAGGCATGCCCAGGAGATTAAATCACACATACATATAAACATCTACCAACAGACATATATCTGAGCACCTAGCAGTGTGGATTTCTTCAGAGAGTGGAATCATAGTGGGCCTAACATTTTGTACTCAGCAGTGAAGTGAGCACAGGGCAGGAACCCCTGGCTACGCAGAGAGCTGCAGAGTTGAGACCCCGATTCTGGCACTTAGCAGCACACTTGGCATGCCACGTGGCCTCTCTGAGCCTATCTCTATATAACAATCCCTTTTTTTTTTTTGGTGTGGGAGTCAGATGAGATCACAAGCCTGATAGGCAGGGAACATTGTAGCTGAGAGAATCTCGACCTCTTATATGGTTGAGCTGGGACCATGGGTTGAGTTGCTGACCAACGACCCACTAGAGAGGAGGCTGCTGGGTCCGGGCCTTGCTCTTCCATCTGTGTGCTCACGTGCATTCTTTCTTTCCCAACCAGGCCGTGAAGGAAATCCTAGACACCTGGGAGAACATGAAGTTCACTGTGATCAAGTACTACAAAGGCACGCAGGAACGAGGCTACGTCTTAGGGTCCGTGGACGAAATTATCCAGAGCTTGGACGACAACACCGTCAACCTGCAGAGCATCTCTGGGAGCAGATTCGTGGGGCCTTTTCTGCAAACTGTCCATAAGTGGGAAAAAACACTGTCTCTGATAGGGGAGGTCATTGAGGTGAGAGCAAAGAAAATGAAAAATGTGCTGCCGGTGTTTGCGAGGATTTTATATGGGAACATTTGTGCTTGGAAATGAGTGATCATTTCATGGCGGTTGATTTAGTTGGGAGGAGAAAGTGCATAGTTGGGGAGATTGATGAGTTTTGATTTCAGGGAATTGATTTTAAATTTCTAAGATTCCCACTTGGCCTTTTGAAGTGTCCCTGTTCTTTTTCCATGTCTCCTGTTCTTGTTGCATGAGTGCTTTCACCATCAACATGATAAACATTGAAAACCGTATACATGTTTATGTTAAAGTCCTTTTCAGATTTCATTATGCTTTTCAAGCAAGAACTCTCTATTATGTGTCTGCTGGCTCTCACGGGGTAGTAGTCCCCTGCACTGTGATTTAGTTTTCTTTTAGTTCATCTCACGTAAAGTTTTTCTCCCCATTCTTGCTTCACTTTGTCATCTGCCTTTGCAGTCTCTCTGGCCTGGGCTGTCATACTGTGTGGTGGGTCAGGGTTACGGTTAGGGTTGGTTAGGGTTAGTGTGGACAGTGCTGGGCCAGGCCTCTATGAACAAGCCGGATCAATCAGGCTCCATTCACTATTTCCAGGTGGTGGATTTTTTTTCCCCAGACCATAAATAAGCATATTTTCTCATTCATATCCTGATTCTCTGGCAAAGAAGCATGATCCTGGCTCTATTCCCGTCATGCTTGAACATCCTTGATTTGCTGTGCTTGGTTTTGCCTTTGATTCTTTACTTGTGAAAGGTCTTTTTAGGGCATGATTTTGTTGTTGTTGTTGTTGTTGGTGGTGGTGGTGGTGGTGTGTGTGTGTGTGTGTGTGTGTGTGTGTTTTGGGGGATTGACCTTAGTATGTATGTGTTTTGTATGCTAGGTAAGTTCTGTACCACTGAGCTATCTCACCAGACCACTACTTTATGATTTAAATTTTTTTATTGAGATGAATTTTATATAGTATAAAATTGACCATTTTGCTATCTGTCTGTTTCTCTTCCTGTCTCTCTGAATTTTTTGGTTTTCTCTGTATAGCCCTGGTTGTCCTGGAACTCACTCTGTAGACCAGGCTGGCCTAGAACTCAGAGATCCACTTGCCTCTGCTTCCCGAGTACTGGTTTTCAAATGATGTGCCACCAAACCTGGCTCCACCTTATTTTTTGAGACAAGGTTTCTCATTGAACCTGGAGCTCACTGACTGGTTAGACCAGCTGACCCATGAACTCCAGGAATCCTCCTGTCTTCACCCTGTTAGTGTTGGGGTTACAGAAACACACCGGCACATCTCTGTGCTTGAACAGTGGGCAATGTCTTAACTAAGCCATCTCACCAGCCCGATTAACCATTTTAGAATGTGCAGGTCAGGGGCCTTCAGAGCATTTGTGTTATGCAAACTCTGTCTCCATTTGCTTCCAAAGTTTTCTCAGCACTGTATAAAACCCCAACCCATCACTTCCTACCTCCCGTGTCCGCAGTTCCCCAGTAACCATACGTCAGCTTTATGTTTCTGTGTCACTCTATTCTGTATGTTTTGTACGTGTGAAACCATGTGCAAGGCTCATGCACGTGGTAGCCTCTGTCTTTGCCTTTCTCATTTTCCTGGTTAGTTAATATTCTGTTGCATTATACCACCTTTGATTTACCTATTCACCACTTGGTGGCTCTCTATATCGCTCCTACCTCCTGGATGTTATGGAAATGCTACTGGGAGAGTTCCTGACTAAGCTTTGTGTTCAAGTCTCAATTTTTCCCCCCCTTCTTTGGTGTCCAGATCTGAAAACAGAATGACTTCTGCACTGCTCATTGAGGCTCTCAAGGCTCCAAGTTCTGCGTGTAACTAGACACGTCCTCCCTGGCCAGGACTGGCATGGGAGTGTTATTTTGCTTTTGAATAAAGCTGTGTCCTCTAAAATGCTGTGTTCCTGCATGGTAACCCCCAATTGTCCAGGCTCTGTTCCCAGATGACCTGACAATCCCCAGCACTCAGATGGTGCTGAAACCTATACGACTGTTTCCCAGTACACATATACCTATGGCAAAGTCTAATTTACAAGTCCAGTCCACCTAGAGGCAAGCCACGGTGACTATTAATATGTAGAGTACCTGTGACAGCAGTGTCTCAGAGCTGTGTGAATGTTCTCTCTCTCTCTCTCTCTCTCTCTCTCTCTCTCTCTCTGCACACCTGCCGAACGAACTATGTTTTTGGACTCCTGTTGACCACAGCTAACCAAAACCCCAGAAAGCAAAAGTGAAGATCCAGGACAGCTGGGTGCTTGGGACAGAAGGAGTGGTGCATACAGGGGCACTTGGTCTGTCAAGCCCTTGCAACTGACTGAGCTGACTTGGATGCGTCCTGGGTTAGGGAGGGATTTCACATGTGTTTCTGTCATGCCTCGTCACCCTGTGACATTGACGTGATACATTTTTAGATCTGGATGCTGGTTCAGAGGAAGTGGATGTACCTGGAGAGCATTTTCATCGGTGGAGACATACGGTCCCAGCTGCTGGAAGAGGCCAAGAAGTTTGACAACATCGACAAGATCTTTAAGAGGGCAAGTGTCCAGCCTGAGAGGGGACAGTGTCAGTGTGACAGGAGACAGTGTTACCATATGCTGTTGTGTCTTCCCCGACTGGTTCCTGCAGGGGCAGCTTCTGAAGCTCTTGGTTGTTATTTTAATTTACTGAGCAAAAATTTCTGGTTATTGATGTACAAAATAGTTGACCCCGTGTCTGTCTAGAATTCTTATCTTACATAAACCTATAGCTGTAGATAAATCCACAAGCAGTCTCTTTTCGGTTCATACATATCTTCGACATATTTCTTTACATTTCTAAGAATTAAATTTAGTGTATGTGGGTTTATGTGTTTGTGTTTGTGTGTGTACACGAGAGCGTGTGCACCCACCCACACCTCCACCCACCTCCCCTCACACCACACATGCCACAGGCCATGTGTGAAATGAGAACACAACTTGTGGGAGTCAGTTCTCTCCTTCCACCTTGTGGGGCCTGGGGACTGAACTCAAGTCACCGGGCTTGGTGGCAAGCCTTTACAGGTTGATCCATCTTGCCAGCCTTCTTTTGTGCATGCCAGTCAATAAACAGCTAATTTTTTTTAGTCTGTTTTCATACTGTTGGACCTTTAGACAATTTCTTTTTCTTCTCTGTTTCTCTTTCCCGATTCTTTTGGCATGAAAGAACCACTACAGTGAACATCCCATGTATACAAATGGCTCACAATTGAGGTGTTGGCTCCATTCATTCCTTTCATAAGCATTGGCTGAGCACCTACTGTGTGCAGCACCTTTGCAGGTGGGCGGGGCACTGCATGACCAGACACACACAATCCATGGACCTCCTAACAGGAAGACAGGAGACAAACCAGAAATACTCATCTGAGGCTGCCAGGATTTGCTTCCCTAGAGCATCACAGTTTCACATTGGTGTCCCTGAGGCTGTGGCTTGCCTTGCTGGTCCTCTTGTGTCTTGATCAGAGCCTTCTGGGGATTGTGGGGACTGCGTTTCTGCCCACTTGAGTGACAGTCTCCCTGACCGTCTCCAGATCATGGGGGAGACCCTGAAAGACCCGGTGATAAAGCGGTGCTGTGAGGCCCCAAACCGCCTCACCGACCTGCAGAGCATCAGTGAGGGCCTGGAGAAATGTCAGAAGAGCCTGAACGACTACCTGGACTCCAAGAGGAACGCCTTCCCCAGGTTCTTCTTCATCTCAGATGACGAGCTGCTCAGCATCCTGGGCAGCAGTGACCCGCTGTGTGTGCAGGAACACATGATCAAGGTCAGGACTCACCTCCAGGGCCAGGACCCGTGGTGATGGGCAGGGCCTAAATGGGGAAGGTCAGGGCATATGGTAATCGTCAGGGTTCATGGGAAAGGTCAGGGCCCCGGGGTGGGGGCAGTGGGGGGGAAGGTCAGGTCTTATGATTGAGCCCAGAGCAGTGGTGGAGGTTAAGACTCGGTGTCAGGGCAAGCAGTCAAGTTCAGTTCAAACATTCCTCTCCTCTTTTTGAGGCTGTTCCGTCCCTCCCTCCCTTCCCCCTTCTCTCTTTCCCTCCCTCCCTCCATTATTCCCTTTCTTCTTTTGAGAAGGTTTGTAGCCCAGGCTAGCCTGTATGGGCCATCTTCTTGCCTCAGCCTCCTAGTTACAGGCTGTGCTACCCGTTCCTGGCTGATCCCCATTTCTAACCAGACCGTCGTTGCTTACTGCAGAGAGTGAGTGCTGAGCTCACCCCATTTCCTGTCGGCCTCCCCACTCTACTCCTCACCTCCTGTCTTCCTGACTTACAGCACCTAGGCTATCATGGGGTCTAAAGAACTCAGGGTCCAGATTTTTTTTTTTCTCGTCAGTTACAGCAGCAGATGTCATTGCCAGTGTTTGCGATGGTGACATGCATCTCCTGTCCTCTGTGGCATGCTCCCAGACCCATTTTTAGGATATTTCCTTGAAGCTCCAGGGAGCAGGACAAATGGCCCAGTGTTACCTGGTCACCCTCATGTCTCTAAGCCCCCAGCCATGGATGACTAATGACCTTCTGCTTCAGGTTCAACCCCTCACTCCTCTCTGTGTGTCTGGACCTCTCTTCCCCTATGCTTGGGGGGAAAAGACCAGAGAGGTCTTTTTCTTTCTTTCTGAAAACCCATCTTAGGTTTTCCCAGTGCTGAGTAAGCAGTTGGTCGGTCATCCTGACCAGTGAACACAGCCCCGGGAGCAGTCCCATCTGCCCAGGGCAACCCCAGAGCATCACGGCTGGGGCGGAGTGCGGCAGCCGACATGCCAGCATCCCAACCTGCACCTCCTGCTGCCTTGCAGATGTATGACAACATAGCCCTGCTGCGCTTCCATGATGGAGAGAGCGGAGAGAAGCTTGTGTCGGCCATGATCTCAGCCGAGGGAGAAGTCATGACATTCCGCAAGATCATGCGGGCCGAGGGCCGCGTGGAGGACTGGATGACGGCTGTGCTGAATGAGATGAGGAGGACCAACAGGCTCATCACCAAGGAAGCCATCTTCAGATACTGTGAAGACAGAAGCAGGTGATGTGGGCGGGTGCGTGAGGAGGTGTGAGGGTAAGTGGCTTCGTCCTGTCGCTTGGCGCAGGGGGTGACACCAAGATGAGGCTTTCCTTGGTGTGGCAAGCCAACTGCTGAAAGCTGTTTCAAATGATGCCTCTGGATACTACTTCCTAGGTGGGCAAGGCGCTGGGTTGTGGGAGTTTGTTAGAGATTTAACTTGGGCAGGGGGTGTGGCTGTACAGTAGAGCTCCTGCCTAGAATCCCCCAATGAGGAGCTGGGGCCTTGGCTTGATGGAAGAATAACAGTTTAGAAGCCCCCAGAGGTAGAATGTTTGCCTAGAATACATGAGGCTGAGGGCTCCATTCCTACCCCTGAAAGAATGAATGGATGAATGAATGAATATGAACTCAGTGCCAACTCCATTCTAGACACCAGACACTGGGGCCTGCTCCAGGAACTGTGATATCCTTAGCCCCTTGGGGCTTCTGAGCAGGCCTCACTGAGAGGTCAATGCTTATCAAGTCAGGAGCAGCCCTGCTAGGACCCTTTGTGGATCTGTCACTCTGTGAGACAGACAGGATCCCAGTAGGCAGGTGCCTTACTGTATGGGAACACCCTTCAGCCCCTCGATGGTAGATTCCCAGCCAGGACTGTATTGCTGAGCCTCACCCCCAGCCCTGTGATGGACAGGCTGATCCGTAGTCAGGAGCCTATGAGAGGATCACTGTCCTAGTACTTCATGGACTAACCCTGGAGCTTTCCTGGCCTTCATGCTTCCTGTTCCAGGTTAGACAACATGAACTCCTGCTGCAGCTGACTTGCTCCAGCAGGCCCTGGTGTCTATCAAGGCTGTGACAAGTGTGCTTCCCCCGTAGGGTGGACTGGATGCTGCTGTACCAAGGCATGGTGGTGCTGGCCGCCAGCCAGGTGTGGTGGACTTGGGAAGTGGAAGATGTCTTCAACAGGGTCAAGAAAGGGGACAAACAGGCTATGAAGAACTACGGCAAGAAGATGCACCAGCAGATCGATGATCTTGTCACTTGTATCACAATGGAGCTGAGCAAAAATGACAGGAGGAAATACAACACGGTCCTTATCATTGATGTGCATGCCAGGGACATCGTGGATTCCTTCATCAGGGGCAGGTGGGTCCCTCCCTGGGATGATGGCACGCCTACTCTTCTGTCCTTCTGTGGTCTCTCCAGCTATGGACCCCTCCTCTTCTCCTCCTCACAGCATATTTGAGGCCCGGGAGTTTGAATGGGAAAGCCAGCTGCGCTTTTACTGGGACCGAGAGCCGGATGAACTCAACATCCGCCAGTGCACGGGGACCTTCGGCTACGGCTATGAATACATGGGCCTGAACGGGAGGCTGGTCATCACACCCCTTACAGACCGCATCTACCTGACGCTCACACAGGTGACATGTTGGCCCCTACACGTAGCTTGTTGGTTGTCCTACACAAGGGTCTTGGCTTTGAGCTCAGGAAGCGTCTCCCACTTGGGAGTCTGATTGTCATGGTTGGAATTGAAAACCCTGTGGACGTCTTCCCTGGGACTCGGGGATTCCCCCTTGTAAGCTTAGACCCCTGCACAGTGGTCCCAGAGGCTAGTATAAAATTGCAGAAATGTATGAGGCATGTAAGACTAAAATGGATGGGATTTTAAGGAGGTAAGTAAAGGAGGAGACTGTGTCTTCCCTTAGGATGGGGGGGCAGTGTGCCAAGCAGACTCTTTCGTTTGTGGCACTGTGGATAGAGACTGGGGCCTTGTACATGCTCAGCAAGCGCTCAGCCACGGAGCTGTATCTGAGTGTGCACTCAGCGCTCCTGGGTGATGGGGCCCTTAGCTGAGATTCAAGCCCACGCACTATGCAGCACACGCCCATGCTTGTCTCTTCTGCATCACCTCACCGTACCTGGGGGCACAGAAGAGAATGGAAGCTCGAAGCCCATGACACCACTCTACCACCGTGAGCCAAGAAACCCTTTGTTTTCTCTAAAAACAAGTATAAACTTAGGCCAAACCTGGTGGACATGCTTGTAATCCTGGTGCTAGGAAGTGGAGGTGGAAGGATCAGGAGTTCAAGGTCATTCCCAGCTACATAGCAAGTTTTAAGCTAACCTGGCCTATGTGAAACCCTGTTTAAAAAGAAAAGAAAGGGGCTGGAGAGATGGCTCAGCGGTTAAGAGCACTGGCTGCTCTTCCAGAGGTCATGAGTTCAATTCCCAGCAACCACATGGTGGCTCACAACCATCCATAATGAAATCTGGTGCCCTCTTCTGGCCTGCAGATATACCTGCAGACAGAACACTGTATACATAATAAATAAAATCTTTAAAAAAAAAAAAAAGAAAAGAAAAGAAATGTGTGGGCTAGAGAGATGGCTTCATGGTTAAGAGCACTGGTTGTCCTTCCAAAGGACCCGGGTTCGAATCCCAGCACCCACATGGCAGCACACAGCTGTGTGTAAATGATGGGTGTGGTATCACACTCCTATAATCCCTGCACTCGGGAGGCAGAGGCAGGCGGATCTCGGTGAGTTCATGGCCAGCCTGGTCTACAAAGTGAGTCCAGGACAGCCAGAGATACACAGAGAAACCCTGTCTCGGGGGTAAAAAAAAAAAAAAAAACAGTGGGAAAGGATTAGCCTAGTGTCAGCCAACTGGACAGAGAGGGCCAGAGAGAGCCACTCTCATTTGGGTCTGAAGCCACAGTACATGGCCACTATCCCAGCCAAAGCGACAACAGTCCCTCCCTTCCCTTGGCTCCATCCAGTTCTGGGATTTTGGGGAGGCCCTAGATGATATTGCCTACCTTGGGGATGACCATGAAGTGTCAGGCTCTGAGATAGTCTCTCAGAAAAACCCAGAAAAAACGATCATCCAGCAACGTGAGACAGCTCCCCGCCCGATCGGGCTTACACACGGAGCCGAGGGTCACGATGTCCGCACACGAGTCCCTCGTGAACCTTGGAGTGACAGCTCTCTTTAGCACCTGGAGCACCTGTGGGCCTTACTCATGTTGATTTGTCTGCCCGCAGGCGCTGTCCATGTATCTGGGAGGTGCCCCTGCTGGCCCAGCGGGAACCGGCAAGACAGAGACCACCAAGGACCTCGCCAAAGCCCTGGGCCTGCTGTGTGTTGTCACCAACTGCGGCGAAGGCATGGATTACAAAGTAAGGGCCTCACCAACCACTTCGGGTACCCAATCCCTCTGCAGAGAGCTCCTACTTAAGACATGGTTGGAAAGAGGTCACCTGTCTTCTGAAATGACAAGTGACAGCTGGGAGGATGCTCAGCCCCAGGGCGAGAGCCCTGTACTCACAGGCTGCTGGGAGCAGGGAGACAGCAAATACCAAAAGAGAAGGGTGAGGGTAGTGGCTAACTGCAGTACTGCACTCCACTGCTAGAGGGCGCCACTGTTCAGCTTCGGTTCAATAAGGGCACTTGGGACTGTGGACCCACAGTGGTGAGATCTTCCAGCATTTTAGCAGCCAGCAATCCGGAATTTTAAACAAACATGCAATCTTGATCGTCTAGCCCCAAGTGGGAGCCGGCCCACCGAGGGCCTCGTGAATATTGCCAGAAAATTCAGTGAGTGCTGAACGGGACCAGTGCTCTACCCAGCCGCTCAGCTCAGCACAGTGTTTGATTTAGAAGACGCAAGGTCCCCGTTTCCAGGAGGAGCAGGTCCTGACGATTCTGATGGAATCCCTAGGCTGTCGGGAAGATCTTCTCTGGCCTCGCCCAGTGTGGCGCGTGGGGCTGCTTCGACGAGTTTAACCGGATAGATGCCTCTGTGCTGTCCGTCATCTCTTCTCAGATCCAGACAATCCGCAACGCGCTGATCCACCAGCTGACCACGTTCCAGGTGAGAGGGGGTGGGGAGCCACTCGCATCCTGTCCCAGGATGGACACTAGCTTGCAAACCCTGTGGCACCTAGGGTAGGGGTCCTTTTCAGATCTGTTATGCCAGTTACTCTTGTGCTACTGTGACCAGACACTCGACGCTGGAAGGACAGCAATGATTTTTGGCTCATTGTTTTATTTGGTCTGCCATGGTGGGGAGAGTAGGGCAGGGTAGCTCCCATTACTGTGGCCCCAAAGAAGAGAGAGGGACTTGTCTGTGTTGCCTTTCTCTCCTCTTCCCTTTAACTTATCCAGAAACCTCATCTGATGGATAGTGCCTGCCACATTCAGGATAGGTCTCCCTCCATCTGCTAATATTCACAGAAGCACCGACATGTACTGAGGTGATCCCAGAGCCATTGAAGTTGACAATTATCTATCACACCTGACCATACCTGACCACACCTGACCAGACACCACACTTGTCGGACACCATGCCTGACTTCCCAGAGATGCTTTGGATTCTGGGCTAATCCAGGGAGCCCATCTTGCCCACACCACCATCTCCCTTGGCGATGCCCCCACGGCTCCTCTCCCTAGGTGAACTGGTTCACCCCCTCCTCCTTCTTCTCCTGTCACCCAGTTCGAAGGGCAGGAGATCTCCCTCGACTCTCGGATGGGCATCTTCATCACCATGAACCCGGGTTACGCCGGCCGCACAGAGCTGCCTGAGTCCGTGAAGGCGCTGTTCAGGCCTGTGGTCGTCATTGTACCAGACCTGCAGCAGATCTGCGAGATCATGCTGTTCTCTGAGGGATTCCTGGGGGCCAAGGTGAGCATGCCAGTGGCCACTTCCAGGTTGTGTTTTGTGATGATCCTGCCCCATCTCTGCTCCCACCCTGCCCCTTTCTGAAGCTGTAATTTAGTTTGGGAATGTGCTAAGGGCAGAGAGGTCAGGGCAGTAGTAATGGTTTTCCCATGCTCCCATCCCCGGAAAGCATACAGATACAGGTCTTTGTCTCAGCCTGCCCAGGCACAGCCAAGTTCAGGTGTCGCCAGCGTTCACGTTCTTTCTCTTGTTATGTGTAGGGACGGAATGACTGTCACCATAGTCCGAGCACAAAACAACCCCTTTGACACTGAGCTACCGTCTTGCCAACCTTTAAAAGTCACACCACAGTACTAGGGAGATGGCTCTGTCAGTAAAATGCCTGCCTCATGAGCGTTAAGGCACAAGTTCGAGTCCTCAGCCCCACATGAAAATAAGCGTGGTGGCGCACACCCACAGTTGTAGCACTGGGCAGGTGGAAACAGGCAGGCCCCTGGAGCTCACTGGCCAGCCAGCCCACTGATCACTTGACTCCAGGTTCAGGGAGAGACCTTCGCTCAGAGGTATGGAGTGAGGAGATGACTTACTGGGCGAAGGGGCTTGCTCTGCAGTCATGAGGACCAGTCTGAATTCCCAGCATCCATGTAAACAGCTGGGCACAACCGCAGCATTGGAGGGAGAAGGCTAGTGAAAATAGTGAGAGATCGAGGAAGGCACCCAGCTCTTCCTCTGGCTCCTGTATGCACATGCACCCATGGGTAGATTCGCCCATACACGTGCATGCAACACATGCACACACCCATACACACACTCTTTCTCTGCCCTCACTCATTCACTCTCTCTTTTTCTGCGGTGCTGTAGATGGAGCCTAGCGCCTCATGCAACTGAGGCATGCGCTCCAGCACTGAGCCACGCCCCAACTATTTACTTAATTAATGCATGCTCTTTTCTTTGGGAAAAAAAAAGGCTTTATTTTTAAATTATGAGTCTGTGTATATGCACATGGGTGCTGTTCCCAAGGAGGCCAGAAGGGGGCGTGTGATTCTCTCTGGAATCAGATAGAGCTGATGTAACTCCTGAAACTGGAATTATAGGTAGTTGTGAGCCATCCAACATGAGTGCTGAGAACTAAACTTGAGCCCTCTACAAAAGCAATAAATACTCTTAACCATTGAGCCATCTCTCCAGCCCTGCACTGAACCCTGCCTGCACTGAATGCTTTTCAGTGCTCTCATTTGTAGCCACCCCACCCCATCCCGAGCTGCCAGAACTTTTCAGCGTGAGATCTCTTGTGTGTTTTCATCCAAATTCCCATACAACCCCTGGGAACCAGCGGGTTTGACTGATGTGGCCTGGGAATCTAAGCTGCCATCAGAAAGGGGAGCAGGCTGGGCATAGTGGCTCACAGTGATCTCTAATCCACGTTTCTTAGGAGACTGAGGCTGAAAGATTATAAATTCAAACACAGACTCCATCTCAAAACAAAATAGTAAAGGTCTAGGAAAGTAGCTCAGTGGTCTTGGGGTTCATCCCTCAGTACCAAATAAAACAACAGAAGAAACAGTGGCGGGCCAGGGGGCACCTGTGTGGTGGCTTGAGGTCCCAGTGGGGTCCGGGCTGGGGGCATCTGTGTGAGTGGACTCTGATGGTTTGCTGGGATCTGTTGTCACTTGAAGGCAGTGACGATCCCAGCTTTGTATAACAGCTGTCCGGTTTTGGCAAATGTGTTTGTATATTTCAGACAGGGTCTCATGCAGCCCAGGCTGGCCTCAAACTCTTTACGTAGCTGAGGATGACCTTGAACTCCCGATCCTCCTGCCTGAACACACCTCTCATGTGTCACCCCCTCCTGGCTAGCACAGGTGTTCTTTTAATGAGTCCCCAAGGAGCCATAGTTAGAAAGGAAGCT
The DNA here is from genome assembly GCA_907164525.1 of Lophiomys imhausi. NCBI lineage: Eukaryota > Metazoa > Chordata > Mammalia > Rodentia > Muridae > Lophiomys > Lophiomys imhausi. The sequence goes on from CAJQZJ010004765.1 coordinate 8,600,328, forward strand.
GCACTCTGATGTTTTTGAACGCCGAAAGCCAGATCCGTAGCTCAGTGTCCCTTTTGTATTTACGGTGAAGCTCTGTTGCTTCACTGTCTCGTATTTTCCTTTACTCCCCATCTTCTGTCCAAAAAGGCGCTGGCCAAGAAGATGACGGTTCTGTATAAGCTGGCCCGGGAGCAGCTGTCTAAACAGCACCATTATGACTTCGGGCTCCGGGCCCTCAAGTCGGTGTTGGTCATGGCTGGTGAGCTGAAGAGAGGCTCCGCAGAGCTGCAGGAGGTAGGCCACTCAGGGTCTGAGGTTCTGCGTGGCTCCAGGCAGTTCCCGCGCATGTACAGAAGGCATGGCCGAGGACATGGAGCAGAGTGGGCCAAACGGAAGCTTAGGCCTTGGCTATCTCTTCATCAGCTGTCTGGCTCTGCTTTGGTCTCTTCCCTATGATGCCTTTGGAGACTTGTTACTTGAAGGGCCAAGCTCAGAGTCCCCATGGCAGTAGCCACTGTCAGTCTGTCGTCTTAGGGTGGCACGGTAGTAGAGGGACACAAAGAACCTTCTGTTGAAGCGAGAATGTGAGTTTCCTCTTCAATTGGTTGCCCATTTTTTAAAAAAAAGTTTAATTTATTTATTTCCTTTATGTATGTGGGTATTTTGTCTGCTTGTGTCTGTGTACCACTTGCCTGCCTGGTCCTCTTGGAGGATTTGGAGTTACCGACAATTGTGAGCTGCCATATGGGTGCTGGGAATCGAACCCGGGTCCTCTGGAAGAATAGCCAGTGCTCTTAACCACTGAGCCATCTCTCCAGCCACTGATCATACATCTAAATGGGATTCAGTGGGGTGTCTGTCTCACTGGTGCACGAGTGGGCTCTGATGGTGATCTCCACCCTCACCTCACCCTGCTTTCTCTTTGCAGTGAGAGAAATAGTCACATTGCTTTAATATGATACCTACACCCCTGTCGGATCCACTGCTGGCATTCTGAGGGTGACATTCTGTACAGTTTTCCACCAGCTCTAATGTACATGTGGGATATTTAATTTTTGTTTTGATATAAAGCTTGACATCTTACATTCCATTTTTTTTTTTTGGTTTTCGAGACAGGGTTTCTCTGTTTAACAGCTCTGGCTGTCCTGGACTCACTTTGTAGACCAGGCTGGCCTCGAACTCACAAAGATCCGCCTGCCTCTGCCTCCCAAGTGCTGGGATTAAAGGCGTGCGCCACCACCGCCCGGCTTCTTACATTCCATTTTTACAGGTTTCATTATGGATTTTTATTTTCTATAAAACTTTGAAAAAATGAAATGCAAATTCTAGATATATCTTTGATATTTTGTGTAAATTTTTATATTTCATTTTCATAAAAAGTGCTATGAAAGTGGCTTATATATTACAAAATTTTGTACTTTTTTCTGAATCATGCTTAAGTAAATTTTTTTTTTTGAAGACAGGTTCTTACTATTTAACCCTGGCTCTCCTAGAACTCACCGTGGAGACCAGGCTGGCCTCAACTTCACAGAAACCCACTGCCTCCGCCTCCGAGTGCTGGGATTAAAGGCTTGCGCCACCACAGCTGGCCAGAATTTTGAATTTTTTAAAATTTTAGCTGGGGTTGTGCCTCCATAGTAAGCATTTGCCTAGGTTCAATCTCTATTACACCACTCCAATTTTCTTTAAATTGCTACATAAGGTGTATATAATATAAAATAGTGTATATAATTATACAGAATATTTTATTAAGTAATTATTTTATATATGTGATATAGAAATATAAAAGTTACATGTGTAAATACATAACATTTTATGATATAACATGTATAAATCTATAACATACCGTTATATTTTGTTAAGTATTAATTTTTACATCTGTCTATTTAGTGTGTTCACATGCCTGCACCATGGTGGGATTGTGGAGGTCAGAGAACAGTTTGCAGGAGGAAATTGTCTTTCCACGGTGCCGGTTCTAGCAATTAAACGCAGGTCATCAACCCTGCCGCCTTTCATCTGTTGAGCCTTCTTGCCGGCCGGCATCATGCATTTATGTTAGATATGTAAAATTTGCGACTAAATACATTAAGTTTGATACGAACGTTTCCGCTCTGTGGCTGGCGGGAGGGTGTTCAGCTGTGTGCTGGACTCCTTGGCAACCTCACACCCTCTGGTCCCTCCAGGATGTAGTCCTGATGCGGGCGCTACGGGACATGAATCTGCCCAAGTTTGTCTTTGAGGACGTCCCCCTCTTCCTGGGCCTCATCTCTGATCTGTTTCCCGGGCTGGACTGCCCCCCGTGTGCGCTACCCGGATTTCAATGACGCAGTAGAGCAGGTGTTGGAGGAGAACGGCTACGTGCTTCTGCCGATCCAGGTGAGCAGAGAGCAGGCTGCCACACCCTCCCACAGCTTTGCTGATTGTACTTTCACTGTTCTCTCTCTCTCCTCCTCCCTCTCCCAGTGTCCCTCTCCCTCTGTTTCTCTCACACACATACACAGAATCTCACATTATAACTTACACTGGCCTGGAACTCATCATGTAACACAGGCTGGTATGAGGCCCATTGGCTCAGTAGATGAAGAGCTTGCCATTTAACATGCACAGTTGAGTTCAGTTGCCTAAAACCCATGTAAAAAGCTGGGCTCTGCAGCACGTCTTTGTAAACCAGCCCTGGTGGGACAGATACTGGCAGATCCCTGAATCTTCCTGACCAAACAGTCTAGCCACATCGGTGAGCCCCAGGTTCAATGAGAGACGCTGTTTCAGAAATAATATAGAGAGCAGTTTTTGGCGGACACACACACACACACACACATACACACACAAATGAACACACACACATTCCTATCAGGAATGTAAAATCACACATTGCTTTGGCAAGCAGTCTTCCAGGTCTTCAGCAAGTTACACACAGAGGCATCCCGGAACCTGGTGATCACACTGCATGAGCCCAGTGAGAACACGTCTACCCAGAAACACGCTCATGAACTCCCATGGTTGGATAGCCACAGTTGCCCAAATGTGAAAACCACAGTGTCTGGCAGCTGGCAGACAGATGTAGTCATCCAATAAAACAGTATTTCACCGTAAAAGGAACAAAGGTGGGCATAGTGGCACAGACTGCAGCACTCAGGAGGCAGAGGCAGGAAGATCAGGGGCTCGAGACTAGCCTCAGCTACATAGGACTTGATTCTCTCCTTTCACAAGCTCTGGCCTGGTGGCAAGTATCTCTCCTGGCTAAGCCATCTCACCAGCCCCGAATTATGTCTTAACAAACCGCTATTTGTTTTTTTCTTCAGAAGATATGTTTGATGCAACTGCCCATGTCTGTCCCACAGGTGGATAAAGTGGTCCAAATGTTCGAGACCATGCTGACCCGCCACACCACAATGGTGGTCGGGCCCACAGGAGGGGGCAAGTCCGTGGTCATCAACTCTCTGTGTCAGGCCCAGACAAAGTGAGTACCCTGCTGGGGGTGGGGACATTTGCCATTGTAGCTTCTTGGGAAGCATTTGGCGAGAGGTGTATTTCCTGGGATTGTGTTATTCCCAACCATGAGTTGCTTTTCTGATTGACGTGAGCAAGTACCTAGGAAAAGCAGATTATGGGGAGGGAGGACGTATTCTGGGTCAGAGTTTGAGAGGATGGGATCCATCACAGCAGAGAAGGTGTTGTGGAGTTCCTGGAGCTTAGCACTGAGACCCTTCATACCTGGAAAGACCAGAAAACAGAGAGCCAACAGGGCTGGTGCTCAGCAAACTTTCTCCTTTTTCCAGTTTTATTTAATCTTGGACTCTAGCCCATGGGATGGTCCTGCACAACACATTCAGGGTAGATCTTTCTTCCTTGGTTAAAACTCTGAAAGTGAGGCTGAAGAGATGGCTCATCAGTTAAGAGCACCTGCTGCTCTTGCAGAGGTCCCCACTTTGATTCCCAGCACCCACATGAGGACTCATAACTGTCTGTAACTCCCGTTCCAGGGAATCTGACGCCCTCTTCTGGCCTCCATGGGTACCCAATGCATGTAGTGTACAGACATGCATGTAGACAAAATGCTCATACACACGAAATAAAAATAGATACCTCTTGAAAAAGAACTTTTCTCCAAACTGTCCTCTATAGAGGGACAGTGTGTGAGTTCAGCCACATCACCCCGGTGTGCGGATTGGTCCTGTAATGTCAGTCAGAACCTGCAATGGGCAGCACTGGCTTGTCACTTCCACAGACAACTTGTCACTCAGCCTGTGTACAGGAGCAGGCAACTCCAACTTTTAATGAACCCTAAATCACGTGGAGGGGCCAGTGAGATGACTCAAGGCCTGGAAAGGTACTTGCAGCCAGGCCTGACAACCTGAGTTTGGACCCCAGAACCCACAGGGTGGAAGGAGAAAACTGACTCCCGTAAACTGTCCTCTGACCCCCTAATAAGTAAATAAACTAGGCCAGGTGCTGGTGGCACATGCCTTTAGTCCCAGCACTTGGGAGGCAGAGGCAGGCGGATCTTTGTGAGTTCGAGGCCAGCCTGGTCTACAAAGCGAGTCCAGGACAGCCAGAGATATTCAGAGAAACCCTGTCTCGAAAAACCAAGAAAAAAAAAACAAAAAAAGTAAATAAACTATTAAAACAATTACATAAATTATTAGGATTAAATAAAGCTTTTGCAATAACCTAAAGGCTCATTGTAGGGTGACAATCTTATGTCTAGAGTAGATTCCCAACTTTCTGCTTTCTCCCCTTGACAGTAGATGGGTTCTATACAGACTTGGATAAACACCAATATTCCAGGCCACCTTTGTGGCCTCTAGCATTTCTAGATTGCACAGCAAATCTCAGGACCGGGGCTGGGATTTTAATCTTAGTTAACGAGCACACAAAACCTTGCTGCACAAGGACGAGGGCTTGAGTTTGAATCCTCAGCACCCCATAAAAAGACAGGCATGGCTGTGGGTCCTTGTAACCACAGTGTTGTGGTGGGGGAAGTGGGAGGGTCTCTGGGGCCTGTTGACTGGAAGCCTAGCTCTGGGTTCAGTGAGAGACCCTGCCTCAAAGAAATAAGGCAGAAAGAACCGAGCAGGACAAGCACCCAGTGTCATCCTCTGGCCTCTGCACACACACACATATATGCATATACTGTGTGCACATACATCACACACACACACACACAAAACCTTATATCAGGGTGGTACCGCTTCTTTCTTCTCCCTGTCCCATATGAGGGACCCAGGGACAGTGGCATGCTGAGGCCTCATGCTTATAGCCCTAGTCATTGTCTCTCATTCTTTAGTCTACTGCTAGATGGTTATCACACTGTCACACAAACGCATATACACATGTGTATAATATTGCATGTTTATTATTTATTTTATTCATTATTTCTTTTAAAATTCTGACCAGTAGGTTGTATTAGGTTCAGTTTTCTTTCGACTGGTCACAGTGAGGTGGGGTTTATCACAGAAGGGCATGTCCTGTCCACTTGACTTATTAAGTGTGTAACACACAGAGCCAGGTGTGGTGGTGTGTACCTGCAATGTAGCAGGCAGAGGCAGGAGGATCACCACTAGTCTGAGGCCAGCCTGGTCTACTTAGTAAGTTCTAGGCTAACCAGGGCAAAATAGTGAGACCCTGTCTCCGACCTCCCTTACAAAATAGAAACACAGATCCATTTTAGGTTGGACTCCCACCTGCACTTCCTCTTGTGGGTCTGAGGTTGTCTCCCTTGGGTGCTTTGTGGGCCTGATCCATGGCTAAAGCTGCCTCTTTGTTTTAGGCTTGGGATAATGACGAAGTTGTACATCTTGAACCCCAAAGCCATGAGTGTCATTGAGTTGTACGGCATCCTGGACCCTACCACTCGAGACTGGACAGATGGGGTGCTGTCAAACATCTTCCGGGAGACCAACAGGCCAACCGACAAGAAGGAACGGAAGTGAGTGTCTTCCTAATTGGCCAGGAACCTGGGGCAGTAGTTATTTCTTGGGCCTCCTTCCATTTTGAGCAGTTTCTTAGAATTTCTTTGCTTTTTGACCTTGATGTGCTGGAAGACTCCAGACCAGATGCGGTGTGGAGGAGTCTCCTCAGTTTTAGTGTTCTGGCTGCTCCCTTGAGGTTAGGTTCTGGCTGTGCGTCTCAGCCCAGAATGCCACAGAAATGATGCATCTGTCTCTGGACTGGAGGCATGTCCTGTCTGCATGTCTTTGTTAGTCACATGCCTTCTCTTCTGGACCAGGCCTCATTTCCCACTTTGTAGTGGATTGGCCATCCGAAGGGAGACACCTCATGGCGGTGCTAACACCCCGTTCCTCCTCAGCCATACAAGCTGTTGTTACTTGCTTGAGTCCAGTCTTTCTACCATGGACACAGATGGCAAGTGCCTGTTGGAAGATGACACGATTAGAGTGTGGGCTATAAGCCACACAATGGAACTGGATACACATTGCATGCCCTCAATTTGATAACAATGCAGAGGGTGTGAAGAGAATACACTTATTCTTAGGAACTACATGCTGGAGTATTTAGGGTAAAAGATTATTTTATCTACAAAAGATCAAGGAGAGAGCAAGGTGGGGGGAGGGAAGGGGAATGAAGTGATAGAGAGGGAGGGAGGGAAAGAAAGAGACAGACTGTAAATCTAACAGTTGGAGAATCTGCCTGGCCCCTTGTACTATTTTCTTATGAAGATAATTGCCATAGAATCTAGAACAATCTTGTCTTGAGATCTTTAGCTAGGAGCTCCCCCTCCCCCAGCTCAGTGTAATGTATGGCAGTACACATCTGTAAGCCTAGCATTTGGTATACTGAGGCACGAGAGTTTTCAGTCAATCTGAGCTACTTCATGAGACCCAGCCTAAAAAAAATAATAAATTGGGTTGGAGAGATAGCTCAGTGGTTAAGGGCATGGTCTGTTCTTCCAGAGGACCAGGGTTCAATTCCCAGCACCTATATAGTAACTGTCAAACATCTATAACTCCAGTTCCAACTGCCCTCTTTTGGCCTCCTCAGGCACTGCATATACCTGTAGCCCAAACATTTATGCAGGTAACACCCATGCACTTGAAATAAATTTTTTATTATTAAAAAATTATATTTTTTATATTTTTATAAAATTAATATATTTTAATTTATTAAATTATTTTTATAAAATATATTTTTATAAATTAAAAATAAATTATAAAGGAAAATAAATAATAAAATTGATTTTTTGTTTTTCCAAGACAGGATTTCTCTGTGTAACAGAGCCCTGGCTGCCCTGGACTCACTTTGTAGACCAGGCTGGCCTTGAACTCACAGAGATCCACCTGCCTCTGCCTCCCAAGTGCTGGGATTAAAGATGTGCGCCACCACACCTGGCCACGAAGTTTTTTGGTTTTTTAGTAGTGATAAATTGAAATTTATTCTTGATCTTAGCCTTAAGAAAAAAATGGGATGTGGGTGGTGGAGCATGACACTCTCTGTCCCCATGATAGTACTCACTCAGGATTAGTAGATGCAGGAATGCAGGGATATTATGGTTTAAAAGAACAAACAACAGTTAAGGCAAATAGTATGACATGAAAAAGAAGGTGATTGCAAACTCCAGACAAAACAAAGGGCTCTAAAAGACAGACAATGAGTTGTAGAATACTGGCTCTGCAGTAAATTTTTCCATATTAAAATAATGTCAGTAGTGTGACCAGTTTAGCAGCGTGTTATTTTCAGGAGGGAAGGTCAGTTTTACCAAAGGAAGTTAGGTGGATTGTGCATGACATTCTCCGATCCTTAAACATTAGTGAGGTACTAGTATTTATGCACCACGTGGTCAAACTTCAGGAATGGGGATCGTGCTGTGAAGGTCCTTGCTGGAAAGCCCTGGATGGACACAGAGCAGGGGAGACAGTGTGGTCACTGGGAATGCTCTAGGATCTATGGTTTACCTCTCTTTGGCTACCACAGGTATATTTTGTTTGATGGCGATGTGGATGCCTTGTGGGTGGAAAACATGAACTCTGTGATGGACGACAACAAGCTGTTGACCTTGGCCAATGGAGAACGCATCCGGCTCCAGTCACACTGTGCCCTGCTCTTTGAGGCAAGTAGTGCCAAGAGCCAGACTTGAACAGAAGCCTTGCTTTTAGTTAATTAAGTCTCTATTAAGGTAGGTGATTATGAAAATACAGAAGTTCAGAATGAGTTATTTTTTAAAAATGTTTTTAACATTGCACTTATCTGTGTTTGTGCACATGGGTATGCATGTAGGTCAGAGGACAACTTGTAAAAGTTGGTTCATCTTTCCAATGTGTGGGTCCCATGGGTTGAACTCACCAACTTGCAAGACTTGGTGGCAAATGCTCTACTCACTGAGCTATCTTGCCTGCCACAACCTTTTGTTTTCCATCTTCTTCCACCATCTCCTCTTTACTCTAAGGCAGAGTTGACTACTTTTATGATTTTTTTAAATCTATTTCTCCTGAGAAACATTCTATTGTCTATAAACTATGTGCTCAGCCTGTTATTCATTCTTTACTTAATTTATGCATTAGTGGATTGGAAAGTTGGCTCGTGGTTAAGTGTGCTTGCTGTTCTTCCAGATGACCTGAGTTCAGTTCCTAGTACCCACACTGGGCAGCTCAGACACACCTATCACTTGAACGCTAGAGGATCTAACACCCTCTTCTGTCCTCCCCAGGTACTACACTTACATAGTGCACATACCTACACACACACACACACACACACACACACACACACACACACACACACA
>CAJQZJ010004765.1:8609056-8624458 GCA_907164525.1 Lophiomys imhausi
ACACACACACACACACACACACACACACACACACACACACACACACACACATGCTCACACTCACATGTGCACACACAAACACACAAACAAAAAATAAAAATAGAAGCTTTTAAATGTATACATTATTGGGGTTGGAAAGATGGCTCATCAGTTAAGAACATTGGCTGCTCTTTCAGATGACCTGGGTTCAATTCCCAGCACCCATATGACAGCTCACCACTATCTGTACTCCTGTTCTAGGGGATCTGGTCCCCTTACACAGATATACATGCTGTTAAAACACCATTGTACATAAAATAAATATAAATAAAAATTTAAAAATTATACATTATTGCTGAACATGGTGCCACATACTTGCAATCCCAGCAGTTAGAAGGGTGCACAGGAGGCAGGAGGACTCCCACAAGTTTGAGGCCAGCATGGTCCACACAAGGAGTTGTGGCCATCTATACCTGTAAGAAGACCCAATCTCACAGAAACAAAGCAAAAGTTAAAAACTTTACATATTGTATGAGGAGGCTCTTGGCCCTCATATGACTGCTGAACTGGGGTGGGGGACTGTTGTGTAGGGACACTCCACACAAGAGGAGTGGGATGGAAGGGATAGGGGGTAGAGAGTGGGAGGGAGGGACTGAGGGGGGTGGAAAGAGGACACTGTGATGGAGCTGTAACCTGAAACAATAAATAACTAAATTTAAATTAAAAAAACTTGCCGGGCAGTGGTGGCGCACGCCTTTAATCCCAGCACTTAGGAGGCAGAGGCAGGCGGATCTTTGTGAGTTCGAGGCCAGCCTGGTCTACAAAGTGAGTCCAGGACAGCCAGGGCTACACAGAGAAACCCTGTCTCGAAAAACCAAAAAAAAAAAAAAAACTTTACATATTATTTAATGACAGAGTCCTCCAAATGGGAGGGTTCACTGCTACATTAGTTGCTGGCCCTCTGTCCTCAGAATACTATATTGCTGAATGATTTAAGAGCATACACTATTTACATAGTTTTGAATGAAGAAATATTTACCACAGAGCCAACTAGTATACCATAATTTATTCTTTGTCTTTTAGAGCCATTTGTTTTATCTGGAGTTTTCAGTCACCTTCCTTTTCTCACTTGCTATTTGCCTTTATCTTTGTTAAGAAATTCTATCAAGTCAAGAGTTGAGCCCTCCTGTTTTTCCTCTAGAGACTTCTCTCTGAGTCTCCCCTTTGCCCATTTCCAGATTACCGCACCAACTGCTTCTCATAGCTGTGCCCTAGGACTTGCTCTTGCCCCGGCGGAATAGTGGTGTCATTTTTCTCCAGCCTAGAGAATTCGTTAGTGCATTTGTGTTTGTGCACATTACTGTGCAGATGGCTCGTGGAACCCTGTCTTTTATGAAGAGAGACGTTTGTCAGTGTTGTTAAGTTTGTACTTATGATGCTTTGTGATATCTGATGTCAGCCATGTTAAAAAAAGAAATAGAAAGACAGAGAAGAAAACTCTAAAATGATATTTGGGGGCTGCAGCTGTAGGTCAGTTGGTAGAGAGCTCACCAGCACTCATGAGGCCCTGGGTTCTTCCCCAACACTACATAAAACAGGTGTGCTGACACACACCTGTCATTTTAGCACTCAGGAAGTGGAGCCACAAGGACCAGGCGTTCAAGGCTATCCCTAGTTACAGCCTAGCCTGGGCTATCTGAGACCCTACTTTAAAAAACTGAAGCATAGTGGAGGTGGTGGCGCACACCTTTAATCCCAACACTCAGGAGGCAGAGGCAAATGGATCTCTGTGAGTTCGAGGCTGGCCTGGTCTGCAGAGCAAGTTCCAGGACATCCAAGGCTGTACAGAGAAACCCTGTCTTGAAAAAAAAAATCAAACCACAAAAATAAACAAAACAAAAAAGAAACAAACAGAAATAAAACAAAACAAAAACAAAGTGGCTAGAAAGACAACTCACTGGTTGGCATGGGTAATATCATTGTGACCTCCGTGTTCAGTTAAAACCCTCATGACTGCTGTGCTCACTGTCTGGCATGTGGATGTGAATCTGTGCTCAGGGAAGGCCTTGGCATGTGTGGCTCAGGTGTTAGCAGACATGAGCCGAAGGGCTTAAGAGCTGAATGGTTCGCTTTCTTCCCAGGTTGGAGACTTGCAGTACGCCTCTCCAGCTACGGTGTCTCGATGCGGGATGGTCTATGTGGACCCTAAGAACTTGAGATACCAACCATACTGGAAAAAATGGTTAAAACAAATTCCAAACAAGGTGAGTGTTATCCTTAAACAGCTCAAGCATGAGTGTGAGTGTTCAGTGCAAGGGATGCTTGTAGGAGAGGGTTCCTTGTCCTCGACTTGCTGTGTGCGTCCTTGAGCAGCAGCCTGATGAGACTTTGGATCATGTGTACTGGCAAGATGGGAAATGATATTCACAGCTTAGGCCTGGAATCAACAAACTTCTGCAGAGAGGTAGATAAGAACATCCTTGGTTGCATGAGTGGGTTTCTTTTGTACCTGCTCTAGTTTGCTCCTAGGGGTGGGAACACAGCCAGAGATAATACAAGCTTGAGAGGACGTGACTGTAGGAAGAAGCTGTTAACCCAGGCGGATTCTGGATTTCAGTGGGCACACCTGGTTCCGATGAGCCCAGTTATGGAGAGACGGGATGCCCCATTCTGAACTTTGGCTCAGCTGGATGAATGTCGTGTGCACATGAACCAGTCTGCCCTGTAGTTGAGATCTGACGGCTTCGGCCAACCACCAGGATGGTCGTTGCGTCCCATCCTAACAATGGGATTCATTGAAAGGAGACACATGTGATGGTCACATGTGCTTTATGACGTTAATCACATCCAGAACCCTGTGACCTCGTTTTCACAGGTGGTCTGATGTCTCTTGAGAAGGACCACTAGACTGCTGTGAACTGGAAACCAGAACATAATTATCCCAAAGAAGAGATTGGGGGGGGCATCCCAGGGCCATTGGAAGCAGTGTCATATGGGGAGGATTTTCCTCATGGGACTCATAAGGACCCCATGAGCCCCCTTGGTGGGCATTGACGCCATGTTGAAAAGATATTTATAGCACTTAACTTTATTTTCTTAAGCATCACTTAAGTACACACACACACACACACACACACACACACACACACACACACAAGATCATGCCTATGAAGCAGTTGTGAGCTGCCCAGTGTGGGTCCCGGGAACTGAACTTTGAATCCTCTGTAAGAACAGAGGACTAAACTTAAAACATAAACTTAAAAACATATTTATTTTATTATTTTATGTGTATTAGTGTTTTGCCTGTATGTATGTATATATGTGCCCTATGTGTGTGCCTAGTGCCCAAGGAAGTCAGTCGAAGGTGTCAGGTCCCCTGGGACTAGAGTCGTAGCCTGTTGTGAGCCACCACATGGGTGTAGAGAACTGGACCCGGGTCCTCTGTAAGAGCAGCAAATGCTCTTAGCCAGTGACCCATGGTTCCAGCCTCAGTACACCGTCTTAACCACAGATCTAGCTCCAGATCTGTTACAGTACTTTAAACTTTTTTTTTTTTTTTTGGTTTTCTCGAGACAGGGTTTCTCTGAATATCTCTGGCTGTCCTGGACTCGCTTTGTAGACCAGGCTGGCCTCGAACTCACAAAGATCCGCCTGCCTCTGCCTCCCAAGTGCTGGGATTAAAGGCGTGCGCCACCACCGCCCGGCTACTTTAAACTTTTTGCTGAATGACCGATTGGGATGTGATCCTTGAACTCTAAGACTAGCAGCTTCTTTTCTGTCAAAAGGGACCTACTATCCCCAGTCCCTCCCAGGCATGGGTATACATTGTGGCAGTGAAGAGAAGTGAGTATACCCTACAGAGCAAATCTTTCTCCACACAGAAGGCAACTGGCCCTGGGGCTCACCCCTGCTGACATCATCCTCATAGCTATTTCTCAATGCTTCTCAGGACAATACAAACCTCTGATGAACTTCTAGTTTTGTCCTCCATAGATGGAACAAAAGCACTTAAATGACCTCTTCGAGAAATATGTCCCCATTCTCATGGAAATGATCACAGAGGGCATAGTGGATGGGAGACAAGGGGAGAAGCCGAAGATGGTGGTTCCTCAGACAGACCTAAATATGGTAAGAATCCTTCACAGCTGATGGGAAACAGGAGGGCCTTCCAGGGGATGGACCCACGAGGTGGGGGAGGGGCTTAAAGGGAGCAGAGCTTGCCACCCCATGCAAGTCCAGGTGCCATGCTCCATGTGTCCAAACTGATACAGGGGATCCCGGGACTCAGAACAGCACAGCGTCATGGAGGTCCCAAAGAAGGGCTGAGACAGGGTTTTTGTAACCAGGTGACCCAGTTAACCAAGGTGATGGATTCGCTCCTAGAAGGGGAGATGGAGGACCTGGACGTGCTAGAATGCTTCTTCCTGGAGGCACTCTACTGCTCACTGGGCTCCTCCCTGCTTGAGGAAGGAAGGATCAAATTTGACGAGTGCATTAAAAACATCTCGTCAATGCCCATTTCGGAGACTGAAGGGCAGTGGGCCCGTCCTGGAGAACTGCCAGGTAGAAACTGTGACCCGTTCTCAGGTGCAGGTTCATACAGGAAGTGAGTTGACGTTTCCCTGTTCCTGCCTGTGTGGGTTTGCAGCGTGCGTGATGCGGCTGCCGCTACACTCAGGGCTTCAGATGTGCTGTCCAGTCCATCAGGCCAACCCCCAGACGACAATGCTGGAGGAGGCTGCCCCTCTGACACCATCTTGGGCCTTTATGCTCCAGCTCTGGTTGAGCGCTCCACACCTCACACACTTCAGGGTTCCCTGTTTTCCCTCCAGGCTTCGCCATCAATTGAGTCCAGCAGACCAGTCACAGGAAGACACCATATGAAGGGCTTAAGATTTTGCATGCATGCGTGCACCCTCAAATACAAACAGGTGGAGCCCACCAACAGCCTTCCGCTTGGAGAAGTGGTCTGTCCCAGAGATGGGCGGGCAGGGCGTACATGTTAATGGGGATCCTAGTGAGGAAATGGTGTGGGGAGCGGAGGTGCGGATGGTGGGCGGAGCTCCAGCTCTGGAGTAATCCTTGACAACCATGCTTCTCCACCTCTTTCCCATCCTGTCTTGGCCAGGTGGCCTCATGGGTTGTGGCTCATACCTATACGTGTCCAGTTTCAGAGTTCAGTACATCTGCATCAGAACTGACTATTTACTTGCCTCTGTCTACTCTGACCTAGGCCGTCAACATCCGTAAGGGTGGGGGCTTGGCTTTGCGACCCGTGGTTGTATCCCCAGGGAGGGCTTGGTGGGCTAGCTGCAAATAGGTAGTGCTGGTTCAAAATTCTCAGACTCTGACTCGTGTGAGGACGGTCGTTGATGCTGAGTACCTAGCACATGAAGGGTTAGGGTAGCAATCTACCCTGAATGTACAATTCGGCAATCCGTACTGAATGTACAGGCAGTTCATGCCTGATGTGTCAGAACCATCCCCTTCTCATATCTATGGCCAAAGAAAGCAACGCGGGCCCTTGTCCCCTGCAGGGCATCTTCCCACCCTCTACGATTTTCATTTCGATTCTAAGAGGAACTACTGGATCCCATGGAGCAAGCTGGTTCCCGAGTATATTCACAACTGCGAGAGGAGATTTGTCGACATCCTAGGTGTGTAAGCACCGGCCATGGCCTTAGCTTCCTGGTGTGAGTGGGTGTAAAAGGTTGTGAGTGGGCATTGGGAAGAAGACCATGGCCTCATTGGCAACCGAGTGCCATCCAGGGAACTGGTTTTCAGTGACTAGAGGGTGGTACCATGGGTTCCCTCTTTGTCCCATGCCTCTGAACACCTCTGTGTGGCTCTGTCCTGAGTTTTTCCCTGCAAGTGGATGCCCATGATGGTCTGTTCTCCACTTTCCTTTGCATTTCCTAGGGCGCTTCCGCCACAGAGCTGGCTGGGTGCAGGGAAGGCCGGAGGGAAACCGCAGCAGCGGTTGGCTCACAGTGGGCATCCATCCTGTATGATTCCATTGTAAGCCTGTCTGGTCTGGTGCAGGGTGCCCACATAGTGAGATGCCTGTACTTTCTCAGGACCCCTCTGAGATTGAAACTTTCCCATGGGAGAGAGGGTGGGCTGGACCTGGAACTCTGTCTTCAGTAGAGGTTTTCAGGAAGTCAGTCCTGCAGGGGCCCGAGGTATGAGTTGAGGGGAAGCTGGCCTTTCATTCTGAGTGCCACTCAGTTGGAGTTCAGGGAGCAGGGTGGTTGAAGTTAGGCCGGCTGCCACAATCACTTTGCCAAGGAAATGTGTCATGCTCAGTTACACACTTTGATCGGGCGGTTATCACGCCTCCAGAAAGTGGTGGGATGGCAGGGAAACCGATGTTAGACCCATAGTCACATTTGCAGCCAGAGCTTGGCTTAAAAACAAAACAAAACTCCAGGTGGTGGAGAACGCCTTTAATCCCAGCACTCACTTGGGAGGCAGAGGCAGGCAGATCTCTGTGAGTTTGTGGGCAGCCTGGTCTACAGAGAGAGTTCCAGGATAGGCAGGGCTACACAGAGAAACCCTGTCTTGAAAAACCAAACCAAAACTGTGTGTGCGTGCATGTGTGTGTGTGTGTGTGTGTGTGCGCGCGCGCGCGTGCGCGCATGCATGTGTGTGTGTGTGTGTGTATGTATGCATGTGTATTTGTGTGTGTGGTGCAGCTGATGTGTGTATACACTTGATTGCACTTGTGGAACCATGAGCAGGCTGTCAAGTGGCTCCCTATAGTGCTCTGTGCTTTTTTGCCTTGAGACAGGGCTTGAAGCTTTCTCTGGCTATTCTGACTGGCCAACAAGCTCTCAGGATCTGCCCTTCTTCACATCCCAGATGCTGGAGTTAAAGGCACACACAGCCTTTACATGGAGCTTTGAATCTAGCTGCTGGGGACTTGAGCTCAGGTCCCTAAGCTTCCAGAGGCAAGGCTCTTACCCACTGAGCCACCTCTCCAGTCCCAGCTGCCTCTTACTGGATGCATGGGACTCTGTGTGGGTGCACAGTGCCCAGCTGCTCAGCATTCCTGCAACACTTATGTTTTTCTGTCTTTCAGTTCACACGGTGGATACGACCCGCACCACCTGGATACTAGAGCAGATGGTAAAAATCAAGCACCCTGTTCTTTTTGTGGGTGAATCCGGCACTTCTAAGACAGCCACTACCCAGAACTTCCTCAGAAACCTGAGTGAGGACACCAATGTAAGTGTTTGTGTGTATTAGATACCAGTTGCTGCGTAACAAGTCACCCTAGCACCTGGTGGCTTAAAGCCACAAGCCCCTTATTACCTCTCAGTTTCCATGGGTCAGGAATCCGATATGGCTTAGCTGGGTGATGAGTTCAGGTTCTCTCGGGAAATTGCAATTAAGTGTTAGTGAAGTGTTCATCTGAAGGCCTGGCTGGGGCTGGATGATCATGTTTCAAGACGGCTTATCATGTGGATGGAGGCCTCAGATCCTTGCTGTGTGGACCTCTCCTAGGAATGCCTGACTGTGCTTGTCTTAGACCTTTGCTATAACAAAAGACTCGAGGCCTGGTAAGTTGCACAGAGTAGAAGTTTACTTGGCTCAACTCTTGCAGGCCAGCAAGCCCAAGAGTGTGATGCTGCTATCTGACAAGGCGAGGGCCTTCTTGGCGCATGGTGATACGGTGGGAAAGAGCCACATGAAGCCTGCCAGAGAAAGTCCCATTTTTATAACAGAAAAGAAAAGCTACTTCTTTAGGACCCTTTAGTCCATTTCTCTGTAGATGGCTTCTTGTGAGTTTGAGAGCCTCTCCATCTGATCGTCCTGTCCCCAGAGGTCCCGAGAGCCTCCAAGGCTCAATAATATGAAATGAGGGATTGTGTCCCACACTTGGGATCTGGGGCATATTCCATCTGCAGCGGTGACATCCAAGGGCAGCTGGAAGGAAATTCAAGCTAGACCACAAGGCAGAAGTTACTGCGTTCCTTGTGACACAGTGTCAAGTGTTGTAGAAATCCTTCTCCCCTAAATGGAGTCAAAAGTAACTTATTAAGTGGAGTCTCTTGGTACAGTGTACAGCCCAAAAGACCACTGCTTAATACAATGTGGAGATATTTAGAGATGACACCCTGAGCTCACCACATAGCCTTACAGCACTGCTTACACATATTCTGCCATTCTACATGGGCCACACAGGAAGGCCTCTGATCCCCTTGATTGGATTTGGGGTGCAGGTAATAGAGGGCCATCATGGTGGCTTCCTGCCACATTCTTTGTCATCCTTTTGTATGTTCTTGAACTTGGTCACATGTGGAAAGGTCTGCTATGAACAGGGCCCCAGGCCAGCCACCAGCATAGGCCAAGCTGCAGTTTACACAGCAGCTCTCTGGGGACTCATTGAGGGGGACATGCAGGTGGACACAGGGAACACGAGGAGGTACCAAGGTAGCAAGAAGGATGCTGTGTCCCGTCTTCACACACTGTCACCCCGAGAGGCCTGTTCATGTTCTCCGTGCCCCCTACAGGCTTTAACAGTTTTTCTGTTCTCACAGTCTGTTTTTGTTGATTCTGTCCATCACTGTACCTTTTTTTTCTATGATAAAACACCATGACCACCGCAGTTTATAGAAGGAAGGGTTGATTTGGGGCTTATATTCCAGAGGGATAAGAATCTATCACTAGCTGGGTGGTGGTGGCATACATCTTCAATCTCAGCACTCGGGAGGCAGAGGCAAGTGGATCTCTGTGAGTTCAAGGCCAGCTTGGTCTATAGAATGAGTTCTAGGACAGCCAGGGCTGTGCAGAGAAACTCTGTCTCAAAAAACCAAGAGACAGACAGACAGAGAGAGAGAGAGACCCTTGTCCATGTGCAGGAGATTGCTTGGGAATATCTTCCTTGCGACTCTGAGGTCCAGGAGGGAGCTTCTGGCTATTCATGCTTTCTTTGGCCTCCTTGTTAATGGCAGTTGCCTTGAAAGCAATTTCTGTTTAAAACTCCTTGGCCATGGACAGTGGTCCAGCAAATGTCATTAGAGACATCTTTCCAGGCTCCAAAAGGTCAGACAGTTGCCTCTTTAGAGGCCACCTAGGTAGAATGACACTTTCCCCTATCACATAGCATCACCTGACTTTTCCTGGGCATTTCTTTCTAATCACCCATATAGAAAGGACCAAGACATGATTCTACTCGAATCCAGCTTGGTAACCCAAATGAATATGGTGGGAGTCAGTTACAGAAACAGGATGGACTGTGAACAATTAACTGGCTGGATATCTTAAGGGGGCCGGGAGCCTTTAGAGTCTTCTCAGCTGTCCACCCTTTGATGAGGGGATGTTAGTGGGTCCAACCCTGTGCGGGTCTCCCATGGGGAATCACAGAAGCTCTGCTCTCAAGTCAGTGGTCTTGGGGACAACATTCCACAGCCTGCATTGTCCCAAGGCTCGTGAGTGGCAACAAGTAATAGGACAGACGATGTTGTTGTTGTTGTTGTTGAGACAGGGTCTCACTGTGTAGTTCTAGCTGGCCTGGAGCATGCTATGTAGGCCAGGCTGGCTTTGAACTCACAGAGATCTGCCTGCCTCTGCCTCCCTAGCATGCCATTCTGCCCAGCCCTGGCTTTAGCTCTTAAACATGGTGAAGCACAGACCGGCATCCATTCTAGAAGTGTTAGTTTGGAGACCAACTCATTTGGCTGCCTCTACTCTATTGCAGATCGTACTGATGGTCAGTTTCTCCTCGCGTACCACATCCCTGGACATCCAGAGAAATTTAGAAGCAAACGTGGAGAAGCGGACAAAGGATACATATGGGCCACCCATGGGGAAGCGCCTGCTGGTGTTCATGGATGACATGAACATGCCAAAGGTGGGTAGGGCTTCCAGAGGTGGGATGGGCAGGTATGTGTAGAAGTTCATGTCTTTTTTTTTTTTTTTTGATGTTTCGAGGCAAGGTTTCTCTGTGTAGCCTTCGCTGTCCTGGAACTCACTCTGTAGACCAGGCTGACCTCCAACTCAGAGATCCACCTGCTTCTGCCTCCTGAGGGCTGGGATTAATGGCGTGCACCACCACTGCCCAGTAGAAGTTCATGTCTTCTTAAGATTTTTATGTTTTAAGACTAATTATAATTTTTATTGGGTGTGTACCGATGTGTATATATGATGCCACATGTACCCAAAGAAACCAGAAGAAAGTGTCAGATCCCCTGGAGCTGGAGTTACAGGTGGCTGTGAGCTTCCTGACATGGAGCTGGGAACAGAACTCTGATTATCTGGAAGACCAGCGAGTGTTCCTAACCATTCAGCAATCTCTGTAGCTCTGAGCGTGCATGTCTTTAACCCCACAAGGTGTGGGAGCCAGCTGAGGGTGGCAGATCATGGGTGTTCCTCTTACACAGTCCTCCTCTCTGTGTGACATGGTCTCTGATAGCAGCAGTAAAACAGCCTCCAGCCGCATCCAGCAATGGTCTAAGGGAGGGCTTCCCTAGTGAACTCTGCCCTACATGACACTTCTGTTCCCAGTTGTGTGGGAGGCAGAAAGGCAGATACCTCCCAGGGTGTCCTGAGTTCCGTACCAGGGCCAGGGCCTGACAGGTGGAAAGTTTTCTCTGTGTTCCGAAATTGAGATTTGTACTGTATTACAGAATCGTTCTCCTCTGAAAATTTGTTTTCCAGAAGGACTCTGCACATTTGCAGCATGTCTGACCATCTGTCCACTGTCCATCCACCTTTCTTTTCTTTTTTTTTTTTTTTTGGTTTTTCGAGACAGGGTTTCTCTGTTTAACAGCTCTGGCTGTCCTGGACTCGCTTTGTAGACCAGGCTGGCCTCGAACTCGCAAAGATCCGCCTGCCTCTGCCTCCCAAGTGCTGGGATTAAAGGCATGCGCCACCACCGCCCGGCTCCATCCACCTTTCTAGTCATCTGTACACCTATTTTAATTTTCTGCATTTACCTGCTTATTCTTCCATCTGTATGCTAAAGAATTTGCAGAATCCATCCACCCTCTATTCATCCATTTACTATTCATCCACCCACCCATCTACCCACCCACTCATCCACTCATCCATCCATACATACATACATACATACATACAAATACATACGCACACATTTTCCCATCCATCTATCCATCCATCCACTCATCTACCCATTGGCCCATTCATCTGTCCACTCCATTTGCTGAGCTCCTTCCTCCCAGGAAACTGGTGATGTACCGTCTGTAAACCTCAGCACTCACTGCCTTCACAGTGCACAGTGTAGCGAGGGAGACAGACTTTAAACCTCAGGCGTGAATAGACAGTTGTAGACTTGAGAAGCCCTGTGAGGCCAAACCAGAATGCTCAGAGGGAAACGGGAGAGGGGAACTTTCCAGGTCAGCACAGCCTTGCCCAACTCTGCTTTTTGATACTCTTTTCTCATTCCTCTTAAAAACCGCCAGGTGGACGAGTATGGCACCCAGCAGCCCATCGCCCTGCTGAAGCTGCTGCTGGAAAAGGGCTACTTATATGACCGAGGGAAAGAACTCAACTGTAAGAGTATCCGTGACCTGGGCTTCATCGCTGCTATGGGGAAGGCAGGAGGGGGCCGCAATGAGGTGGACCCCAGGTTCCTCTCATTGTTCAGCGTCTTCAATATCCCTTTCCCATCGGAGGAGTCCCTGCACTTGATCTACTACTCCATCCTGAAGGGCCACACCTTGGTAACTGGGCTTTACCCACAAGAACAACATGTTGGATGGGAATGTGTGCAGGGCCAATTTATTTATTCTAGTGTGGAGTCTGGGCACTCAAGGCTTCACCCAGGAGGGGAGGTTTGGGTGTGGGGAGTAGGGGGAAACTGCAAATCTTGCCTGAAGCTGTTTGACTACAGATGATGTCATGCCCCGAGTATTTAGTGTCAAAGGGTTGAACACCATGCAGGGCAGTCAGAGAGGGTCAGATGGTGAGCCACGCACACATACACGCTTGTGAAAAACTTTTAATTAGAGGCGTGGTGGCACACGCCTTTAATCCCTGCACTTGGCAGAGGCAGATGCAGGTGGATCTCTGCGAGTTCAAGGCCAGCCTGGTCTACAGAGTGAGTTCCAGGACAGCCAAGGATACACAGAGAAACCCTGTCTTGAAAAGCCACAAAAAAGTATAATTTACATCATGGAAAATTTATTATTTTAACCATTTTAACACATGCAACTCAGAGGCATGTGGTCCATTCAGTCTTGGCTAACTATTCTCGCTGTGTAAATAGAACTTTTTTTGTTTTGTTTTGTTGAGACAGGGTTACTCTTGTATAGCCCTGGCTGTCCTGGAACTCACTCTGTAGACCAACCAGGCTGACCTTGAACTCACAGTGATCCTCCTGCCTCTGCCTCCCGAGTGCTGGGATTAAAGGCATGCACTACCACTGCCAGACTGAACTTTTTTTTTTTAAATACAAAGGAAACCTATACCCATTACATGTTCCCCTCTCCCAGTCCCTGGAAGCCACTCAGCTGCTTCCATCCCATTGTCCATCTGCCAGTAGCCTCTGCTGCCTGACTGCTCTCACTTGGCATGAAGTTTTCAAGATTCATCTGTGTGTCAGGGTTTCAGTACTTTTCCTGACCAAATACTATTCCATCATGGAAACACCACATTTCTCTTATCCATTCTCCTGATGATAGACATGGTTGGTCTTTTTCTTTTTTTAGACTTTTAATGAGAGCATCAGGGCTGTGAGCAGGAGGCTGACATACTGCACGTTAATACTTTACAAAAACATTGTTCAGGATCTACCTCCCACCCCTTCAAAGTTCCACTACATCTTCAACCTTCGAGACCTCTCCAGAGTTTACAACGGCCTTCTCCTCACTAATCCAGATCGGTGAGTTTTGGGGGGTTGTTTGTTTTACTAAAATATACCCTAAAAGTATGACAGCTTTGTTAGGACTTCCTGATGAATCAGATGGCAAAAAAAAAAAAAAAGAAAAGTGTCAGTGAGTCACATAACATCCTTGATTGTGTTGACTGAGAAACAGATAAACGCTTCTTAACCTGTGGGTCATGACCCCTTTGGGGGTCAAACAACCATTCACAGGGTTCTCCTAAGACCATTGGAAAACACAGATACTTACATTACTGTTCATGACAGTAACAAATTTACAGTTATGAAATTTATGGTTGGGGGTCACCACAACATGAGGAACTGAATAAAGGGTCATAGTGTTAGGAAGGTTGAGAACCACTGGACTAGAGGATTGGAAGGTTTTTCATCATATTTGGCTGCATTTAAAGTTCAAGGTGCACCTGGGGCATATGACATCTTATCTCAGAAATTCAAAGCCAAGAAGGGACGGATGGAGGGCTGGAGATGGTGCAGGCCAAGTGTGAATTCAGAACTCAGATCTTCAGAAGCCATGTAAATGCTGGGATGGTGTATGGTTCATCTGTCATTCTAGCACATCCCCAGAGCAAGCTGGATAGTGGGACTACCCTTATCTGAGAGTTCTGGGTTTGATGAAGAGACCCTGCCTCAAAGAATAAGCTGGGAGAGGGGTAGAGATTGAGCTCCTTAGCCCCTGGAGTGGGGGTGTGTACACAGGTGTGTTGGTCCCTCCAGTGGGACAGCTTTGCAATCTCACCTGCTCCACTCAGGCTGGGGCTGTGTGGAGCCTGTGGCTCATTTGGCTACAACATTTCCAGCTGAGTGGAGGATAAGTGCATCTTCTGGAGTCGCCAGACACAGCACAGAAAGAATGAGTGCTCTTTATAAAAATAGCCTCACGAACACTGAACTCCCATCTTTCCCTGCCTCCTTCAGTCTCTGTGAATCTGCATGGAGAGCCGAACTGTGTAGGTTCGCTCCAGGAATTGGTGCTTGAAGAACAGCTGAGAGCTCTTCAGATGCTCTAGCCTGCCTTGGAGTACTGAGGATGGCTTAGAGCAGCGGTTCTCCCTGTTCCTGGTATTTTGGATAAGGTGATGGCTTCTTGCCAGGACCTAGAGAAAGTTTTGGAAATAAGGCCAGGAAAAGGAGCAGCTTTAGTTTGATTTCTTGGACTTTTTTTGTTTGTTTGTTTGTTTGTTTGAAACAGGGTTTCTCTGTGTAGCCCTGACTGCCATGGAACTCTATGTAGACCAGGCTGGCCTTGAACTTAGAGATCCGCCGGTGGCCTCTGCCTCCCAAGTTCTGGGATTCAAGAAAGGCTGATTTTAAGTTCACACATCCTGGGCTTTGGACTGTATATGACTGACAGGAAGGCTCCATTTCTTTCTTGCCGTAGGTTGAGCCGCGGCTGATGACTGTGTTAACTTGCTAGCTTCCAGCAGGAAAGACACAAAGAGGCTTTTAGGGATGTGGCTCTTGTGATTCCCCTATGCAACTGAGCCCCTTCCCCCCCACCCAGGGGACCCGGTGACCAACAGCATTGCCCTTCCCTTACATAGGTTCCAGACAGTGACCCAAATGGCAAGGGTGTGGAGAAATGAGTGCCTGCGGGTTTTCCATGACCGGCTTATCAACGAAGTAGACAAGCAGCTGGTGAGCATGTGCAGCCACCTTGGTGGGTGGGGAAACCCTATGGCCAGTGGAGCCAGCAAGCAGCTTGGTTCAGCTTGTGGCCGACAGAGTCTAATGAGCTGAATTCCATTCCTGGGGCCACACGGAAGGAGAGAACTAACTCCTAGAAGTTATATTCTGACCTCTACATGTGCCCCTTTGACACAAATATATAGGCAAATGTAATTTAAACGACAAAGAATGTTTAGAAAAAAAAAAACAAAAGGAACCAATGTATCACTTAAACAGGAGACTCACAGGAGGAGGTTAGGCTCCACTGGGGAAGGTCTAGGCAAATTATCTCACTGATAATGGCAAATTCTCTTTTCCTGCCAAATGCATGGAACTGTGGGCCTGTCTGGGGCCTTAACCTGCTTTTGTTTCAAGGTACAAAGCCACATAGAGGACCTGGTGAAGGAGTATTTTAAGGATGACTTTGATATGGTGATGCGGGATCCCATTCTGTTTGGGGACTTCCGGACAGCTCTGCAAGAGGGAGAATCACGCATTTATGAAGACATCCAGGACTATGAGGCCGCCAAAGCACTGTTCCAGGTGTGGGCAGTTCACCTCTAGCTCTGTCCTCCCAGGATATCACACACCCAGGGTGTGGGAAGTGTTCAGTGGCTCCAGCAGCTCTCTTGTCCGTAATGGGCTTTGCCTTACTCTAGCAGGTTGAACCCAGCAGACTTGAGATTTTATTTTACTTTTGGTTTTTTTGAGACGGTGTTTCTCTGTGTAGAGCAGCTTGGCCTCAAACTCAGAGACCCACATGCCTCTGCCTCCCAAGTACTAGGATTAAAGGCCACCACCTGGCTAGATTCGTTTTATTTTTAATTGTGTGTGTGGGATGTGTGTATGTATGTATGTATGTATGTATGTATGTATGTATGTATGTATGT
>CAJQZJ010004765.1:8629545-8719409 GCA_907164525.1 Lophiomys imhausi
GTCTTCCACTGGTACCTGCTGCTCTTCCCATCATGCCTTGCTCCACCACTCCTTTTTCACCCAGGGAGGCCAGAACTCAGAGACCTGAAAGCCAGCTCCCCTCCCATCCTTATTCTCCAGGAATGGTCCCTGCGCTCTTCCCTGAAGAGGAAAAGGACGGCATCCTCAGTCAGATTGGGCAGGAGGCCTTGAAGCAAGGCATGGGCCCAGCCAAGGAGTCCGTGTGGCAATATTTTGTGAATAAAAGCGCCAACAACCTACACATTGTCCTGGGCATGTCACCAGTGGGAGACACCCTGAGGACCCGATGCAGGAATTTCCCAGGTACCTTTGAGCTGAGCCTGTAAATCCTTCGCCATTCCTGAAGCGTGGTGTGTGTGCTGGGGACCCACCACATCCACGTTCCTATCAGTAGTGGGGCATAGGATGAAGCACTAAGTTGAAAGTTGGCCCTGCGCTGTAGGTGCATCTCCCTGGCCCTTCTCAGTCCCCAGTAGATATGGCTGGTGTTCTCCTGGCAGGAGGTGTGGGGAGGATGCCCCTCTTCTCTCTCCCAGTGTCACAGAGACAAGGTGCTGAGACAGTAATCACACTTGAATGCAAACAGCTGAGCCACCACTCTGGAAGACACTGAAGTCCCTGCTCACGTGTTGGGGTAGCTCCATGTTGCAAAGTGATCCCCTCTCTCCTCTCTCTCCAAGGCCTAGTGAACAACACTGGTATTGACTGGTTCATGCCCTGGCCGCCTCAGGCCTTGCACGCAGTTGCCAAGTCATTTTTAGGTAAGTGGTCACTGTTGCAGGAATGCTTGGTGGTCTCACGAAGAAGCTCATCACTTTTCTGACTGTATCTTGGCCCAGTAGATTATGTCACCATAGATACCCTACAGCAGGGAATAGCTTTGTATTGTTAGTGTGGCTTGGGGTTATATTTTGCTATGATCCAAAGGGGTCAGGATTCTGAGAGGCATGGCCTGCTGCCAAATGTGGCCCCCTGATTGTTTTGATGAATAAAGTTTTATTGGCCCACACTTCATGAACATTCTGACTTTGGCACCTTTTATGTCACAGCTACCATAGAGACATCTTTACCATAGAGACAGTGCTGTTACTGTTCAGCACTTTGTAGAAAAAAATGTACCAAAGACCGCTACCATGGTGGTACCAGCACAATTCTTCTTTTTCTCTAGATTTAACTTGAGAGGATTTATGACTGCTGTCACTGGGTGGCTTTGTAAATAGTTTCAAACTTACAAATGTGTACCCAACAAACTCATTAAACAGCCCTTCTACATGAGCCAAAGCCTTAATTTCAGTTATAATGCTGTCTCCTGGGAAGGAAGCCAAGGGAACATTTGTTGTGGTATTGTGACTCAGAGTCTGGCAGGCTGCTTCTGTGAAGGTCTATGTAGCAATATCTGCTTCTGTCACAGCTGCCAAATTCTGACAATGTGCTCTGAGAGTCATGGGGGGACCACATGTAAATGAATGCTTGTGGCTGTGTAACAATAAAACTTTATTCACAAAAAAGCAAGTGGTGGGCCACACTTGCCCTGTGGGGCTGTGACTGTCAGCCCTGCCATGGCTGTGCATGCTAGCTTCCATGGGGTGCAAACTATTTTCATGCCTTTCCAGCATGTAGTGTTTCAGTTCTATGCACAAAGCTGTCCGCAATTGGTTTACAGTTCTTTCCCCTTAGAACATATTCCCTGAAGTTGAGGTGACCATGTTGCAAAACTGGCTGCCCGTGGGCAGGGTTTTTCAGGCATGCTCTGTGTAGTCTGAGTCACAGACTCACGTTCTGATGGAGGCTTTTGCATCTTATGCTGTACCCAGGTGATCAGATCTTGGCTCTGGGAGAGACCACCAGTCCTATTCCAGTACATACCCAGGAAGGGCTCACTACTGACAATGTGTCCTGGACACTGGGATCTGTCACAGAATGGCTGAGTCCACCTACCCAACTGCCATGGTGGAGCTGGGGGATCAGTCAGGGCTTAGTTGTGGGCCCCAGTTTCTCCTGATGGAGCCTGAGCCCTGGGGAAAGGCAGAACTCCCTGACCCTCCAGGGCAGGAGGGTTGACCTCTGTGTTAGAGAAATCACCAGGGACAGATGACAGGTCCTGAAAGTTGCCACAAGTAATAGCAGCTCATTTCCTTTTTATAAATTAAGTTTTTGGTGAAATCACTTTTTTTTTCTTTTTTTTGGGGGGGGTTTTGGTTTTTCGAGACAGGGTTTCTCTGAATATCTCTGGCTGTCCTGGACTCGCTTTGTAGACCAGGCTGGCCTCGAACTCACAAAGATCCGCCTGCCTCTGCCTCCCAAGTGCTGGGATTAAAGGCGTGCGCCACCACCGCCCGGCTGGTGAAATCACTTTTTGTTTAGGGAGAATATGTGTACTGTAAACTTTCCCTTTCTGTCCATCTTGGATGTACTCGGAACATCGATTACATTTGTTATGTCATACAACCACTACCGCCGACTGTTTCCAGAATTTTCCATCGCCCTAAACCAAAGCTCTGCACCCATCTGAACACTGACTCTTCCCTCCCCCAACCCGGGGTACCTCTAACCTGCTTCCTGTCTCTATGAGTCTTCCCTGTCTATGTATCTCATGTAAGGGGACTCATGCATATTGCCTCTTAGTGTACGGCTTCTTTCTTTTTGTAGAGTGTTTCTGGAGGGTCACTTACGATATAGCCCACATTAATCCTTTGGTCCTTTTCATGGCTGAATAGTGCTCCACTGTATGGGCATGCCACCATTTCACCATTCACCCCG
The DNA here is from genome assembly GCA_907164525.1 of Lophiomys imhausi. Classification (NCBI taxonomy): domain Eukaryota; kingdom Metazoa; phylum Chordata; class Mammalia; order Rodentia; family Muridae; genus Lophiomys; species Lophiomys imhausi. Next base: position 8,632,327 of record CAJQZJ010004765.1, read on the forward strand.
CCCTCCTTTTCCCTGTTGCTAATCCCCACTTCCTCCGTTCCTTCCTCTCCAGGGGATAACACCATGATTCCCTCGGACAAAATTGAAGAGCTCGTGGAGCACGTGGTCTTGGTCCACGAGTCGGTGGGCGAGTACAGCAAGCGTTTCCAGCAGAAGCTGAGGCGCAGCAACTACGTCACACCTAAGAACTACTTAGATTTTATCAACACATACTCGAAACTGCTAGATGAGAAAACCCAGTACAACATAGGTGAGCAGTGGTGGGCGGGGCCGGGGCGGGGCACGGTGGGGCTGGGTGGGGTCGGGGTAGGGGTGGGGGGTGGGGCAGGCAGGGCTTAATTGAACAGACAGGGTTCAGGAGTAAGGCTCATCTCTACAAGGCCTGGTATCCTCATATTTGGGGCAGAATCAAGCAGATTTGGTTTTTGCGTTTGGGGGCTGTTCATCCCTGTGGGTAGGTCACTGAGCGCTTTTAGTTCTATGTGGCTCTTGTGCTGTTTAGTTGTGTTTTTTTTTTGCCCTGGAAAAAGGACTTTTTAGGAAGGGGCCTGGCTGCTGGCTAAGCGAAGCACTGTAAGCCTGGCAGTGGTGGTACACACCTTTAATTCTAGCACGCAGGTGGGTGGGTGTCTAGTTTGAGGCCAGCCTGGTCTACAGAGTGAGTTCCAGGTCAGCCAGGGCTATGAAGAGAAACCCTGTCAGGAAAAACAACAAAACAAAACCAACAAACAAACAAAAAGGCACACTGGTTGGTTTTTTTTTTTTAACCAGTCTAGTCATGCTAGCAAATGCCATGCTGTAAAAGAAAATTTTTTTTTTTTTTTGGTTTTTCGAGACAGGGTTTCTCTGTTTAACAGCTCTGGCTGTCCTGGACTCGCTTTGTAGACCAGGCTGGCCTCGAACTCGCAAAGATCCGCCTGCCTCTGCCTCCCAAGTGCTGGGATTAAAGGCGTGCGCCACCACCGCCCGGCTAGAAAATTTTTATTTAAAACACCTATATTTATCAATACTTACCAAACCCTATAAAACACCTATAACCTATAATCTGCAATACCTAATGCCTATAACCTAAGAACACTTAACCAATCCTATTTTAGCCCTCTTGAAAGGATACTAATATTCTGTAACACAGGTCCTTGCGGGCCTCTTGGTTTAGCAGTCTGGCTCTGGCAGTCACAGCAGGCGGCTCGTCAGCTTGGCTTAGCTTCCTCCAGGCCTAGCTTTGCAGGTTCTGGTGGTCAGTTCATTTCAACCACTAGCTTGTGGCTGATTTATGAGGCCAGTCTGTTTTAACCAGTAAACTTGAGGTCGGCTTCCTCTGTCAGCAGAGACTCACTTCCAGTCTGCTCAGCCTGTGCACGCTCCCACAGCCTAGTCTTCCACACCTCAGCTTCCAGACTCTCCCACCTTGCTCACTCTCCCAGCAATCTCGAGTCCCTGGAGGCATATCTTTAGTATCCAGTTTTCAAGAACTTTCTGTCAGCAGGTTCTATGCCACGCCTTTTCTGCCAGCCTTCTTGGGCTGGCCCGCAGCAGCAAAAGTCTCTTTCTCAGACTCTGCCTCTCAGTTTTCTCAGCAATCCTCAATTTACTTTCCAAGGTTTCTGACTGCTGATTTGCCTCAAGCTATTGCGCCCTAAAGGCTGGTGAACGACAAACCTTGCTTTGCACTTCTCCCATGTGTGCGCTTCTGTGTCCTCTGTCCGTGGAGACAAGAGAGATCTTCATGTGGAACTCCCTAGTTTATACAGGGTGTTGTTTCTCAGTCTTTGGCCATCCCGCAGGCTCACAAGCTCTCTCATAGTATTTGCTGATCCCCATGGCTTCTTGTGGCAATTGATGTTTTCCATGGCTTCTGTGGCTTCTTAGCCACGCCCCTTCAACAAGGCATCTTCCGTGTTTCTCATGGACCTGTGGCCTCAACTGGGCTCTGCCCACCTCAGCTCCAAGTCTTCTAGTGTCCAAGCAACGCCAAGCTACAAGCTCTTTTCAGATTCCCGGGCCTTCAGAGTGCCCTGTGAATGGTTTTCCAGAGCTATGTGCTGCCCTGTGCCAGGCCAATCTGCTTGCCTTTCTTGAGAGTTCAGAAGTACTCCCATAATTCTCTAGAAAAAGCTAACTCCCATTACACTGTGCAGTTTGGGACCTGGAACAGGGTTATGGTACCTTCTAGAAGTGAGTTCCTCTTGTTGGATGGGTCCCAGAGCGGCTGATGCAAGGTCCTGGCCTGGAGTCTGGAGCACTGACCATGTACCGTCTGCCCCCAGCACAGTGCAAGCGTCTGGAGGGCGGGCTGGACAAGCTGAAGGAAGCCACCATTCAGCTAGATGAGCTCAATCAGAAGCTGGCCGAGCAGAAGATCGTCCTGGCCGAGAAGTCAGCTGCCTGTGAGATCCTGCTGGAGGAAATCGCTACCAACACAGCTGTAGGCAAGTGCCTGGTGTGGGCCACCAACCCCAGGGCCAGTCTGCACCTGAGGGGCTGGGCCTTCTCCAAGACTGCTGAGAGACCACTGTGCTGTGGGCAGCCATTAGCGAGCCTTAATGACAGCACCATCACAGGACACCCTCCCTGAGCATCTCCACGCTTGTTTGTTTGCTTAATTTTTAAATATCTTGTTATTTTTAGTGTTTTTGCCTACTCACAGGGGGCATTGTGATAATTCAACACACAAATTCAGTGTGAGGCATGGCTTCTCCCGGGAACACCAGATACTAGAACAGGTCTATCCCCAACCCAGTGTGACCTCATTTTTGCTAATGACATCATTTCCAATAAAGTCTCACTTTGAGGCTCCAGTGGCTGTGAGCCTGGGGGCCACTGGCCTGCCCCCTTGCACTCCCTGAGCCCTGTGTAGCATGCTGTCACCTCTGAGCTCTAGCTATGGGAGAAGCCCATGACTTAGAGGCAGCTAACCAGAGCACTAGCCAGTGACAAAGTAGAGTCAGGAAGGCTGTGAGCAATGTCACCAGGCAGACGCACAGAGTAATGAGGGGAGGTGAGACAGAAGGGCTGTACTCCCTAGATGGGGCATTTCTAGGGATGGCCCTGAGTGAGCATAAAAAGGAGGGGTGGATAGAGGGATAAAGGCCAGTGAGGTGGCTCAGCAGATGCTTGCTGACAGTCCTGTGACTGAGTTTGATTCTGGGACCCATATGGTAGGAGATAACTGATTCTGTGACATGTGAACACAAATAAATGTTAGAAAAAAAGTTCTTTAAAAAAAAATTTATTATGTATACAGTGTTCTGTCTGCATGCATGCCTGCAGGCCAGAAGAGGGCACCAGATCTCAATGTAGATGGTTGTGCGCCACCATGTGGTTGCTGGGAATTGAACCCAGGACCTCTGGAAGAGCAGCCAGTGCTCTTAACCTCTGAGCCATCTCTCCAGCCCTGAAAGCTTTTTTTTTAAAGACAGAGAAAGAGGTAGGACAGTGGGAAAGAGACATAGAGAAAGAAATAGATCCATTTTCAGTCATCCAAAGTCAGAAGGCCACCCAGGGTCATTGGCCAGCAATGTCCAGGCAGGTGGGACCAACATGGGACCAAGTTGGGTATAACACAGCAGGAAATGCCACATAGGGTCCTCTCTGTGAACACCTGAGGCCATTGCATTGACCAGAGCCCCTGGCCACCCCACCACCCCATGCCTGCATCCCCAATGGCCATTCCTGGCTTTGAGGTTCCCATGGGGCTTAGGCTCCATTTGCAGCAACCCAGCATCTCACCAGCCCATTCCCCTGCAGCGGAGGAGAAAAAGAAGCTAGCAGAGGAGAAGGCCGTAGAGATAGAAGAGCAGAACAAGATAATTGCTGTAGAGAAGGCTGAGGCCGAGACAGCTCTGGCCGAGGTCATGCCCATCCTGGAGGCCGCCAAGCTGGAGCTGCAGAAGCTAGACAAGTCTGATGTGACTGAAATCAGGTACTAGCTGCCACCTTTGCTACCACCTGCATCCCTGGAACTTACTCAGGACCTGCTTTGTGTGGTCACCCCACCCTCCATTCATTTATAGATAGTGAAGAGAGCCCACTAAGGCCAGGCAATACCACCTAGGAGGGCCAGGCTCCAGAAGGGAAGGATGGTTGTGAGCCACCATTGTGGGTGCTGGGAATCGAACCTGGGTCCTATGAAAGAATGAACAGTGTTTCTAACCACTGGGCCATTCATCTGGTTAGCCCCAAGCCAGAGAGTTTTAATATAGGATCAAGGCAACCAGCTTTTCAAGGTTCTGACTCTAAAATCAGGGTTTGGAGAGTGAAGGCTGCTTGTGTATCCTGTAGTAATTGTCTGCATTTTAAGGACTACCATTCCTGTGTCTGTTCCAGGAGCCTGGTGTGAGGCTTTCAAATGAGACCTGTCTTGTGTTAGTGTAACTTTTTATAATTGTGTTAGTTCTACAGTTTACCTCTCAACCTAGCTATCATCCAAATAATTGAGACTCTATTATATTATTTGTTAAACATGCTTTGCAAAACAAAAACAGAGCAGTTGTTACTCTATTCTTTTAAACCTATCTTTTTTTTTTAAGATTTATTTTATTTATTTTATGCATATGAGTGCTCTATCTGCATGTACACCTGCATTCCAGAAGAGGGCACCAGATCACATTGTGGATGGTTGTGAGCCACCATGTGGTTTCTGGGAATTGAACTCAGGACCTTTGGAAGAGCACTAGGCAGTGCTCTTAACCGCTGAGCCATCTCTCCAGCCCCGTTACTCTATTCTTAATCCACTAAAGTAAACTGGCCTCTGCCCAGCATAAATCTCAGAAATAACTTGAACTTTGTGGCTTTCCTGCTTCAGCTGAATCTCTCCTGGTCTCTCCTGCCTCTGCCTCTTTTGAATCCCCCCCCCACACTTCCTCTTAACTCCTCCTCCCCTGGAGGGCAGGAAGTCCAGCTCTATTCTGTCCCCCTGCTCAGTGATTGGCTGTAAGATGCTTTATTGGTATACCAGGGGACAATTGGGGAGCGGTGTTTATATAACATTGAGACATGAGCTTCTCAGAACAAGGGCTGAAACCAGATATGAGGGGTACGGAAATCAGCATTTGAATTACACAATTACCTTATGCCTACAGTCCCAGGTCACCTTCCTTCCTCTAAGGACTTAGCATCCTTGATCACCAGGCAGTCACCTTCAGAGAATCCTTCTGCCCGCTTCATCTTTTCCCAAGAATTCTGGCTAGGTTCTGGCCTTTCTTACTCTGAACATGTGCCCTCCTGTTCCCCAGGTCATTCGCGAAGCCCCCAAGGCAGGTGCAGACAGTTTGTGAATGCATCCTAATCATAAAAGGCTACAAGGAGCTTAACTGGAAAACTGCCAAGGGCATGATGTCCGACCCCAACTTCCTGAGGTCCCTGATGGAGCTTGACTTTGACTCTATCACCCAGGGTCAAGTGAAGAATATCAAAGGTGAGTGGGGACTGGGTGTCACCATAGCCCTTTGGGTAGAGCCAGCACACTGGCTATCCAGCTCCCATTGGTGCTGCAGAGGCAGAGGCAGCTGTTGGCCCGCATGCCATTGGCTCGGCAGCAGGTCTGGCTCTCCCTGGCAGGGAATCAGGAATCGATGGGAACCCGACCCTGCTTCTGTCCTCTGTGTGCGTCAGCATGCTTCTTGCCATTGTAGCGCCTCCTGTGGACAGAGAGAGTTGTCACAGAGTGGGAGTGGGCATCCACGACAACTCCCTCTGTCCACAGGCAACGTGTCTCTAGTTTTACCAACCCTGGGAGGGAGCTTGACGCCACTGTTTCACCTCCAGGCCTCCTAAAGACTCTTAACACCACAATTGAAGAAATGGAGGCTGTGAGCAAGGCAGGGCTGGGGATGCTGAAGTTTGTGGAGGCCGTCATGGGGTACTGTGATGTGTTCCGTGAGATCAAGCCTAAAAGAGAGAAGGTGAGCCAAAGCTTCACTGCCTCAGGTCCAGCCTAGCATCAGAGTTCAAGTGTCCATAATGCTGCTGAAAAATTTTGACCAGTTCTGACCTGAAACCACATAAAAACTCACAAGCCTGGCCACCACTGTCCCTCACAGGGAGCGTGGACAGATAGGGCTGAGGCCTGGGCGCAGAATGTAGAGATGGCCAGAGCCACACCACAGGCTGTGATGGCTACTTAGCCGTGGCTCTGCTAGCTTCAGGGCTGGCTTCTCCCTCCTGCCAGGGACATTCCTGTGAATTGTAGACTATTTGACCGCATCCCTGTCTCTGACTACGAGATGTCTATTGTCCCCACCCAGAAGTGTGTCCAGTCATTGTCATGTGACCCCTCTGTGGGCAGAGGGACAGCCCCATAGTGAACAACTGGGTTGAAATAATTTTGGAAGTAACAGTTGGATTCCATCATCTTCCAGATTCCCATTAGAACCCAAATTATCTTGGAGGCATTCTCTTGAATTTTTTGACTGAGAACCACTGAGCCATTTTTCTGTGACTTTAGGACACACACTCTGAGATGTCTGCTGTCTTCGGGGCAGGGCAGTGTGTTTCTAACACGCTGATGAGCTCTCACAGCTGAAGAGGACTCAGGAGAGAGGCCATAAGCTGCACAGGCGTTCCCGCTGTGTGTGCATGAGGAACTGAGTTCAGGTCCCCAGCACCTATGTGACAGGCTAGGCGGGCCATGTGCTTCCATAACCATCCCCACAATGCATACTGGGGGTGGGTGGAGGCAGAGGATCAACCAGGCTTGCTGGCCTCCAGACTGGCCAGAAAACAGTGAACTCTGGGTCCACTGAGAGACCCAGTCCCAAGACAATAGGGCAGAGGGTGCCAGAACAGGATACTCAATGGCCAATTCTGGTCTTGTGTGTGTGCACACAAGGTATTCATTTACCTGCACATACTGTTACACACACACACGTCTTGGGGTAGCAGATGATGGTCTCACTGTGTATGGAGACACAATATGGAACACCCTTGGGAATGAGACCTTTGCTGTCTGCCCCCACTGTTTTCACGTAGGTCAGCAGTTCTGAACCTATGGGTCGAGACCCCTTTTGGGGCCACACGACCCTTTTACAGGGATCACATATCAGATATCCTGCGTATCAGTTATTTACATTACAGTTCATAACAGTAGCAAAACTACAGTTATGAAGTAGCAAGGAAAACAATTTTATGTTGAGGGGGGTCACCACACCATGAGGAACTGTATTAAAGGGTCACAGCGTTAAGAAGGTTGGGGACCACTGCTGGAGGTGCAGGTGGCAGACCACCGCCATCCTCTGCCTCGCTGCCCTCACACAGGTGGCCAGGCTGGAGCGGAACTTCTACCTAAGCAAACGGGAGCTAGAACGGATCCAGAACGAGCTGGCGACAATCCAGAGGGAACTGGAGGCCTTGGGGATCAAGTATGAGGCCGCCATCCTGGAGAAACAGAAGCTGCAGGAGGAGGCAGAAATCATGGAGAGGCGGCTGATCGCAGCCGACAAGCTCATCTCAGGTCTAGGATCAGAAAATGTCAGGTGAGGGGCATCACCCACCTACTGAGAAGAGCCAGCGTCTATACAAACTTACCACATGCTCCCCAAGCACTATACGAGTCTGAAGCAGGTTCCCATTAGTCATGGCCAAAAGGGAGCTACTCACAGTGGCCTCCCTGTCCCCCACCCAGGTGGCTGAATGACCTGGATGAGCTCATGCACCGAAGGGTGAAGCTGCTGGGTGACTGCTTGCTCTGTTCAGCCTTCTTGAGCTACGAGGGTGCCTTCACCTGGGAGTTCCGTAACGAGATGATCAACGAGGTGTGGCTGAATGACATCTTGGACCGAGACATCCCCCTGAGCCAGCCTTTCCGACTGGAAAACCTCCTCACAGATGACGTTGAGATCAGCAGGTACCACACTTTCCTAGAGGGGCCTGAGAGGGCATCCCCCTCTGGGGGCTGGGGGTGGGCTGCAGGCCTGAGAAGCATGGCCCATCCCCGAGCAAGGTCATGGATTGTTCTAGAAGGCTGACACCCATGACCTGCAGCCTTGGGCTAACAACTTGGTGGGAAAAGTCCATCTCTCTGTGGGTCTCCCTTGCAGGTGGGGCTCCCAGGGCCTTCCCCCCGATGAGCTCTCAATTCAGAATGGCATCCTTACAACCCGTGCCAGCCGCTTCCCGCTGTGCATCGACCCCCAGCAGCAGGCCCTCAACTGGATCAAAAGAAAAGAAGAGAAGAACAACCTAAGGGTGTGGCCCCTCTACCCGGAGTCCTGCACCATGCTCCACCCTGAACCCCACCGGAGGACTGAGGATCTCCCCTTCTCCTTCCTCCCCCATCTTCTGCTGAGGGGCTCAGGATGGATGCACTGACATGTCTTCTGTCTTTATTTCTTTCTGCCCAGGACGGGGCTTGGTGGCCCAGGATGCTTCACTGTGTGTGGGTGGGTGGGGGTAGGGGCTGGTGGGGAGTGAGGCTGAGGTGACAGCTTCCTTGGTTGGCAAGCCTCTCACTCATTCAAAGTAGATACTTGCGTAGCTTTTTAAAGAGTATTTGCAGAGTCCTACAACAGCTAACAGAGTCAGCTTGGAATATTTATTACTTCTGTCCCCACCCACTGGGAACTGCTAATATAGTCTCTGTGCCCATGGCTTTGACAAGTCTGGATATCTCATATGGATAGGACCATTTAGTATTTAGTCTTTTGTGATGGGCTTCTTTTATGTTGCGGGGGTGGTGTGTTTCAACCATGTTGCAGCATGTTGAAGGAGGCCACCTACAGAAGAGAGGCGGGAGCTGGGGTATTGCTAATTAGCATGTAGCATGCCCCCAATCCTTTGTCTTCTTTATAGCTGTATAATATTCCTTTGTATGGACATAACACATTTTGTTGATCCAATTTCAGTTGAGGAACAGCTGGGTTGTTTGCATTTTATGGCGCTGTTGTGAACATCTGTATACACACTTCTTTTTGTGTATATGTGGGGGGTTCATGCATGTGGCAGTCAGAGGACAACTTAGCAGAACTGATTTTCTCCATCTACTGTGTGAGTTCTAGGGTTTGAACTCAGGCTTGTACAGTAAGTGCTTTTTACCCACCAAGTTACCCTACCAGCCCTGTGTGTGTGCCCATTCATGGTTCTCCAGGGCATACACCCAAGAGTGGGACTGTTGGGACTCCAGCTTTTGTTTAGCTAACAAATTAGTGGTCTTCAGTTTTGCCCTGTTTGTGCTTTTCTGGTCCTTGCTGCCCTCTTGGCCCTTCTAGTTACCTCTGGCTCCTGCACTTTCCTGTAGCGTGCTCTCCCTCGTACTTACTGTGGGCTCTCTAGGCATGGCCCATTCCAGCTCCTTCCTCTCTCCTGCAGGTGGCCTCCTTCAACGACCCTGACTTCCTCAAGCTGCTGGAGATGTCCATGAAGTACGGGACCCCCTTCCTGTTCCATGACGTGGATGAGTACATCGACCCAGTGATCGACAGTGTCCTAGAGAAAAACATCAAGGTTGCCCAAGGCCGCCAGTTCATCATCCTGGGGGACAAGGAGGTTGACTATGACTCCAACTTCCGGCTGTACCTCAACACCAAGCTGGCCAATCCCAGATACTCTCCTTCGGTGTTTGGGAAGGCCATGGTCATCAACTACACTGGTAAGAAGGGTCCGATTTGGCTGCAGACATCGAGGACCCCACTTGAGAATGGGGCTTCTTGGGCACCCTGTCACATGGTGGTCCTGGTCTGTCCCTAGAAGCTGTTGCTGGTTTTTTTTTTGTTTTTTGTTTTTGTTTTTGTTTTGTTTTTTGAGACAGGGTTTCCTCTGTGTATCCATGGCCGTCCTGGAACTCACTCTGTAGACCAGGCTAGCCTTGAACTCACAGAGATCTACCTGTCTCTGCCTCCCGAGTGCTGTGATTAAAGGTGTGCGCCACCACTCCCAGAAATTACAGACAACTGTGAACTGCCATGTGGGTGCTGGGATTTGAACCCAGGTCCTTTGGAAGAGCAGCCAATGCTCTTAACCACCTCTCTGAGCCACCTCTCCAGCCCTGCTGGTCAGTTCTTAATGTAGGGTAACTCCCCCCCCCACCAGGAGGCTGGGGACTTTGGAAGGCAGTGAGCTGCAGGTGCCTGGGTATATCTAGCCTGGACTCCAGAGTGGGTAATGAGGGCTCTTTGTCCTCGCAGTCACTCTGAAGGGCCTAGAGGACCAGCTGCTGAGTGTGCTGGTGGCCTATGAGAAGCGCGAGCTGGAGGAGCAGAGGGAACACCTCATCCAAGAAACAAGTGAGAACAAGAACCTGCTAAAGGACCTGGAGGACTCACTCCTGCGGGAGCTGGCCACGTCTACAGGGAACATGTTGGACAATGTGGAGTTGGTACACACCCTGGAAGAGACCAAGTCCAAAGCCACGGAGGTGGGCACCTCTGCAGGCGGGAGGGGCCCTGTCACCCTCGGTCTAGCAGCTGGGAGAGGAGCATCAGATAGGAACTTTATGTCACCTTTTTCACCTGACAAGAAGAGGCCACCTCGGGGTTAAGAGCCCTGGCTACTCTTACAGAGGACCTGAGTTCAAATCCCAGGATGCACATGGCAGCTCACAACGCGAGTTCCAGGGGACCCAATGCCCTCTTATGGTCCCTACAGGCATCAGACATTTGCATGATGCATGTACATGGATGCAGGCAAAATACTCATACATATAAAATAAAAAGAAAGGAAGGGTCACCTATGTGGGCCTGTGCTGGAGGAAAGGAAGGCAACCTTCTCAAATTGAGAGCCATGGAAATCCCAGCCCTACCTACTTTAAATAAAAAGGGCAGTTAGTTCAAAAGGTAGAGAGATGTGGATATCATGTCAGTTGAAGCTGGATCTAGGATCAAAAGTACCATATAGATTCCATATCTCTCCATCTCTGTGCTGGGCCTACGTTGGGTTGACTTCATCTTCCAGCTTCTGCCTGAAAGGACATGGCCTCAGGTTCAAGTTCAAAGTCCCTGCAGGATCTGGTGACTGTCAACTCCAGGGAGCACTTCCTGGTCCCTTTTGTGCCCCACACTCCAACCTCTATGACCCAGGCCTTCCAGGATGTCCTGGCTTCCCTGTTTCCATGGTAACTGAGGTCTTTCTGCAGGTGTCAGAGAAGCTGAAGCTGGCTGAGAAGACAGCCCTGGACATTGACAGGCTGCGGGATGGCTACAGGCCGGCTGCGAGACGGGGCGCCATCCTGTTTTTTGTGCTGTCTGAGATGGCCCTTGTGAACACCATGTACCAGTACTCCCTCATCGCCTTCTTGGAGGTCTTTGGGTTGTCACTGAAGAAGTCACTGCCTGACTCCATCCTCATAAAGCGACTGAAAAACATCATGGACACGTTGACCTTCAACATCTACAACTACGGCTGCACAGGTGAGTGGGGGAGGGGAGAAGTCAACCTGGAGCATCTTGAGTGAGACTCCGTTCAGCTGCCACAAATCCCCGCCCCCTCCCCCATCCCTGAAGATGCCCCATTTCAGGCTTGGTAGAGTTCACAGAGCCCCTACGTCTAGGACATCCAGATTGAGCTGAGCCTGGTCCATCAGCAGTTTCTCCAGCCCTTCCTCCCTTCCCCATCCTGTGCATCCTGACTGAGGATGTACCTGTCCTGGGCACTTCTTGGTAAAGGAGTCCTGCAATATGTGATTCTCATAGCCAGCCCCTCATTTAGTACATTTGAACACCAAGGCCAGTGCCGTGGTGAGAATGAGGGTTCACCCTTTTCCGGGCTGGATAGGTAGCATGCGTGCACACCTATGTGTGTTGGTCCTGGGGCTGGAACTCTGAGCCTTGTGCGTGCCAGGCGAGTGTTCTTCCCCTGAACTCCTTCCCAACCTGAACGTTTGCTTTTGATATTGATCCATATGCTCCCTGGAATGGAGTTTCTGGGCCACATGCCGAGTCTCTGACTTTTGGAGGGACTGACTACCCAGGGTGTTTCCAAAATGGCTGTACTATTTTTTACTCTCCAAATGCATTGTTTGTTGAGAACATTTTTATCCTGGAACATTCTAAACACATATGGAATGTGATCACCGGCTGGCTGGCCAGTATCGGCTCTGGCCCTGTCTGCACCGACATCCACCCTTGCCCTGTATCAGACTCACCTGTCGGTAAGTAATGCAGCTTGAACCTCCTAAGTGGGTCACATGCTTTTTTAAAAATAAAGGGCATGGCAGTCACTTCCAGTTCTGGGAACTCCAGCCTCTATCCTGGCAACTCAGTTCTGCTGCTTTGTGGAGAATGCTGCTCCTGCCCTGGCTGCCCATTCTCCACTTATGAAACATGTGGCTCCTGTCGTTGATGTCACTGTGCCAGGTGCACACAGGTGTCCGTCACTGCAGAATGCCCTTTTGCACCTGGCAGCCATGGCCATCAGGTGCCAAAAGGGTCAAATTGCAGCCACTTGGCGATGTGGGATTTCATTTTATTTCCCTTGGACGTGTGTGTGTCGTGTGCAAGGGCCTCCGTTCTGAAGTTCGGCCCCCGTCTCCGCTTCTCCACAGGGTTGTTTGAAAGGCATAAGCTGCTCTTCTCCTTCAACATGACCATCAAGATAGAGCAGGCTGAGGGGAGGGTCCCCCAGGAGGAGCTAGACTTCTTCCTAAAAGGTAAGGAGCTCACTGGCTTTCACTCCTGTCCTATCCACAGGCGCCCGGGACATGCTTGTCCATTCGGTGTGAGCACTACCAGTAGTAAAATCCCCTTCAAGCTCAGCTTCCAAGGTCATCGAGGACCCCACCCCACCCCACTCCACCCCTGCCTCAGAACACTTCCTGGTTGACCCAGGCACCTATGCCAGCTCTGGTGAGACTGGAGGCCTGGCCAAACTGCCCAGCTGAGCTCACCAGTGATGGGGACAAGCCCATGCCTCCTCACTCCTTGGCAAAGGGACCTCTCCCCAAAGCAAGAGCCTTGGAAGTGCGGTACGCCGTGGTCAGTGCGCTGGGCGTGGACATGCCCATGGCCGGCATCCTCTTCTCCCTGTGATTAGGGAACATTTCTCTGGAGAAGAGCAAACGGAAGAAACCGTGTACCTGGCTGTCAGACCAGGGCTGGGAAGACATCATTCTCCTCTCAGAGATGTTCTCAGACATTTTTGGGGATCTTCCCAGTGACATTGAGGACAACGTCCCCACCTGGCAGGAGGTAAGTGGGCATATTGCCTCCTCTCCTTCCAGACACAGCAGCCATCTCCACACTGAACCCACAGCCTCCCCTTGCCAGGAAGGTGCTTCCAGGAGAAGCCACTCTGTGTGGCCAGTGCTCTGAGTCCCTGGATACACTTTCCTCTATACAATCCTGCTAGCTGTGCAGGAGAACCAGCCACCCCTTGGTCCACCCATTTGTCCACCGTCCATCCATAATCTCTCCGCCATCCCCCCATCCATCTGTTCATTCATCTAATTGCCTAATTGTCAATCTGTCCATCTAGTCATCACCAATTCGCTTATCCCACCCATCCCTCAGTCCGTCTATCTGTTTGTATTCATCCACTTGTCTATTACCCATCCAACTATTCATCTATCTGCTCTTCCATCTGTTCACCAGTCTGTCCATCTATCCATCAGTCCATCCTTTAATTCATCTGTCCATCACTAACCTACCCAATTGCTTATCTGTCCACTTATCCCTCTATCACTCATCCATCCATCCATCCATCCAACTGTTCATCTGTCCATCCACCTGTCTGGCCATCTATCCAACACACATCCACTTGTCCTTCTATCCATCTATTTATACATCTATCATACAACTGTTCATCTGTCTGTCCACCTCTCCATCACCCATCTACCTGTCCATCCATCCTTCCAAGAAATACCGGGCATCTCCTGAATGCCACATCCTTTCTGTGCCCTCTGAACTACACAGTGATTGCTACTCAGCCAGTTCGTCTATTGTTGTTTTCCAACTCATGGTTTTTGATGTCAACAATGACACCTGGATTGAAAGTTCAGATTTTCCTGTCTCTCTGGTGGCTCTTGGCATCTTCACATGCAAATGGTGGCCTATGCCATCTCTGAACCAACGCCCCAGCCAACACTCTTTGTTTCTTGCAGTGGTATGACATTGATTCACTAGAGCAGTGTCCGTTCCCGCTGGGCTATGATGACAATATCACCGCTTTCCAGAAACTGCTTATTTTACGTTGCTTCCGAGTAGACCGGGTGTACCGGGCTGTGACAGACTACGTAACCATCACCATGGGAGAGAAGTGAGTCTCCTGCCCCAGACTCACAGGAGCAGGGCCACCCTGTTCTAAGGGACCTGGCCTCCTGTGTGAGAATTCAGTGCTCCAGCAAACATGAGGGGCCACACTTCGGGCAGAAAGGGAAACTTAAAGTATTTTAATATTTTAAATTATTAAGTTAATTTGTGCGTGTGTGTGTGTTTGTATGCTTCGAGGCCAGAGCTCAACCTTGAGTGTCATTCCTCAGGAGCTGTCCACTTTCTCTTTTTAAGACTAGGTCGCACATTGGGACCAAGGATTCACCAGGATTAGCCTAGGCTGGCTGGCCAGTGAGCCTCAAGGGCCTTTCTGTCTCTGCCCGCTCAGCACCAACTGAGCCATCTTCCTGGTTCCTTACTTTTAAGTAGGATATTTATTTAAAAGGATATTAAAAACATCGCTATTTCTTAGAAGTAGTATAAAAATGTTATGAGATGTTTTACAGGCTCATGTGGTATTCAGTCTTCAAAAGCCTTAGATTGATTTGTACTCACAGCACATCTCAGTTGGGCAGCCAGAGTCCAAAGGCTCAATTACTAAGAGTGTCTGGCCTGCCATGTAGGATGACATACCTCTCACACTGAACCACTTCCTAACAGAGGACTCAGCATCTGAAACTCAACTTGTACCCTTATGCCTTTACAGTCAGCAAGCTATGGAAGTATGAGGAGCAGGGGCTGGGAGGGGCATAGTGGCAAACTGGAGACTTAAGTCCTATCCCTGGGGCAGCTGCCCTAAGCTACCCAGCTGATCGTGGGTGGCAATGGAGACCCTGGGCAACTTAGTCCTCTGCCTCCTTGGAAGAAACTAGAAATTCAGATTGGAAAAATAGTACAAAAGACTCTAGATCTAAATTCCTTTCAAATAGATCGTTACAAATGGAAAGTTATCTTTTCTTAATTTCTATTAGTTGTTTGAGAATTCAGTACAATGCATTTTGATCATATTCACCTCTCTTCCCCCTTCTCCCATAGCCACCCCCCTCTACACCCACTCATCTTTGTGTCGTCACTTTTTAAAACCCCACTGAGTCCAATTTGTGCTGCCCATATAACCCTGGCTGGATGTGTGGCCTTCTATTGCGGTGCAGTGGACCTACCGCGCCCACAACCTTGGAAGAAAACTGATTCTTCCTCTCCCAGCAGCTATCCGTTGTCAATAGCTCATCAGGTAGGGGCGGGACTTTGTGCCCACCTCCCTGCCAGAACTTGTGGATAGACAGGTCATATGCTAGATGGACCCAGTATTAAACCAACTCCTAATGGTTTATTTCTATACTTGTATGGAGGCTTCTTTTGGCAGGAGAGGGTGTTTAAACAGGAATTCTGACTTTTTAGAAATGTGAAATCTCCTCCTCTTTCTTTATGCATTAGTGGCTGCCTTAGGCTGCTCTGTATCGATGCAACCAAATACGTGATCCTGAGTGATGCAGAAAGAAAAGAGGTTTATTTGGCTCATGATTTTGGTGGCCAGAATCACAGGCTGGCTGCATCCAACCTGGCAGAAAGAGAGAGAGCCACATGCAGAAGAGGCCAGTCACATGAGAAACCTCACTCTATAATAACCTGATCGCAGGAAGAAAAAAAAAAAAAAAACCCAGTCCTGTGAGAACTACCTTAATCCCTTCCAAGGGTGCCTTGGTGACTTGCTTCCAGCAGGCAAACCCAACACTTCTTGATACCATCATATTGGGATCCATATGTCTAACACGTGTATGTTTGGAGGACAAACTTGTGTCGAAATCTAAATTACAGTACAACTGATTAAGAAAACCCAAAGACAAGGGCAGTGTAGGGCGTGCCCATAGAGCTGTTGACGTGTGATTTCTGGGTATGTGTCTGAGGCCTATGCACACAGAGGGGGTAGGTCAAAGCACCCAGCTCATTGTCAACCTGCTGAAACCAGTATGTAGGGATCACACGAAAGAGAGGGAGCCAGAGGGGTCCCTGCTACAGAGGAGGGCTTCACCTGGTGCATTGGATCTGTGTGTGTAACAGGAGTTTAAAGAAGCCAGGACAAATGCATGAAGAACTACAGGAGAGCCATAGTCAGAAGGTTCTGGACGCTGGGGGTTAGGGACGTAGCCTGGAGCCATCCTGTAGGTGGCTTCACATTCTTACTTTCGACAGGTATGTGCAGCCCCCGATGATCAGCTTCGAGGCCATTTTTGAGCAGAGCACCCCCAATTCGCCCATTGTATTCATCTTGAGCCCTGGCTCTGACCCTGCCAGTGACCTCATGAAGCTGGCCGAGCAGAGCGGCTTTGGGGGCAATCGCCTCAAGTTTCTTGCAATGGGTCAAGGTCAAGAAAAGGTAACTAGTGGGTTCCATGTGAGCTATGTCCAGGAAAGCTCTTGCTGGGTGAGGCGGAAGTCCGAATCACACAGTGTGAGACTGATGATTTGATTATGGCCTCCCTGCCTCCTGTGACTAGTGTTTCCAAAGCCCTCTGTCACCAAGGCCCCATGTGGGTCAGCGATCTTAGGCTCCTGGTGTGTGGCTCAGGAACCCCTTAGAGAGGCCAAACATGGGCATTTTAGGGTGGCCCTTTAGAGGCTGTCTGTCCCATTCTGTGCCATATGGCAGTTCATTATGACAGGATACATCACTCAGGAAAACCGAGGGTTAGAGGGAACTGACTGCCAGTCCTGGCTTTGTTGTCAAGTGTCTGTGAAGCTCTGGGAAGGAGTGTCACCAGAGCACAGGACAGGAACAGTGACACTGGGTGGGAACAGGGCAGAGCTAGCTCTCTTCCCAACCGCAAAACTGGAGGAAGCCATTTCCATGTGAGTGCCACATAGGCCTTAGGTCCTTTGGAGACCGAGAGAGAACTCTCTTAAACCACCTGCGTGCTCTGGGCCCTTTGGGTCTGAATTCTATGGGCCAGTTCTGCTTCCTGAAGGGGTGGGCTGGACTCTTGCAGGTCTGTTCAGGGGGAGTCTGGGTGCAGTATGACTGTTTGCAGGAAATTAGAGATCTCGGGCCGGGGAAGGCTCATCTTTCTAAGCCATGACTGGCCTTGGGGTCACAGGTGGCAGCAAGAATGTCTCAGGATGGCTTCCACCCTAGCTCTGGCCACCTTAGCTCTGGGATCCCTTGAAGCAGGTAGTTGGCCTGGCTTGGGCGCGCCAGTCTGCCCCCACACCATCCCACCCCCTCCTGTAGGTGGCGCTGCAGCTGCTGGAGACCGCAGTGGCTCGTGGGCAGTGGCTGATGTTGCAGAACTGCCACCTCCTGGTCAAGTGGCTGAAGGACCTGGAGAAGTCCCTGGAGAGAATCACTAAGCCACACCCCGACTTCCGCCTATGGCTCACCACAGACCCCACCAAGGGCTTCCCCATTGGAATCCTGCAGAAGTCCTTAAAGGTCTGCCTTGGGGCATTGACAAAAGATATGGTACAGTCCTACTCCTGGTCACTGCTGCAGGGGACCCTAGTGTGAAAAGGATGTGCCTTGCATCCATCCCATTCTCCATCTCCATAAGTGGCTGTGGGACTTGGGTGTGTGTGTTATCTAGGTCTCCTGTCCCAGCTAGAGATGTGCTGTGGGAGCAGACGGTGGCAGAGGGCCCCTGGGTCAGGCCTGCCTTCTGCCCTTCTGCAGGTGGTTACGGAGCCACCTAACGGGCTCAAACTGAACATGCGGGCCACCTATTTCAAGATCTCCCACGAAATGCTGGAGTGCCCACACATCGCCTTCAAGCCCCTGGTCTATGTGTTGGCCTTCTTCCATGCCGTGGTACAGGAGAGGAGGAAGTTTGGCAAGATCGGTTGGAATGTGTCCTACGATTTCAATGAGTCTGACTTCCAGGTGAGCATGGTGACTCCCGTCCAGGCAGTACCCAGAGCTGGCTGGACTCTGCACCTGCCTTCTGAGCTCACCAATGGCCAGCCACAGGCTGGGATGGCTGTTAACCACAGCTGCCCCTCCCCTCTAAGGTCTGCATGGAGATCCTAAACACGTACCTCACAAAAGCCTTCCAGCAGCGTGATCCGCGCATCCCGTGGGGCAGCCTCAAGTACCTGATCGGAGAGGTAATGGGGCCTGGGCACCTCCTGAGGGCTGGGGCCTGGGACTGAGATGCTCATCTGAGCCCTCAGGACAGTCTTGCTCCTGCCCTCGCCAACCACCCTAAGATTCCTGAAAAGTACTCTAGCCTCTTCACTGTTGTTCCTAGACAAACTCCAATCCCAGGGAGGTTGCTTGTGTGGTATCTAGGGCCCCAGGGTCACTGTTCATCTTCCTCTGAGTGGTTCCCAGCTCTCCAGTGTGCTGAGCACATCCAGGGACCCTTGCGTTGTTCTTGGAGCATGGATACCGTGGCTTTCGCAGAACTCAACGGGAAAGCTTCTAGACTCCGGGGAGTTCTGCAATGTAGAAGGACTGACAGCTGGTGTCTAGGTTTTTGTCTGTGTGTCTGATCCATTTGGGGATCTTCCCGGCTACATGCCAGACCCCAGCATGGTTTTGTAGATAAGCCCCTTTCTTGTCTCTCTGGCCCAGAAGGTTATTTGAGCAGACAGGTTGGAGCTGGGCAGTGGCAGGGGGCTGGGGCTGCAGGTGCATGCGAGATTGGGGGTCCCCACTGGCACTCACCCACTCTGACCTCAGGTCATGTACGGAGGCCGGGCAATTGACAGCTTCGACCGGCGCATCCTCACCACATACATGGATGAATACCTCGGGGACTTCATTTTCGATACTTTTCAACCATTCCACTTCTTCCGGAACAAGGAAGTGGATTATAAAATCCCTGTGGGTGACGTGAAGGATAAATTTGTGGGTGAGCTGTCCCAGGGTGAAGGATGGCCTTTGAAAGATTACAGATTTCATCTGCTTTTTCTGCTGTTGACTGTTCTCTCCTGGGACCCCTGGACTGGTCAAGTGAGGCTGTCCCTTGGGCTCTGCTTCACCTCAGAGCTGCCTGCTCCTTAGCTGAGGTTACCTACCTGAAACCTCATCTGGAAGGGCAGGTGGCCCCTGGAAGCTCACTGAGCCATCTGCGTGACAGGCAGTAGTACATGGGGACAGGTGAGGTGGAGTAAGACCTTTTCTTTTCTTTTTTTTTGGTTTTTCGAGACAGGGTTTCTCTGTGTAGCCCTGGCTGTCCTGGACTCGCTTTGTAGACCAGGCTGGCCTCGAACTCACAGAGATCCGCTTGCCTCTGCCTCCCAAGTGCTGGGATTAAAGGCGTGTGCCACTACACCCGGCCGGACCTTTTCTTAAAAAAGAAAGAAAAACACATCTGCAGTGGAATTACTTTTGTTTCTGGGAACTGGGGAGTGGGTATCCTCAGGATCACAGTGCAACGGCTCTTTCTCTGTGATTCTAGACGCCATTGAGGCCCTCCCACTCGCCAACACACCGGAAGTGTTCGGTCTTCATCCCAACGCTGAGATTGGCTATTACACACAGGCAGCTCGAGACATGTGGGGTCATCTTCTGGAGCTGCAGCCGCAGACAGGTAGAGCCGCCAGGGGGGCCATTGGCTTGGCTGGGGGACAGGGTGCTAGCTACTACTTATTAGTGGTGGGTGTTTGCAAAGTCTCACCTTCCAAGCACCCAGCCTCGAGGGCCCTTTATAAAGTGTCCTCCTTCCAGGGGAATCCAGCAGCGGCATCAGCCACGATGACTACATCGGCCAAGTAGCCAAGGACATTGAGAACAAGATGCCCAAGGTCTTTGACCTGGACCAGGTCCGGAAGCACTTGGGCTTGAGCATTTCGCCCACCTCAGTGGTGCTGCTACAAGAGCTGGTGCGCTTCAACAAGCTCGCCATCCGTATGACCGGATCTCTGGCTGAGCTCCAGAGGGTGAGCGTGAGCCCACGGGCATGGCATGCATTGCCTTGGCGGGTGGGGGAGGAGGGGAGCCCCTGGCCCTCCACAGTCCTGCTGACTCTTGCTACCAACAGGCCTTGGCTGGGGAAGTTGGAATGAGTAATGAGTTAGATGACGTAGCCAGGTCTCTCTTCCTTGGGCAAATCCCTCAAATCTGGAGGAAGCTTGCCCCTGACACCCTGAAGACCCTGGGAAACTGGATGGTCTACTTCCTGCGGCGGTACAAGCAGTACACAATGTGGGTGAGTGCCGGGCCACTTGCAGGTCTCCTGTGTTCCCAATGTTGCCCCCTGTGAATCAGGTGTGCTGGGGATATCCTCAGTTGCCACGGGGCCAGTCTGCGCTGGTATGCCTTTGGGAGCCTGACTTGCTATGCTCATGTGATGATTTCATCGAATTATGTCTTGGTATTTGTTCTTGTTCATTCTAGGGGTCTTTATCCTTCCTCCTATGGGAGGACATTTAGATGGTGACTGTGTGCGTTTCTGCCACAAAAAGCATTGTGGTCACATCCATGAACAGTCTGCATTGTATGTCTAGAGCACACATGTACTTGATTTACTTACTCATTGTGAGGTAGCCTCTAACTCTCTAGCCCAGGCTGGCCTTTAACTGGTAACAACAATCCTGCCTCAGCCTCCCAGGTGTTGGGATTACAGGTGTAAGCGGATATCTTGTTGTGGGTTTTCTAGAAAGTTGAAGCCATAATACTTGGGAGTGATGTTTGTCCTCTTTTCAGGTCTGTGTGTCTTTGAGTTTTGGGCCTTTGGTCACTGGTGGGACATCTAATTGTTTTTGCCTGAGTTTCTTTAATGAAGGTGAAGTGGCAGGTGTTTCATATCCTTAAAGACATTTTGTATTTTCTGTGAATCATCTTTCAAGTCTTTCCTTTTGATGGAGGACTCCATCTTTTTACATTGGATTAAAAAAATATGAAGTCAGCCTGTCTCTATCTGTCTGTCTGTCTCTCTCTCTCTCTCTCTCTGTGTGTGTGTGTGTGTGTGTGTGTGTGTGTGTGTGTGTGTGTGTGTGAATGCATGCAGGTTCACGTGTGGAGGTCAGAGGACTTTTTGGAAATCAGCCCTTGCCTTTTGCCTTATTTGAGACAGGGTCCCTTGTTGACTGCTGCACACTGCAGGCTAGTTGGCCATCCTCCTGTCTGTCTCCCATCTCACTGGAGGAGGCACTAGGGTTACAGATGGGTGCCAGCACAACCAGCTTTACAGTTTCTAGAGACCCAAACCCAGGTCTTTAGGCTTGTGTGTGGCAAGTGCCTTGTCCACAGAATCATCTCCTGCAGCCCTTGTCATTGGTTTTAAGAGCTCTTGGTGTATAAGGGAAAGTAATCCTGCAGATGCTGGTGATGTGCAGACTCCTCCCGCTGGGAGCCATTTACTTGGATGATGGTGTGTGTGTGTGTGTGTGTGTGTGTGTTTCTATAGAAAGGCTTTAAGTTTGCCTGCAATCAAGTCTTCTTTGGTGGCTTCTGGGCTTTGTAATTCTCTACTTGTGAAAACAGTGGGAGGTTTGACTTGGTACTTTTGTGGGTGTGTGTATACCTGAGTGCATACAGGTGTGTGCAGTGTGTAGTGGCCAGATGTGAACCTTGAGTGTCATTCTTTCATGATCCATGACTTTGTTGAGATGGAGTGTCTCATTAGGACCCTGGGCTCACTGATTTGGCTGGCTGGTCAGGGAGCCCCGACAATCTGGTCTCTACTGCCTCTGCACTGGTATTACAAGTACGTGCCACTACACCTGATGTTTTTAATGTGGGTTCTGAGTATCGAATTCAGGTCCCCACATTTGCTGTGGCAAGCACTGTAACAAACTTGGTGTCTCCCTACATTGTTGGTCCATCTGGAGTTTGGTGGTCAGCTTTTTCCCCAAATGGGCAGCGTTTGTCACCACGGGAAATCAGGTCTTTTATCAGCTTTGAACCTGTCGTCACAGCCCAGGCTCTTATTCCTTGCCCACCTTCCCTACCAGGTTAATGAGAGAGAGCCCAGTGTGATGTGGCTCTCAGGGCTGCACATCCCAGAGTCCTACCTCACAGCCCTGGTACAGGCCACATGCCGGAGGAATGGCTGGCCACTGGACCGGTCCACCTTGTTCACACAAGTGACCAAGTTCCAGGATGCTGATGAAGTAAATGAGCGTGCAGGGCAAGGTACAGTAAGGGTCACGTACCTTGCTTTCCATCTGGGCTTCCCCCCCACCCCGAAACCGTTCTCAGCTCAAAGGGACCAGTGCCGTGTGGATTCAGGCCTTGCCTAAGTCGGCCTGCTGCCTGTGGTGCTTTTTGTGGTATCTCAGAGAGCGAGTTCCTCATCGAAGACTAAGAGTCACAGGGTGGATGGCCTGACCCTGCTGGTCTGTGGCAAGTGGGCTCATGGGTCAAGTGAGTATTCAGAGAGATCTGTGAGTGGCTTTCCTGTAACCCCAGAAGGGCAGGAGTGTGGGAGCCAGAGAGCACATAGGCTAGCTGGCCGGGAGCCTCTGCCAGGCATACCCAGCCTTCTGACATTGTGACAGGACACGGTCAACTACAACTATAGTGTGAGAACTGTACACTCAGTTTAAAAATATGAAACCAACCAACCAATCCCCTCATTCTGTTTTAGGTAGGTCTGCAGTCATCCCTGTCCCCTGCCCATGGGACATGGCTGCCAGAACATGTGCTGATATCAGCCCCTCTCGCAGCATGCTGGCTATGCACGTGCTAGTGGAAAACTCAGTTTCCCTGGCCAGGTGCCTTAGCCAGAGCCCACTGAACTGCAAAGAACAGAAGCCCCTTTATGCCTGTTTGAGAGTGGATTAATGGGCAAGTCTCACAGATCCCCAGATAGGTCTTACTGGGGAGCGAGCATCCAGCTGCCATTCTGTGGGACAGGTGGACAGTTTTTGCCTTTAGTGAGAGCACTGAATCCTAACCACTAGACCACTGGGGAGTGTCCATGTTCTTGCCTTTAGGGTCTCCGTGTGCCAGAGATCACACTCCTCTTGGACTTGGCTCAGAGGATGCTGGGATTGCTGTGTGCTAGCTCTGAACTGTGTGCCCCGAAGCCAGAGTTCAGAGGGGGGGGGGGGGGGGGCCCACTTTGTTGGAGCCCGGTGTCTCTTATCTATTGTTTTACATGGGGAAGTAGGACAGGGTTGAGTTCTGGGTGTGGAAGGGCCCCCCCCTCAGTGGTCTTTGTACTTGTCCTCTGTGCACACCTGAGAACAGCAGCACAGCAGGACAAAGATATATACTCTTGTCACCCCCAGGTTGTTTTGTGTGTGGGCTCTACCTGGAGGGCGCCGACTGGGACATAGAGAGAGGGTGTCTGATCAGGAGCAAGCCCAAGGTGCTGGTTGTGGACTTGCCAGTCCTGAAGGTTATCCCCATTGAAGCTCATCGCCTGAAACTACAGGTGACAGTCACTTCCCTGCCAGGCCCCGTGGTACCTTCCCTCCTCTCAAGGTAAGCTAGGGAAGCTTTGGAGGCATGATTAAGGCTATGGGACAGTTCAGGGAAAACTCTGGTACACTGGCATGTGGGTGTCCATCACCCACAGGGGTCAGGTCTAAGCTCAGGGTCTGTGGTAGAGACCCCGGGGAAATTCCCTTAGGAAATTCTGGACACACTATTTGTGTGTGTGAAAGTGCCTTCTACCCCTGGCTGGAGCCCATCTTTGATGAGCTGTCTGTGGAACTGGTAGCCCTTGCCCACCCACCCATGGCACTCAAGTTGGAGGCCCAAGGCTGCTGCACGTGAAGCACTCAGGCTCAACCAGCCTCTCCCTTGCAGAACACCTTCCGGACCCCCGTCTACACCACCTCTATGAGGAGAAATGCCATGGGAGTCGGCTTGGTGTTTGAAGCTGACCTTTTTACCACGAAGCATATCTCACACTGGGTACTACAGGGGGTGTGCCTCACCCTGAACTCAGACTAGCCCCAGCATGTGGAGGCCTACATGGAGCTACTGTGCTGTGACACGCCACAGAGATGCTGGTGCTTGATGTCAATTTTCCTTGCATTTGAAATCAGTCATCTAAATGTACTTTTCCATTAAATCAACCTAGTTTTGCAGTGGGGTTTTGTGTGTGGATGCATGTCAACCATCTTGTCCTTCATTCCTCGGGTACTTGTTTTTTTTTTTTTTGGGGGGGGGGGCTAAGGTGTCAATCCTGGAGCTTGCTGACTTGGCAGAGGCCCAGGGTTCCCCATCTCCACCTCCACAGGGCTGCGGTCACAAACCTGAACCACCACACCTAGTTTTTATTTTTTTAAGATTTTATTTCTGTGTATGTGTGTGAGCCTGCTTGAATATACATGCACCACGTGGAAGGTGGTTTCTGGAGTTACAGCCAGTTGTGAGCTGCCACGTGGGTGCTGTAATCGGCCACAGAGTCTCAAGCTTCTTTTAGAGAACTCTGGACAGAGCACACGCCAGAGCAAGTTTTAAGGCAAGTGCATCCTCCCTTCCTTCCTGCTGAGCCACTGCCGTGGGGTTCCACCTGTCTGCTTCAGCACATTCTCCTTTCTGGCAAGAGCACAGAAGGTTCAAGCGTTCAGTTCCTGCCCGAGCTCCAGACCTCACCTCTCCCAGAGCCTGTGTGTGGCCTGGGGACAAATGGCACTGGCTGCCTCTCTTACACGCTGTGAGGCTTGGCTGGCCAGCTGGAGACAGGGAGGCAGTGTGGAGACTGGGCAGGACAGAAGGCAGCTTCTGCCAGAAATGCAGGAACACCAGCAATCTCAGCAACAGCCCTGGGCAGCAAGTGCCGCCCCCCCCCCCCCCCACCGGCTGGTCCTCCCCATCATCTTCTCCACAGTCCCTCAGTGCTTCAAAAAGAAACAGAGGAGAAGGAGGGCAGGTTTAGAAAATAACATTTGTTGGATCCTGAACATCTGGATAAAAACAAAAAAACAAAAAAACCCACCACGAACACACATTCAGGCTGGGGTGACATCAGAGGTGAGGTGGGTCATCTTGCTTATATAAAGGGACTGTGCAAGGTAGGCGTCTCCGGAAGGGAGCCG
Organism: Lophiomys imhausi; assembly: GCA_907164525.1. Classification (NCBI taxonomy): domain Eukaryota; kingdom Metazoa; phylum Chordata; class Mammalia; order Rodentia; family Muridae; genus Lophiomys; species Lophiomys imhausi. The sequence continues at coordinate 8,657,394 of CAJQZJ010004765.1, forward strand.
AAGCTGCTGCTTCTCATAAGCTGCCCTGGATCTGGGGAGGGGCAGGCCCTTATTTAGCTTCAACTTCAGGCGATTCTGATTGAGTGGCGTGGTGATGCTGCCGTGGCGTGGGCCTTGTCTAGGCGTGTGCTGAGATCTCATGGTGTGGGGCTGGAAGCAAGCTATTGGCATGCAGGCGTTGGCCACAGTGCCAGTAAATATCTTCAGCGGGCCACCATCATAGCGTGTCACTATGGGGCCAGGAGCCAGGCTGCAACGATAGGAAACATTTGGCATGGGTGGGAGAGGAAGGTGTGGGTGAGGTTCTCTGTGGCGCTCACAGTGCGTGGATGGCTGCGGTGGCAGGCCGCAGGCTTCACACAGTTCGGTCCGTCCCTGAGTGCTTCCGCACCACCTTCCCTGCGTTCACCTGGTCCACGGCCCTCGTGTCCCCCTCGGGCTGGGCCTGTGGTGGACTGGCATGATGGATGCGATGAGCCACCCCAACATGGGTCTTGTGTGGCTTGTCTCGGGCTGGGCTATGCGGCCCACTGGCACCGCGGTCTGAGGCGATGGGAGGGATGACAAGAGGCCGCTCCTTGAGTTGGACCTCAGCAGACTCCCGGGCCAGCAGGAATGGGGTGGGGTCGGGCATGGCATCTACAGGCTCCCGCAGAAGGAGTTTGCGGCTCTCGGCTCCAAACCTGTAGACCTCCTCAAACTCAGGGTGCAGAGGGGCCGACAGGCTCTTCTTCATGCGGCGGCGGGGTGTCTCAGGCAGCTTGTCCTTGGGGGGTGTGGGCTTATAGCTGGCCAGTGCAGGACTGCCGGCTGGGCTGGCATCTGAGGTGCCACTGGAGCTCAGCAGCTTCTTCTTGGCTGCATGCAGCTGTGAGGTGAGGTAGGCCACGGTGCTGGCGCGTTGCTCCAGCTCTGCAGACAGCATGCTCAGCTTGTGGCTCTTCACCTTCAGCTCGTCCAGGTACTTCTTCTCTCTCTCTCGGACTGTGTTCTCCAGCACCACAATGGCCGCATTCTTCTGCTCCAGTTCTTGCAGCAGCTTGCGGTTCTCCTCCTCTTTGGCCCTCAGCTGAGCCTCCAGCTCTTCACAGCGCCTCTTCAGCTCCGTTGTTCTGGAAGAGCCGTCTCCTGCAGGAACAAGGCAGGCACCAGGTCAGAGCCCAGCAGAGGGAGGAGGTGCTCATGGCCTGTGTGGAGGGCCCTGACGAGAAGCCCCATGGTAGGCGGGGTGCAGGATGGCCTGCAGGCCCTGCACCCACTAAAGGCGGATCAGGGGGGCTCTGAGGCCCCTCCCAGCTCTTGGTTCCCTGGCTTACTGCGTGAAAGAACGTCTCCAGAATCTGAAGGTGCTGAAGTTAAAACAGCTTGAGCATCAGCTGGAGTCAGTGTCTCTGGAGTGCCAGCTCTACAAGTGAAGGGCATCAGACATGTCCCTCAGGCCTAGACCCTGCTCTTCTGCCACCTTTATTTTCCCAGTTGCCCCAATGTACAACTTTCCCTTGCTCTGATTAGTGCTAGCTGGCAGCATGCTTTCCTCTCAGACTTGTCTAGACCCACTTTCCCTGGTATAGTATACTGCATCCCAGGCCTCCTTCAATCCCCCCTGCTCCCCTCTTCCTCCTTGGCCAACAATGACTCCTCATGGCCTAATAAGCTGCCAGTCTGACAGCCATGGTTCCGTGCCTTCTGCACCCACATGAACCCTGAGCTTCCTTGTTTCTTCTGTGTGTGGTCACTACAGTTGATTCAACTCCAGATCTGTACGTCCACAATCTGCAGAGAGCCCTTCGGTGCCTGTGGGTGCTGGGAGCACACTGCACCTGAGTCTTGTGGCTCCCCAAAGCTGATCTGTCTTGTTCTGAGCCGCTAGAAACCCTGTGTGCAAGTGGGCACTGCAAGCTCACCACAGGTGAACATGTGTGTGCATGTGCAGAGAGAGACTGAATCAGCAAATCATAGCACTAGAAATGATACAGTATGAGTCTTGTGCTTTTAGCAAAAACACAATACCAGAAACCCCTACAGCAGCACTAGATTCTGAAGCGCAGTAGTCAGGCTTGTCACCCACTGCTCTTCCTCCAAATGCCTGCAGGTGGGCACTCCTTTCTCGGCTCTTCCTACAAGCGTGGCAGGCCTATAATCTCAGGCTTTGGCTGCATCCCAGCCAGACACAAATATTGTGTCCCCGGCCGGTACTGAGAGGGATGATGGATACGAGACAGTAGAGCAGACTCCCTGGTACTGGTGAAGGACACAGTCCTTGTCCAAGCAGAACATGAAATTCAGGGCTCCTCAATAAGATGCTCTTTTGGCTCCTATCTCAAAGAGGCCTGGGCAAACATTGTCCTTCCCTGAAAATGACCTAGCTACCCTGCTGTCTGCTCTCAGGTACAGTCTTGGCCCAGATCTGCCAGGTACTTCTGGGAGGTGCTGGTGCCCCTGGTCCTCTATACACATCTGCTCTAGAAACTTCTGACTTCCCTTGTCTTGTCTGCCGTCCTCTGCTCCCATGAGAGGTGTACACCAGCCCCGCTTCAGTGCTGAGCAGTACTTGTGCCACTGAGTGCTCAGCTGTGTAGACCCCAGGCCTCTCATGGCCTGCAGGGGTGAGACTCAGGATTCTTTCTGACTTGCCTTCTGAGTTTGTGTTTGATGTGCACTGAACTGAGCACTAGTTTCACCCCAGAGGTGGGGACATGACCCCTCGAAACCCACCCAGAGGCTTTTCAAACTGCCCCCTCTGCTGAGGTAACACCTTATACACCTTTGACAAAAGCCATATGCTCCTGAGGGTGTCCTAAAAGGGTGGTGAGGGGTGCTTGAGAATTGGTGCAGACTCGTTTGGGCAAAAGGGGGTGGTATGAGGCTATGGCTCCCAAGGCTTCATTCATGGTGTGTGGCAGGGAGGAGGGGCAGGGGTAGACCAACAACAACTTGCAACTTTCTCCTGAGTTCTTGGCAGAGGACTCAGGTGTCTTTGTTCTATGGAGAGATTCTGGTGGGCAGGCTCCTGCTCCAAGGTCTGTGAAGCCTGACAGGGCCTTATGCACCCACTTAGACAAATCCCTGACAGGAGTGCTCAGGAGACAGGACAGAGATGCTCAGTGCTCAGTGATGCTGAGGCTCAGGGGAGTGACCTGAGCTCTACAGAGACTACACTCTCACAGAGCAAATCGCCCTGGTAAGGCTTAGTTAGGGGAAAGGTCTCCCCCCAGACACATGTTCGATATCTCAGACCCAGCCCTATGCTAAGGAACAGGCAGGCCATTCTCACACGTGCAGAGCTCCTAGAAGACCCTGTCTCTTGTCATTTCTCTGATTGCCCCTGGTTTGCTATACTTGGGGGTCCCTGATGGGTCTTTAAGGAAGTATATCTAGACTGCAGCCCACAAAAAGATGGTCCCAAGCTCTGGGGCCGTGACTGAGAGCCATGGCCCTCCCTATTATAGACCACTCGGCTTTGGGCCAGGTCTTTGCTTAACTCTGGAGACTTTGCTAAACTAGGGGAAGTAGGACCTTCTGCCTAGTTCTCACTTTTTTTTTTCCTTTCTGGCTTGAGTCACACCGCGTTTTATTTCTGGATTATAGAAGGATATACATTCATGGTAGAAAAGTTAGGAAATTCTGAAAAGAATATAACAAACATTCTAGACACACACACATTATATATTATATATACATACACACACACACACATATATATGTATATATACATATACATACATATATATATATATATATACATATACATACATATATATATATATATATATATATATATATATATATATATATAAAAATGGAAAGTAGGCACTTGTCACTCCAGCCCATAGGAAACTTAGGACTCTGAACTCCCTTGTCTTTCCTCAGGGCAACCACTCTCAATGCAAAAGGAACCCTAAGCATGTGACCAGTGGGAATACATTACCAAGAAAACAAGATGCAACCACATGTGGGGGGGGGCTCTTACCTGTCAGTTCGAAACTTTTGAGTGTCAGCTCATATGTTAGATCTACAAAGGAAACATGACACTTTGATTATCATCATATATTCACATCAGTTCTGAAACAGCACCGAATCCCACCGAGTCAGCTCTACTCTGTAGAGGCAGGGCTGGCAGCTCCAGGATCAGTGTAAGAAACACCAGTGGGAAGGCTTGTGTCAGGGCTACAAGAGTTCCCTTCCTTATCTCCCCTGAATGCGCCCCAACAGAGTTAGTGAGCATCCCCCCCATGAACTGCAGACTCTGATGTGGCCAAGCACTGCGCACACAGCTGCCCGCCTTGTCCTGGAGCAGCAGGTGCCTGCAGTGCTTCCAGGATACTATGTGGACTGCTGTAGCTTTCAAGGGTGTGGGCCACAAGGGATTAATCATGTGGACATGTCAGCACAGCTGCTGATGCGACTCTCCACCCTGACAGTGGCCCTGGTTTGGCGGCCATTGGCCTGCGCCTACCTGTACAGTGCTGCTGCAGCCGACGGATCTCAGCGTGTAGCCCCTTGAGTGTGCTAGCATGCTCCCGCTGGAGGAAAAGCAGGTTCTTCTGCGCACTGTGCAGCTGGTTCTCCAAGTTTGTGGCTGCCATGCTGACATCCAGGTGACCTGCAAGAACCATACATGTCTGGTTACTGTTTCCAGCAGGGGGCTTGAGAGAAGGTGGGACTCTGGGTACAAGTCATGGAAATGTGCAGGAAGCAGGTGAGGTCCTGGGGCCCAGAGGCCCTTCTGATTGCTGGGGTGCAGGCCCTTCAACCATCTCTCACAGAGCACCTGCCACATGCCAGGTCCGTGAGAAGCAACTGAGGGCAAGCGTGGCACCCAGTACAATACTCCAGGCTGCTGCTCGTTCCTGGAAAGGAAGCCAGCGCAGGAGGTGGATAGAAGAGGCAGTAGGTACGAAGAAGGGAGCAGGTTTTCTTCAAATTCAGGGCCCTCAATTCCAGATCCTACCTTCCCACATGTCCTGACTTATGTGACTGGCCCAAACAGCTCGAAAGATTCTGTAACTAGGACAGTAGTGCCCTACAGAGAATGTGGTGTCAAGACCACCTGTGGTGGCCTCCTGAGTATTACCTGAAGACACCGAGGTGAAGAGAAGTGGGGAAGGAAGGAGAAATCAGGACCGGAGAGCAGTTTTGAGAACTGGGAAAGGCCCTGAGCCTTTCCTAAGAACGTTTCATGGGTCACACTGTGGCTACAGAAGTACAGGTCTCAGGCCCTGCCCTGCCCTCGTCTATAACTGGAGTAATGTGAAGTCATGCCATCTTTCCAGAATAACTCAACAGTAATAATTCAAGACACCTGGCACAGCACTGAGAGACATGGAGGACAGAACAAGGGCTAGTCAACACAGCTCTCAGTGCCTTTCCTAATGGCCATGCTAGAAAGCTCTCCCTACAGGAGCCCCATGTCTATGGCATCTGCTTAGCTGGTGGTTGTGGTGGTGGTGGCACACCCGCTGCCTTCACTTCAGGAGTTGTGTTCACCATTAAGAACTGTTCCCATTAGGACTTCAGACTGTGCCTTCACTCATACTGTCAGCTGAGGCAGCTGGGACTCCACCCAGCTCTGCCTGCAGGAGAGCTGAAACATGCACAGAAGGACACAGAAAAAAATGACTGATGGGGCCAAGCAGACATTCCTAGCAGAACTAAGGTGACAAAAAACAGGACATCTGAGTTAGGGGAAAATGTCAAGAGAAAGCAGACTATGGCAAGGAACACAGTTTGGTCTTCAGGGCATGAGCTGGGGAGCATTTATGGAAGCCACTAGCCAAGGCATGTCAGCAGCCTCAGCAACCAGCCACAGGGCAAGGTGGAGCCTGCAAGTCTTAAGACCCCAGTATTGTATGCCAAGTGCATGGCCCTGGAAGGGCGCACTGACCATAACAGAGGAGCCAGTATAACCAGGGCAAAGGAAGACGGTGACATGTGGAGAGTAGCCCTGAGCCTGCACCCTTGCTCACAGGGCAGCCTGGCCTGCTGGTGTCTGAGCCTCCCAGTCATGATGACACTTTTCACTCAGAAGCAATTCTTGCTCAACCTGGCACAAAGTCTGGGCTGTACCTGGACCTACGGTGCTTGGGACTGCTGGCTTGGGAGGCAAGAGTCCTGACAAGATGCCTTAAACTGCACTTACATCTTGGTGATCTCTCTATTTTCAAAGTCTCAAGGCCATCCCTATGCCCGCCTGGTCTGATCCATCTTCCTTTCTCTTGGCCCACACAGGCAGATTGCCTCTGCTCCCTGCCTCTCCCTCTCATGCACAGTAGCTAGGGAGGGGTGTGTGTCGAGGTTTAGGGTCCCACCATTCTGTATAACCTGAGTTGTCTGCTCCACTGTCCCTGGCCCTCTTTGGAGGCCCAGTGCACCACCGGTAGTACAGCTTCCCTCAGGGCCTATCTGTGCCTCCAATGGCAGAGCAGCCTTCTGCACCCTCCTCTATCTGCCTTCCCAGGATCCCTGAGGTCTCAGTCTGAGCTCTGCAGCTTTCCAAGCCCTAGCCTCTGATGGGGCTATGTGCTACACAACCCTGCACAACTGTCTGAGGGAGCTGTCAGAATGGGTTTACAGGCATGTGTCTCTTGCCTTCATCCTTGCACAAGCTTGCAGGCTTGTCTCTGCTTTGATCTAAGCCCAGCCCAGGGCCTGCACCCAAGAGGCCACGGTAAACTCGAATAGTGACCTACCATCCTCAAAGCCCATGTTGGTGGGGGCTTCCTCCTCAGGTCTATAATTCACAAGGCATGCATGCCCAGAGAAAGTATGTACTATAGTAGTCTAAAGTTTAAGACCTCTCATGAAGTTCTGAGAGAATAACATATCTACACAGGGAGCCAGATACTTGCTTTTATAATCTACACTGGGTCCCACTGTGGCCATCCTGTCCCAATCCCTGGGTGGTGGGTAAGTTTTATTTAAAATCCATTTAAGTAAGGTTTAAGGAAGTGTTCCTATTTGGACTGCCTTGGAGTCGGTGTTTGAACCTGGCTCTGGATTCAGGAATTCACTGGGGTCCTGCTGCTGCAATTCTGACCCTAGAACAAATCCAGGTGCACAAGAGTGCAAAGGCACCACCTGGGGAAACTTGCAGGCAGGTCCTGAGCATATGAATGCACTCGGATGTCGGGACAAGGACTTTCACAACTGTGTGGTCCCATTATGCCCCTCCTCTAGGGTGCCCTAAGAGGCTCCAAAGAGGAGATCCACCTGCGTAGCCCTATCCAAGGGGCACAGTCTGTGTACGTGGGGCTGAACTATGTCCAGATGGCTAAGTAACTTTCTCACCAGCTGGGGAGGATGGCAGTGCTACTGGACCCCTGGGGGAAAGAGCTGCATAGCTTAAGGCAATGATGTTACTTTTCTCCCCAGCCTGTGATACCAGCTCATCATTATAGATGATGTGCAGGACATGGAGGAGTCAGACACATGAGAAAGCACACTGCTGTGTTTGGAACGGGGTGCTGTGACGGCTCAAGTCATCCCTATGTTTTCTGCGTATGACTAATGGGTCCCAGGCTACCTCCTCTGAGCATCTTGCCAGTACTGCCATTCGCGTGGTAAAGGTACCACCCTGATCATGGCCTTTGCCCAAGGGTGACCCACATGTTTCTGCACCTTGCTGAAAGTCATCAGCAACTTCGTAGCTCTTTGTACAAGGACAGGCAGCAGGGGCTGGATACTGGTCACCTTCTCTGGGAGACCCTGACCTCAGCTGCAGGCAGGATTCTAAACTGCTGTCCTTACCAGGGCCTGGCCCCACCCCAGAGAGCACACACAGAGCTGTGACAGCTGCAGCAGTAGGAACGGCTGTCCCTTAACAAGGTCACCTGACTGGAGCGTGAGGCACCGACACTTGCTGCGGTTGCTGCACCACAGCATGCCATTAGTTCAAATGTCCCCTTGCATTCAGCAGAGCCATCGGGGAAAGTCTGCATTCTGTAGAGGGCCACAGAGACCCAGCTGAGGTAGCTCCCAGGGAACTGCCCCCATTCCTGGGGATAAAGACACTAATGGACGCCATGGTAGCTAAGGGCCCTTGTCCGTAGGAAGACAAATGGCCTGTCAACAGCCAAGCCCAATTCCCTTCCTGACTCTCAAGTGCTTGGTTGCCTCCTAGCTCCAAGGCATTAAGATCTTCCTTATGGAGCACTCTTGCACCAGCACTCTGTCATCTGCTCTGGCAATCCTCTTTGCAGGACAGAGGGATGTGCTCACTGAAGCCAAGAAATGTACCTGAGTCTGGCAGTTCTCCTTAGTCTCAGGGTTTGTGGCAATAACCTTCAAGGGTAGGCAGATGCTGAAGGCAAATGTTTCCCATAGTATACACACACACACACACACACACACACACGCACACGCACACGCACACGCACGCGCACGCGCACGCGCACGCGCACACACACGCAACCTCCAACCTGACACCACACCTGTGTAACTTAGCTCCAGAAGAGAGTGGAAGGTGGAGGTCTGGTACTGTGCCTGCTCTGGAGCAGACATGGCTCTCCACCCTCTGGGTTTTCAGTCCATTCCCCAGACAATCATGAACCAATCCTGTAGGCAGTTAGATAAATTAGATTTAGAAAATATATAGGGGTTTCTGATACTGTCTCTTAATTTGGGGCATGAAGAGTATTATCAGCATGTGGACTAAAAACAGGAAACAAACAGGAGACTTAATAGACTGAAAAACAAGGTTGAAGTCAGAAAAAACAGGAAATACTCAATAGACTGAAAAACAAGGTTGAAGTCAGGAAAACAGGAAAGATTTAATGGACTTGAAGAAACAAAGTATCTGGCCTGACATTGTTTTCAGCTGCTAAGTGGGCGGAGCCCAAATTAAGCCGAAACAGAGTTCCTCCTATTTAAGGACAGTGCATGGAGCCCAGAAGGAGAAGAGGCCCCTGATGCTAGAGAGCTCCAAGAGTCCTGCTGAAAAAAGTGCTGGCCATCATTTGATGGCCAGATTTCCCTGAAGCAGAAAGAAGCTGGTGAGCAAAGAAAGCCTGAGCAAGACACCAAAAGGCCAAGGACTAAACCCTGTGGCTCAGCTTTTGCCTAGAGGGGTTTGATCTGTCCAAACAGTGGCCTAAAGGAAATTGTGCCTGGCTTTAAGGACTGAGGCAGAGCAGCTGAGTTCCTGATTCAAAAGAAGTAAGTTGGCCTGCAGACGGCTGGGGTCTCCCACAGAGAAGAAAACATCAAGCCTTATTTAAGGTGAGACTGCAATAACCAACTTACCCTGACGAACCTGCATCTGAGAGATCCAGAAAAAGGACTGCTAAGTGCGTTAAAGAATCTACAACAAAGACTGTGTTCCTGACGACTGAGGACCTGCCCCAGAGACTGTATCATTCTAAAAGGTTAGAAAAATAATTATCAATAGGTTTAGTGGATATGTTAAAGGGGTTGTAGGAATTTATAGGATTAATAGTTAAGAAATTGTTGGTGTTTGTTATAAGTGAATTTAGTAATAAATAAATAAGTGATAAATAGTAATTTAAAAGTTCGGTTACACAATCCTGCTTTTAAGATAAGAAGGTGGGCAAAGGCCCTTCCTTCTGAGCCTCACCAGTAACGTTGCAAAGCAAGGTTGCTTCAGAAAAGCTATTAGGAATCTCACCCTCAGTGTGTGTCTCCCCATGCCCTGGATACCAGCAGGATGGGCCGAGGGCCGGATTCATGCTCACCCTCTGTCCCACAGCCAGGCTGATAGAGCCTCTGGGGACTGACTCAGCACAAAGTGTCCTGGATCAAAAGGAGCACTCTGCTCAGCCATGACTGCCAGATGCCACTTGGTTATGTCTGTGGGGGGGGACCCATGGACAGGTCCAGATATTCTCCTTTCCAAAGTGTACCCTTTCACAGCACCCCTCTGGGTACACACTCATCTGGCCAACATTTTCACGGAAAGCATCTGATGCACTCTGGTCAGGGTGCCCCTCCCCAGCCCTGTCTCCTTGGGTACTTAGTATGCTCTTGTGCACCATGGCATTCTTTGCCCCTCTTACATCTGGTACATCCTGCAATACGGGGCCTTTGCATACCCTGTTCCCCTCTGTCTGGACTACTCTGGGAAAACTCCACTTTCTACCCTCTTTCTTCCCTCCCCCAAGAACTCATGCATTGCATATGTATTTCAGATAATTTTATCCTGCTCTGAAATGGCGCTGAGTAGAAAGGCTGCGCCCAAGTCACCTCGCATTAATCAAAAAGCACTGCAGCAGCATTGATCTGAATATGACCTCATCCCATAAAGTCTCGACAGCCTGAGAGATATTTTAAAGCAGCTCCATTTAGCTGACAAAGAGAAATGAGTATCTTTTGGGGGAGGGTCTCATTTAACCAATCTCTAGGCTATCCGAAGCAGCCAACTCACAAAGGCTTGGGTAAGGATTTCAGAATGAGAACAGTGCCTAGTGGGCAGAGCAAGCTGTTCTCGAGTCATCTCATCATTACTTACAGCTCATTCACAGTGGGTTCTCTCTCCATAAAGGAGGGACGTACCGCCTCCCTACTTTTTGGCAGGACCTGTCCTTACAGGCACATCACAGCATTTCAGTGCTGGGCCTTAAGGGCCACTGGGACTTTTTGTAGGATCTCCTGTGCTGCTCTGGTGTCCTCAAGTATGGCCATCAGGAAAAGGCATGGCCAGGGAGAAAGTACATGAGGCATTTCTAGGTGGACGTGTGGACACGCTCAGGTTACCAGGTAACAAAGCCTCCAACTAGCCAGCCAGCAACCTGTCTCAACATGAAGAAATTCAGACCCGAGAAGATCTGCAGTGCACAGGGGGACCGAAAAGGACAGGGTGGACAAACTTTAAAGGGGCAGGACTGGATCTGGGGTGGAAGTGAAGCCATTTAGCTGGAACCTGATCATGTGACAGCTCACTCAGGGCTAAGTGTACCGGTCTGGTGCCTGGCACACAATAAGTGCTCGATGGACGTCAGTGATTTGCTGCTATGTAAATACAGGCTCACAGCCCTACAAATTTACTTCTGAGCTGTTTACTTGCTGTATTACTAGAGTATTTTCTGAACACTAAGTATGAGAATGAGCCAGCACATCTAGTTGCTTCCAAAGAAGACATCATAAAAGTCTAGAGATCTACTTCTCAGCAGCCTTTATGTTCCATCTTCATTGGAGAGGGACCATCCAGGAAAGGCAATAATGATGGACAGAACCTTACTTCATCCTCTCAACCAATCTATAGTACTCTACTGAGGGCTAAAAATGGCCTGAGGCTAAGTAGTGGTTCTCCCCTGGGCCTGCTTTAATATGCACCTTGGAGGGAAGCTGTTGAGATGACTACTTCCAAGTCTGACGACCTGACTTCGATCCCTAGAACCTATATAGTGGAAACATAGAACTGACTCCTGCAAGTTGTCCTCTGACTTTCATATGCATGCTGTGGTATATGTACACACATGGCACAATCACACATGCACACCACACACACTTTTAAAAATGCAACTTTATCATGTATGAAGACAACCCAGACCCAATCCTGAATTCACGGTAACCTGGTTAAAAGAAGTGCTGTAAGCTGTGGGAACCTCCCATTCCTGCTCACATAGGCACTTAAATTCAACTAGCAAGTCATCTGAGCCACCACCCCAAAGAGCTGGGGCTGCAAGAAAAAGGGCATCAGTTCAAGGAAAGCAAGCACTTGACAAGACTCCAGGAATACCTTGTTAAAAAGGAACAAAGCTGCAGCACTAAATATTGAAAGCAGAGGTGCAAATAATTTTTTAAAGAGACAAAAGGTAATCTTAAAGAATTAGGGTGTTTTGGTCTGGAGAGATGGCTCAGGGTTCAACAGCACTTGTTGCTCTTGCTTATCAAGACCAGGGTTCAGTTCCCATTACCTTGTGGTGGCTCACAACGACCTGTAATTCTAGCTCCGTGAGATCCAACATCCTTTTCTGACTTTCTCTGCCACCAGGCACCCACATGGCTCCCACTCATACCCATGAAGTTAACCTAGACAAAAGAACTGGGATAGTGTTTTAGTTTTTGTTCTTCAGCTTTTTCACATGTATGAATGTTTTACCTCATGAATGTGTGTGCACTACACAGTCAGAGGGCAGCTTCAGATCCCTTGGAACTGGATTTATGAAAGCTTGTGACTTACCGTGGTATGCTGGTAATCAAACCTGGGTCATCTGCAAAAGCAACAAGGGCTCTATCTAACTGCTGAGCCATCTCCAGCCCAAGTTTTATTTTTTAGTGTTTAAGAAAACAGGAGTTGTGAGTTTGAGCTGCAGCCTTGTGTAACCTAAAGAGCCATCTTGCTGCTTATGTGGCATGGTGACTTGTAGGGACAAAAGGAAACTTTCAGCACAAGATAAAGCAGAATGGCTGGCATACTGTGTCAAAGCCATAAACAAGCTGACTTCTGGCCTCAGTCCATACTGAGAACTTGATGTAGGGTCTCATGGGTGCTCTGTTCTCTACCTACACAGATACATTTTCTCTGAAACGTTTCTAAAAGCCAACAGAAGAAAGCAACCAACCAAACTCTTACTTCTGCATAATTCCCACCATACAAAGGACTTGAGTGCTTGGTAAAGAGGGTCAGGGAGCATGGCACAGTTGCACTGTGCAAAGATGAAGAGTTAACAGCATATGCCTGTGATGGGTTAAGCTGAAAAGTTCATACTTAACGTTGTACCAGCCATTTTACACTTGGAGTGTATAAGTCAAAAGACAGTTTTGCTTCAGGACAAAATGTCCAAGGATGCACACAAAAATAACAGAAGCATTACTTTCTAGATAGTGGGTTATAGGTGATTTTTCATTTCTTAAAAATTCCAGGCTGTAGCTCTGCCAAGACAGGGTAGGCAAGTTCTTCATAATTCCTGCTTTACAATTAATGTCTGTCAGAGATACTGGGTCAAAGGCTGAAGATAGATGCTCCAACATTATAGAGGGAAATTGGGAACTGTCTAGGCAGTCAGGTGTCTGTCATTTCTTAGTTTTGGAAGCTGCTTGCTCTGCACTTCCTGTTTATTCAGATATACTTATCCTTCTCAAGTCTCTGATGTGGTTGAAGACTAGATATAGTCTCACAGTTAAGTTTTAAGTTGTTTAGGAATTAAAAGGAGGTTCTAGGTCTAAGAAGATGTCTTTAAGTTGGTAAGCCAAGTTAGGATGGAAACTGAGATATAAAACTTTAAACTCATTGAGATAGATAATAGAATGTTAGTATCAGTTGCCAAATACGTATAGACTGGACATTGGGAATGTATGTTAAACCTTATAATTTTCATAATTGTGGCCTAATTGTTCTTATTGTTTGTATTGTATTTATTGTTATAAGAAAAAAGCCTTTTATTAGACTAAAAAGGGGGAGCTGATGGGAGGAAAAAAAGATACACCTTACATTAAAAAAAAAAAAAGCAGATAGGAGGGTGAGAGGGGAAGAGGGCAGGAGAGTGGGACCAGGAGGGGGAGGACAAAAGGGAATGTGACTGTGATGTAACTTGAATAAATAAATAAATGTTGAAAAAAAAGTTTCCAGGCTGGAGAGATGACTCAGTAGTTAAGAGCACTGGTTGCTCTTCTGAGTATCTGGGTTCAATTCCCAGCACCCACATGGTGGCTCACAATTGCCTGTAACTCTAGTTACAGGGGATCTGACAACCTCAGCTGGCCTATATAAGGGCACTGCCCAATAGTAATAGTCATTCCTGCAATCAAAAGACCCCCACACAATAATTTTTCATTCTATTTCTGTACTTTATAGTCAGAAGAAATGATCAAGTGGTCTCTCCTGAGAAAGGTAATCACTGAACACCACTAAGGAGGAAACTATGTGTCCCCTAACATCATGTCAGGGACCCTGGATGGCTGGAACTGTCATTACTTCACCCAAGCAGACAAGACTTCACTGGAGGCAAGTTTTACAACAGCAACAATTTAGTGCCCCCAAGACAGTCAGAGAATGACTAGTGCCCCTGGGTGCCTCCTCTACTTTCCTGTATCTTGATGACAGTATCCATCATAGAACACAAGCCCATCAACAATTCTCCAGTCACTGATATCCATTTCCTTCCAAAAGAGTGCATAGCCTGATGTTAGGGCTGTAAAGATGAATCAGAAGCTGGCAATTAGGCATGGAAACACGATACACAGCCTGTCTGGAAACCTGTGGTCACTGGAGGCTTGCATGATGGATTTATTCCCATGTTCCTCTTACTCCAATTAGCCCACACTTTCAGAGTTGCTATTTAAAAGCACACCAGGCACCCACAATTGGATAAAGAGTGGGTCAGTCTGTGTATAAGGTCTCCTCCAGAAAGCAGGTCTGGACTGCATCTCTAAAAGGGCTGTACAGACCTGAAGAGGTCAGTGCCCAAGCTCCCCATCACAGGGAGCCTGCTGGAATGCCTGGGCCTTGTGGACCCTGAGGCAGAGCTTACCCTGGCAGGAGCTCTAGACCCCAGAGAAGCCAAACCAGCACTTTGGACACCACAGAACATCCTGGACACAAGTGGCTGCTGCGACAGCCATGGGCAAGGGCATGTGGGACAGTAGCCCTGCGTAGGCCTTTATGATACTTGTGCACCCTCCTCTTCTCTCTCCAAGCAGCACTCAGGGTAAATATTCTCTGGGGTTGCCCATCAGAGTAACCAGTACTGGCAAAGAAGTCAATTGTGGCTTTGTAGAAATATTACATGTGAGCTTCCCAGGCTGGCCAGACATCAAGATCACCCTGAGACAACAAGATAACAATCTCTGCAGAGAGAGTAGACAGTTCCACCTATGAAGTGTTAACAGACAAGGTTCTATGAATACCAGTCCAGGGACCCCGTGAGCCTCAGATATTACCTTGATAGCAAGGAGCTTAATATCACCATTGAATTTGTTTAAAACTTATTCTGACAGTGTTCCATTCTGAGGCCTAGACTAGCCTTGAACTTGCCAGAGCCCAGGCTGACCTCAAATCTACCATCCTCCTGCCTCAGCTTTCTGAGTACTGAGTACATGTGCCACCATACTTCGCTTATATTTATCTTGACATTTTCAAAGCCTATAGCACTATCTGGGTGATCAGTCCTTTGGATTATGTACTTAGCAATCAAGCCAGTATACTCCTGAAGCACCAATATATAACTCCACACCATGCTTACAATCACTTGGTGAAGGAAGATCAGAAAACAATCTGTAGGGCTGGAGAGATGGCTCAGAGGTTAAGAGCACTGGCTGTTCTTCCAAAGGTCCTGAGTTCAATTCCCAGCAACCACATGGTGGCTCACAACCATCTACATTGAGATCTGGTGCCCGGGCATATATGTAGAGCAATACTGTATACATAATAAATAAATAAATAAATAAATGTTTAAAAAAAAAAAAAAAAGAAAACAATCTGTAATTATAATCTCCTGAGGTGGAAGAACTAAACAGAGGAGCCAGAGGAGCGAGCCCAGGGAGGTATCCTTTAGTGCACCTGTCTCTCCTCCAGGCAGAGGAGATCTCTGGAGGGTAGGGGTGGGGTCTCAATTATCACAACATTCCTGGCACTTTGTATGATAGCGGGTGGCAGGAGGCCCTAACTGGCTGATGAGTACATAGGGCACAGAAGGACAAAGCCTCCCTTCTGGACAGGCTAGGGCTGACTAAGCCCTAGAGGATGGGCAGACGTGGGGAGGAAGTCATGAATGAAGCTTTACCACAGTGTGACCACACATTACTTGACTTTGGAGAGGCAAGGTGGGATACTACAAAAACTACAAGTTTCATATCAAGAACTGCTGACAAAGGCTGGAGAGATGGTAGAGCAGGTAAAAGCACTGGCTGCTCTTACAGAGGACCTGGGGTTCAATTCCCAGCATTCACACGGCAGCTAACAACTATCTGTAACTCTGGTCCTAAGAGATCTGACAAATTCTTCTGGCTTCTATGGGCACCAGGCACACATATTGTCCACAGACATACATGTAGGCAAAACACTCATACACAAAGCATAATTTAAAAAAAATGTACAAAAGGTGCCAAGGTAGGAACCAGTGAGGAAGACTATACAATAGATGAATGGTTCCCAGTTCAGCCAATTTAGACTGGCCAAGATAAAGCAGAGCCCGAGAGGAGAGGTTCAGTGCCCTAGATCCCTTAGCTGTAGCGGAAAGCAGTCATGAAGGTTTACAAGGTCAGCTGCTATGCTTCATGTTCACTGAACACTCTTACCCAATCTATACCTCAGCAAGCAAGCAGCTGCAGATAGCAGGTGACAGGCTGGGATCCCTTCTGAATCACTCTGAGGCTCACATTCCTGGCACACTGTACTGCTGTGCCCATGAAGGAAATGCCACCAGCACAAATACAGCCAGTGCTCACTGCAGTGACTAAACACTACTAGTCAGTGTTCCTTCTTCCCAAGTTCCCTTCCCTCTTTTCCTCCTGCATAGCTGAAGTTGTGAGTGCTATGTACAGACTTTTTGCTTGGTGCTAACAGTCCAACAGCCTAGATTTTGGGGATGCGGATGCTCATGTGAAGACAGCACCTAAGAACAAGAGGTATTTGCCCTTCAGCTGCAGAAAAGCAGTCCCTGTACTGGGTTAAGAACCTAGAGATTGCTTGTGAGCTGGTGCAAAACGCTGTGAAAATGTGCTGCTCAGTGGAAAGTAAAAAGGTTACTTTCCATGGAATGTTTTAAAACCTCAGGCTTCAGATTCAACAAAAGCCTTTTTTTTAAAAAATAATTTTTCTTTTCATGTGGATTGGTGTTTTGCCTTCAGTCTGCGTGAGAGTGTCGGATCCTGGAGTTACAGACAGTTGTGAGCTGCCACATCGATGCTGGGAATTGAACCCAGGTCCTCTAGAAGCGCAGTCAATGCTCTTAACCACTGAGCCATCTCTCTAGCCGCCACCAGAAGTCTTTACAATGCATTCTAGAAATCCTAAAAATCTGCTTTTTTGACTGCCTTACTTGACAATGTACTGTTTTTCAGTACAGTGCAAGGTGACTTCTCTCAATGACACAGAGGCTGTGGTTTGCTGGCTAGCTGGAAGAGGGGCTCCGGCTTGTTCTTTATAAGTACCAGGCCATGGCTGCTGACTCCTTCCTCATTCACATCATTTGCCTGTTTAAACATACAACTGGTGCTATGACTGCAACAGTGGGGGAGAGGGAGAGCATGTGAGCCATTGTGGGGACACAGAGGACTCTGCACATGGTACCTGCCAAAGGCTGGCCTGCTTATGTAATCTCGTCCCTGCTCAGAGTCTCTACTGGTGTGAGCTATTACTATTTTGCCCAAATAGTCTATATGGCATTGTTTGTGTGTGTACAGCAACCGGAAGTACTCAGAATTAAAGAATATGCAGAATGTGATTCTCTGGTGAACGCAAGGCCTTGACCATCACATCTGGAGCCATTTGGGTCACTATAGCTGGTGAGGGGATGCTGCCTATAGTCAGGAAGACCACAGCAAAAAGCTATCCAGCCCCCAGTATGAACTGCAGGAGCCCAGGTGGAGTGGCTCTGCCCTGAGGCAAGTCCTCTTCTCTTCTGACTGGAGGCTTATGCTGCTCTCCTTGGGTTTCACTGGCAAGTGTGGGTATATAGAGCTCACAAGAGGGACAGTGCCTGGCCAAGCATGGTCTTCCATTGCAGAGAGCTGCTGACCTTGGAGAAAATGAAACATCGTGCAACGAGCCATCAGAATGATCCTATATAAACTTGTCTTGACCCTTCCACTCGTGGTGAGCATGTCCACCGAGGGCTCTACTCTGCCTGTCCCCATGCTGGGCCAACTCAGGCACCTCTTTGCTCTCCTGGGCTCATATATAAACTTCATGTTAATGTGACTCTGAGTGTTCCCTCTCAGTTCTTGGCAGAAAGAGTTTGGTTTTCTTGTCTAAACACAAAGATTACCTGCAAATAAGGTATCTCCAGTATTGTGGTTATAAAAGATATATGTCTCTAGAAAACTCTATGGCTACTCTCAAGTCTATACAGAGCTGACAAGGTGAACTCTAGGGAACACTGTTAAAAGGCTTTAGCATTAATTCAATACAGGGAACCCTGTGTTCAAGTAGACTGCTACCTTAAAAAGACTGAAGTGTCTCAAGATGTTGGTGAGATTATGACCAGACACCTCTTACTCTATGTAAAAATTATTCAAGATAGAAGAACAAATAACAGCCTCTGTGATCACCAGGGCAGCCTGAGTACAGGGGCCATGATGGTAATTTTCCTGAGTATAATAAAGAAATTAAAGAAATCAGTGTTGAGCCAGTAAATCAAAATTGTTTCCTACTCAGAAAAAGAACTCTAGTTCTAATGTAAAATCAACTACTCAGGTACAAAATTCTAGTTCAAAAATAAAATGTAAACATACAGGGGGGTGGAGGGATGGTTCAGTAGCTAAGAGCACTGGCTGCTCTTCTAGATTGGGTTCCGTTCCCAGCATCCACATGGCAGCTCACAAGCACCTGTTAACTTAAGTTCCAAGGATCCAGTGCCCTCTTCTGGCTCCATGGGTACCAGAAATACATGTGACTCAAAAATGTACAGCCATACATGCAGACAAAACACCTAAACATATTTGAAACTCTTCAACAAAATAAACAACAACAACAACTGCATGGTCTAATGGCACAGGCTGTTATCTCGGGAGGGCATGGCAGGAGAATTACAAGTTTGAGGCTTTACGGGGCTACAGAATGTTCTACGTTGGCAGGAGAATTACAAGTTTGAGGCTTTACTGGGCTACAGAATGTTCTACGTTGGTTTAGACAACTTAGACTATTTCCAAAAAATAGTAAGTAAATAAAAGAACTAAGCAGGTGGCTCAGTAGTACAGCACTTGCCCAACACAGCTGAGGGTCTGTGTTCAAGACCAAGTACAGCAAAACAAAACAAAACCACCTAAACAACAGTCCCCAACTCTCCAAGTTCTGTACTAAGCACAAGAATGAAAACATTCCATTGTAACATGAAAGACTGTAGTGACAATTTTGGAATTTTTGCTTAAACACACAGAAATATTATAAGAAGATGTTTTTAATTCCAGGTGTGGGGATGTGGGGCTGCTTTGGACTGTCTGCAGCACCTGACTATGATTTGCCTTGTGTTCTAGCCAGCTGAGAATAGTTTCAGCAATTGTGTGACGTTTGGAATTCTGGGAACTTTTCAGAGGGTATTTAAATGCTAGGGCGCTGACAGGGGTGTGGGTGGTTGTTGGTCGGTCAGGAGGTTGACTGTGGTTTGCTAGTAGTCATGCTCAAAGACAAAAGAAGAAAGAAATTACATTCAGGGATCTCTCTCTCTCCCCTCTATCCTCCCTTCTCTCCTATCTAGTGATAAGGAGTTGAAACTAGGGAGAGGGAGAGGGAGGGGGAGAAAAAGAAGAACCCACAAAGTAGCAAAATCCAGGTACAGAAGATGACACCAAAGACGTGACATTTTCTTGAAGCTCTGAAAGTTTTTCAGCTCATTCTATAAAGCACCTTTTAACTTTTTTACCTTTACTCATTGTCAAGGGTGTTGTGAGTGTCACAGCATACGTGTGGAGGTCAGAGGACAACCTGTAGGAGCTGGTTCTCTCCATTTGGGTTTTGGGTGTGGAACTCAGGTTGCAACAGACACCTTTACCAACTCAGCCATGTTGCCAGTCCAGTGAAGCATCTTCCTTTAGTCTTAGCGCCAGGAACTAGGGTCATCATTTGGAATATGCAAAGGAGCAAACATTAATATGACCCTTGTATAGCGCAGAGTCTAGACGTAGGGGAGGCTGGACATCCCAGCACATATTAATTCACATGAAAGAATTATCTCACAAAGGTTAAATGATATGTACCCTATTCCTTCAGAGTAAAGACACAGCCTCTTCATAAGCCTTTAAAAAAAAAACTTAAATATCATATAGCATGGCAACTATAAAATTATTCTATTGGCTGAAAAAATATATTCAGGTATCACATTTCTCTGCCAATGTTGAAATATCAATAATTACATGATTTTCTTTTGTACTTTGCTTTCTAAAATCCTTAATTCCTTATGGACTATTGCTATACTGGAATGATTAGGAAACAGTATGTTACCTTAACACTTACAGAGAAATTAAAATGCAACTGGGGAATGCAAACCTGTCAGCCACCTGTCTTTGTGGGTAACAGCTGGACAGTGCTGAACACTTGCTTTTTAAGTCCTTTGCAGAGACAGGTTAAATCAAGGTATTATGGGCACCTGATATATTCAATACACTTAAAAAACTGTAATACATTGCCACATAAGCAGCCAGCTTAATACAGAGTGACTATATGTGAGCAACACAACACAGTAAAGAAAACCAACAAAAACTGAATAATGGAGGAGAAAAGGATAAACAGCTTGAGCAAAGTAAGCTGACGTTAGGATGCCTTCATCCTCAACACAGAAGGGTCTCCACTCTTCATGGTAGCTACCCTCTGTCCAGAAGGACAGCTCTCACACTGACCGTAGAGCACTGGGATGTTGGTGAGGGCTCCTTGATTATGGACCCTGAACCCACTGATGGGTCTCACACTATCTTGCATCAGGCCTATTTTATGAACCTTCTTGCTTGGCAAATAATCCAGTCAAAGTGTTCTTAAGTGACCAGTTCTCTCCATGTTACCTGTTCCAGGCAGGCCTCATGTAGGAACCTCTGCAGCCAGGTAACCTTTAGTATTCCCCAAACAAGCCCTTGGAAGTGACAAAGGGTGTTTCTCTATCCCCTGCCTGGATGCAAACAAGGAAGGATACAGGGAGAGCTGGACAGAGACAGGAGCTTACCAACAGTCCCACATGAGTCACTCTGTTCATTTGGCTGGTGCTGTGGGAAGCCATTAGGAAATGACAGGAGCTCGTGGGGGTGGTTACAATCCTATTCAGATCAGGTCACTCAAACTGGAGTGGTTGTTACGTGGGTACTCTAGGCATTCCACTCATCCAGAAGACAGCTACCTGAAAGGTGACATGGGACTGGCAAACACCTGTGAAATATTTTATTCCTGGCTCTAGCACATTGTATGATTTAGAAGCACACATGATGGGAATACAACTTTCTGTTTCTCCATGCCTCCACTGTCCCCTAAACTGGACTGGGTGATATAGTTTAAAGTGGAACTGTGTGCATGTGTGCAGTACCCTGACATTACTTTGCAGAGACAGGACTCAGGTATCTGGAAGTCCCATCTTTGGACTGCATACAAGAACTGCAACAATTAAAAAATCTAGAACCTAAACAGCTGGGCAGCTGTGAGACCTCTAGCCAGTCCTTTAGCTACAGAGCATCGATATGTACGATAAACTAGTGTGTTCTGTCACCAGAAGCCATGCTAAAGCCATCAGTGAACTTTACTACTTCATGAAAAGCTCATGTGGCTAGGGTAGTCAGACAACAGTCCAAGTCCTCAGTGCACAGCTCTGCAGGTGTGATGTGTGGAGTCCCCAAAGCTGTGGGCCAAGTTCAGCATGGTGCTCTAGAGCCCGTGAGTGGCATGCAACCACGGCTGAGACATAAGAGCACTCAAAAAGGCCACTCCTACCTGTCTCTAAGAAGGTCTTGTTCTGGCTTATTCCACCGTTTTTTTTTTTTTTTTTTTTTTAAGCCTCTTTGCTCCCATTAGTGAGGTCTAGGCTCGGTATTGTCTTCACTGGACTCCAACACCAGAGCCTTGATACCAAGATAAACTATCAAAAACTGCCTCAACCACTTAAAATTTTGTTTTATTCTTATGTATTGGGAGAGGGTTGTGCACACACTATGGAGGGTGTGCAGAGGTCAGAGGGTGATTTGAGGGAGCTAGTTCTATTGTATAGGATTTGGGGATCCAAATCAGATCATCAGGCTTGGCAGCAAGTACCTGAGCTTGGTTTCTTCAAAGTTCTGCCAGGGTATCTCTAAGCCACCTAGCTGACCCGTGATCACTTTCTTCTAAGCATAGGAAGTATGCTTACTTATGACCTGTTGCCAGGGGCAGAGGCTCACAGGGGTCACATCCTTTCTCCCTGGCCAAATGGCCACCTCTCCTTACCCAGAGCAAAAGGCAGGCCCAAAAGCAAGTGCCTTCATAGCTGAAAGATGCTGCTTTCAGCTTCTGGAGGTTTCTGGTCTGGTCACAGACAGCCAATCAAAAAATAAAGATGGCATACTAAGAAAGACAAAGACTGACACACCCTGGAAAGGACAGGCAATACTGGCCATAGTCTTGTCTACAAGGATATAAAATTAACCGCAGCTTTCTTTATCCTCCATATCAAAGTGCAAGTACCTCTCAATGTGGGTCTGTTATCATGTCACTAGTCAGGGAGAAGAAATAACTCCTGTGCCGTTTGCTTGGGGTGATATATGTGATGGCTAGAGAGACAAGAGTAAAAAAAGCTTTTTGATATCCGAGTGCGGCATGAGCTTAGTTTCCTACTTCATCCATCGCTAGAGAAATTAGGTTAGAAACCATTAGCACTCCCACAGTAATCATCCACAACAGAGACAAAGCCTTCTCTTGTAAAGCCAGAGACTTATGCATCCCCCACATGGTATCAAAGGCGGATGGCCCTTTTCAGTGTAATTGTTCACTTCTGGGTAAAACAGGCAACCTTCAGATGGCCAGGACCACAATAATCCTGGGAACTGCAATGTGTAGTTAGTAGACATCTTTAAATAATATCAATATGAAAATGGACTTCCAGGCTCACAAACACTAACTGCACAGCAAATGAGAAGGCAACAGCCCACCATGACAGCCTAGGAAAGACTCCCATGACAATGGATCTCATACAGGGCTAAACTTACGAAACACATACACAATCTGTAGAAGCAAAGTATTTTGTCTTACAATGAATTATCAAGGGTTTTCATCCCACATAAGCACCAAGCCTCTTGGGTTTGCTCTCTGGTTTGGTGCTAACCCAAGGATTTCACTGCATGGTTTTGAGAATTAGCACTCAGCATCAAAGAGAAAGTATACTCCTGTCTTCCTTTCCAGTCACAGGACAGCATGCATTCTGGGAAGTGGTGAGTGGGAAATAATCATGAAATTTTACTCTTTGCTTTCAATATCATTTTTTCATTAACAAAGAGGTCTTTAAAGACAGGTCTTGGCTTATAGTACCTGGTAGCTTTGAGCTCAGGATTCTCCTGCTTCAGCCTGCTGAGTGCTAGGATTGCAGATATGCACCATCACCCTTAACAAAGACATCTTTTAAGATAACTGAGTGTAGGGAGTCAGATTAATATAAATTAGATTTAGTAAATTATCTAGGTTTCTGATACAGCCTCTTAATCCGGGGCATGAAGATCAATTTCATGTGAGCAATTAGCTTATCAGCTCATGAATGAAGTCATGTGAAACGAGAGGAGTCTCTAAGGACTGAAAAACAAGGTTGAAGCCAGGTGAAACAAGGAAAGACTTTATGACCTGGCATTGTTTTCAACTGCTAAGTGGGCAGAGCCCAAATTAAGCTGAAGCAGGTGGAACAAGGAGCGATCCTATTTAAGGACAAGTGGATGAGTCCGGGAGAGGGCGTGCTAGGGGCTCCATGCTAGAGAGCCGATGCTAGTGAGCTCCAATGCTAGTGAGTCCTCACGCTAGAAAGGACAAGTAGTTTGTATCCCCTGCTGAAGAAAGTGTTGGTGAACTGATGGCCGGATTTCCCGAGGCAGAAAGAAGCTGGTGAGCAGAGAAAGCCTCAGCAAGACAGCAAAAGGCCAAGGACTAAATCCTATGGCTCAGCTTTTGCCTAGAGGGGTTTGACCTGTCTGAACAGTGGCCTGAACAGAACTGTGGCCGGCTTTAAGGACTCAGCAGAGTTGCTGATGCAGTCTCCCAGAGAGAAGAAAGCCTCAAGCTTTATTTAAGGTAAGACTTCGATAGCCAATTTACCCTGACGAACCTGCGTCTGAGATATTCCAGAATAAAGACTGCTAAGTGCATTAAAGGGTCTACCCCAGAGACTGGTTTCCTGGCGACTGAGGACCTGCCCCAGAGACTGTATCCTTCTAAAAGGTTATGAAAATAGTTGTAATAGTTATCAATAGATTTAGTGGTTAGGTCTTAGGGGTTGTAGGAATTTATAGGGGTTGTAGGCATTCATAGGGGTTGTAGGAATTTATAGGAATAGTAGTTAAGTGTATTTGTTATAAGTGAATATAGTTATTAATAACTGTTTAATAATTAAAAAGTATGGTTTCAACTGAGTGATGCACTGTGGAGCTGTGCAATTTTCTAACTGCCTGCCTTACCTACCTGGTCATTTATTGTCTCAGAAATAATACTTAAAATAACTTGTGGAAATTTTTTTCTGAAGTAATAAATCATTTATTTATTTGTTTGTTTGTTTATTCATTGAGATAGGGTTTCTCTGTGTAGCCCTGGCTGTCCTAGAACTCATCTAGAGGTCACTCTGTAGACCAGGCCTCAAACTCAGAGATCTGTCTGCCTCTGCCTCCTGAGTGCTGGAATTAAAGGTATGTGCTACCATGCTCAATGAACATTTGCTGCTCTTGTAGAGCTGTGGTTTAGTTCTCAGTGCCCACATGGTGGCTCACAACCATCTGGAACTCCAGTTCCAGAGGATCCAACATTTTAACTCCATTGGCCTCATGACCATTCCACTGCACTTCACTCCTTTGAGCTCCTAGCAACCTGATGCTCATTGGCCATAGCCCAGAATGTAAACCCCAATTAACGCACATACCGGTGAGTCTGGTCATTACTCTAAATGTGACACTCATTCCCAGTGTTAATCAGTTCATCAAGATTGGCATAGCACAAACAGGGCATATCTTCCATCTTCTTCAATCACAAAGCCCCATGCTATCTAGTTTTATGTCAACTTGACACAAGCTAGAGTCATCAGAGTCCAAAGCCTCAATTGAGAAAAGGCCTCCATAAGATCTGGGTGTTGGCAAGCCTGCAGGACATTTTAAAAATAGTGATCGATGAAGCAGGGCCCAGCCCATTGTAGGTGGGGCCACCCCTGGGCTGTTAGTCCTGGGTTCCGTAAGTAAGCAGGCTGAGAAAGCCTGGGAAAGCAAGCCAGAACCCAGAACTCCTCCATGGCTTCTGTATCAGCTCCTGCCTCCAGGGTGTCCTGCCTGAATCCCCGCCCTCACTGCTTTTGATGATGAACGTTATATGGAGCTGTGAGTAAAATAACCCCTTTCCTCACCAAGTTGCTCCTGGTCATGGTGCTTCATCACAGCAGTAGAAACCCTGACTAAGGCAGCTAGCTCCTTTCACCCTCTCTCCATTTCACAGTGATTTATGGGTTTAGATATATTTAGAAACCATCCAGAAAACACTAAATACAACTACTTTAGGTAGGTATGACTCGACTGTTCTGCTAGGAAACCTGAGTCATATTTGAGTAATGAAGTAAACAGAAACTAAAATGCAGAGCAAGCACAAGAGTCATGTCTTTACCATCTGTAATGTCCTCAGCTCAGGAAAGCACACCTACCTCACAGCTTGCTGACTCTCAGAACAAATGGCACCACTTCATTTTTTAGCAAGAATGACTTCTTACTTCCTCTTAGAAAAGGCAATTCTCTTTTGACCAGGTGGTTATTACAGAAAATAAAAGCCAAAGGAAGAAATATATAATACATTTCAAACAACACACTGGATGTGGGAGTGCTTTATTATCTCTAAGGCCCCAAAACAATACAAAATAGGGTTCAAGTCACCTCTGACACCAAGCAGATAACCCAGTTACCATCTTCCCAGGATTCAAGTAGGTATCTGGGGATGTTAACATGCCCACAAGCTGTAGAAGCCCGTAGCAGAACACTAACAATAAGCCCCCACAGAGCTAGGAAGGAAACAAAGTCCTGGAATCCAGTGACCACTGGAACCCTGGAGACCCACTAACAGACCTCCCCCTAACACACCCCCCTCCACACCTTCCAGACCTGAGTTGTCATTCATGCTGCATTGAGAGGGAGACCGAGGGAAGAGCACCCCCTTTTTTTCACTTAAGTTCTAATTGTAATTCTGTTTTTACATCACCGGGAACGCTGTCTTTCCGTAAGTACTCAGTGTCCTCTTCCTCATTCAGGAATTACTCTAAAGCAATAAAATCCCTCATGCATGGCAGACCTTCAAATGTCTGAAGACCATTAGGACACAGGCCCTTCCCTGGCAAATGTTTCTGCGGGATGAAACATCAGAGCCTACCCCTACCTAGCTGGTCTAGAACTTCCACTTGCAGCAGCCTCTATATATAAGGCACTGCAGGACACCTCACCACTGCCCTCAGAGTATGTGAAGTTTAAGAGATAGCTAATCTTAGTTAATAAATGTGTCACCCAGTATGCATTAGGATCTATTTATAGCTGACCTTATTTTAGAAGAAAAAAGGTCTGCATATTTTCTTGCTAGAAACATGAGAGAATGCTTTACAAGTGTTTCTTAAAAGCATTAACATCATAATTAATGTCAGTCCTGCTGCAAACACATCCTGACAATTAGATAATGAGGCTAAAATCGATTTTCCAACCTAGGAAGATGAGAGTTAAGAACCCAGAAAGAGTGAATTGTTCTAAACAAAAGGATTCATGTGTTTCTTTGAAAAGATTCAACGTAGCCGGGCAGTGGTGGCGCACGCCTTTAATCCCAGCACTTGGGAAGCAGAGGCAGGCGGATCTTTGCGAGTTCGAGGCCAGCCTGGCCTACAAATTGAGTCCAGGACAGCCAGGGCTACACAGAGAAACCCTGTCTCGAAAAACAAACAAAAAAAAAAAAAAAAAAGAAAGAAAAGATTCAACGTTAAAAGTACTGAATTTCCAAAACACCAATTTGAGATATTTAAGTGTGTTTGCAGGAAAATTCTGGTCCATACAAAACATTGTTCTATACTTTAAAATGTAGCTAAACCAGGGCTGGGGCTAGAGCTCAGTGGAACCTTCCACACTACAAATCCAAGCAGAAAACTCTAAACAAAACTGATTTATAATATGCTCCAGAGAACTATCCAAACTATTAAGGCATTTTCAGTAGTGGTGTACATGTGTGCACATATTCTAACATAAAGAAGTACAAGTCTTAAATCCTTTCTTCTAAACATGTTACAATATTCAACCATTTTGGTGAACAGTTGGCCAAAGGGAAAACAAAAAACTGGGGATAAAAGTCATTTGGAATGCTAGCATCTTTTTTCCTTACAATTCAATGCCAAGAGAATGCTAGGGAATTCTGGGCTGTGCAAGTAAGGAAATTAATTAATAGTAACACTAATATTTAAATAAATTTCAAACTTAGTTTGTAGACTGCGATCCTGGTTTTAACACCTTTTTTTTTTCTTTCTTTCTTTGAGACAGGGTCTCACCATTAGCCTTGGCTTGCTTGAAACTCGCTATGTAGACCAGATCGGCCTCCGGAGATCTACCAGCTTCAGGTTCCCGGGAGCTGAAATTGAAAGGCGTGCGCGCGCCATCACGCCCGTCCGCTTTAACACTCCTAAAGGTGTCTGGAAGCCCCGTACTTTGTTATGAAACCGACCGGTGCCACCTGTCACAGAGCACGGTCACAATTTTCTCCTCGGCCACCTCACTGTCATAAGGGAACTAGACCGTGCAGCTAAAGACACTTGAGACTCGACATCAGCCGCAGGGTCCAGCCCGAAGATTCCGCAACCCTGAGCGGCGACCCGCTACCTGCGAGCGTGGCTAGCGCGCGCGTCCGCGGGTCCCCGGGAGCCCAGGGCGCAGTACTTACGCGGAGACACCCGGTCGCTAGTGCTGCAGGTCCGGGAGGCCGCAGGTGTGGCGGGGGCGGGCGGCGGAGGACCGAAGCATTCCGCCGGCGTTGGGCCGGACCCCGGGGCGCTGCCCGGCACCTGCAATGCGGCTCGTAGCCGGCCAGGGCCGGCGGTTGCAGCCGTTGCGCCGCGCCTCCCCCGCCGCGCCGGTGCGCAGCCTGGCGCCGAGCCCTGCGGGCAAGCCTCCTCCTCGTCCGCGCAGGTGCGCGCCTCACCTGCCACGCTCTCTCCTCCGGCGGCTGCGGCGCTCGGCCTGCTCCTCGCGGTGGCCCGCGGCCCATGGGCGGGGACGGTCGGAGCCGGGTGCTCAGCGGCCCTGCCGCGGGGTCATGGAGACTCAAGAGACGCCGCCCGGCCGGCACATCCTGGCCGCGGCTTCAGAGCGCTCGCCGCGGTGCACGCTGGGAGCCGTTGGCTGCCGGACTGGTCCTCGCACCGGAGGTTGTCCGAAGGGAGGATGCGGCGCCGACGCGGCGGCGGTCTACCCGTGATGGGGAGGGCCCGGGCGGATCGATGCTCTCTCTGCGGACGGGAAGGGGGCGACGCCCCGCTCCCTGCGGCTGCGGCAGGGCAGAGACCAGTGCGAGGATGGGGGTGGGGGGGAAAAAGCCGAGATGTTAGTAACACGCACGCGCACTGCTCAGGTGCGGCCGTCCTGCGGTTGCCCTGGGTAACCAAGGCGGGGTGGGGCGGGGCTAGGGGAGGGTGGAGCAGCCGAGCGGGAACGCGCGTGCGTGTGCCGGCGGGGACCGGAGAGGCTAGACACGCATGCGTGCGGCGACTCCCCCCTTCTCCTTTTTCTCCCCGCCCCTCCCTCGGGGGTGGGGATGGCTGGCCAGCCTCGCGCGTGCGCACGCGCGCCGTGCCCCCGGAGGCGTCTGGGTGTGCGGAGCGCGCGCGCGCGGCTCGGAGGCGCACCTGTGAGGTGTCCCCAGGAGCGCAGAGGGTCCGTGGGCGCGCGGAGTCCGCGGCCTAGACGCGCTCTTCAGCGGCGCTCGGGAGTGAGTTGGACCGGCCGACGGGAGTGTGTGTATGTCTGTCTTGGCTTTTCGGGACCGGGCGTGGGCCGACGAGCGGGCCGGGGGCGGAAGGCGGCAGAGTGGTCGCGGAGGAAAAGGGGGCGGGAAGAAAAGGAAAACAACCCATCACTCAGTCGGGCCTGGGCCGCGCGGGCGAGGCGGGGAGGGAAGGTCAGCGCGCGGCGCTCACTGCGGCGCCGGCCGAAGTCGCGCCGGGACGAGGCTGGAGAGGCCCCGCGGGAGCTGGACTCCCGGGTCGGGCCTCATTGTTGTTGAGGCCGAGGCGGGCGGGAGCGCGGCAGCCCTGGGAGCCGAGGGCCGCGCCCTGGATAGGATCCAGGCGGGTCTCGGGGAGGGCGGTAATGGCCGCGGGCCGGGGCACGGGGAAGGGGGGTGGGGTAGGGAACGCGGAGTGGTCAGCTGCAGGGCTCTGTGTCGTGTCGTCTCCAGCACTGCACGCGCAGTCCCGGCCCAGGCTGCCCGGCATCCCGCCCAGGTGATGAGGACCTCCCCGCGCCCCCAGCACGCCAGGCTGTCGCCGCCGCCGGACGCCTCCATTGTCTGACCACCTCCTGGGCCCGGCTCTCCGCAGGTAAGCCGGCCAGGGGGGCGCGCTGGGGCTCCCCTGCGGAGCGCCCTCCTACGCGTCCCTCTCGCCTTCCGCTGCGCTCGCCGCCGCCTCCAGCCAGGTCGTCCCTCTCCGCTTCTTTGTGAGACCTCCCTGGCCAAACTCCGCGAACAAGTCGGTCTCGGGGTTGGATGCGTCGGGAGTTTAGAGTGTGCCTATTGCAACAAAGGAGCCCCGGGGTTGGAAGTCATCTTCCCAAGCCAGTTCCTCCTTGCCAGGGACCGTGTGTGCCCTTTAAACCTCGTATTGTTTGCAAGGGGCGGGACTCCGTGAGAAGGGGGCCTCTACTTACTTGCTAGGCGCCTAGTTTCCCGGACCCGAAAAGTTAGTGACTTTCTCGTCCCCACCTACAGGTTAAGATTTAGAAATTAATTGTAGATGAGTGGAGAAGGATGTTTTCTTGGAAAGGTGAACGCAGTCCCAGACGACCGGTCCATCTGCCCACCTCTGTCGATAACTGTTCTGCACGTGGTGTGTGTCCTAGAGCTTTTAATACTTACAAAGGGCTTTACAGCACGTTGACTACTAACTAGTTGTGCATTCCTTTCCGTTTTTAACATACAGTGCTGTAACTCGTTTTTCAGAACTGTGGCCTGGAGTTTCAGAGTTTGGGTCTATCATTGTCTTTAGCCATGTCCCACGGTGATGGCAATGTTAAAGAACAGCTTTTAAAAAACAAAACCAAAAAAGGCTGGTGGTGGTTCCGTGGCAAGGTGGGATTTTATTGGAGGGAGCCACAGAATGGAAACATTTTTATAATAGAGGATTTCCTGGGCACGCTCAGCATCTCAGCCCTCCTTGAGGCGACTGCAGACTGTTGTTTTGCCAGTGACCTGGAGGAGGGCACTTAGAGCCTCAGTTTCTATAAAGGTCTGTGTACTGCACAGACCTCACTGAAGTCATGTGAAAGCTGGAGAGTGTAACAGTAAACAGAGACTATCTGTCCAAAACCTACCAACTTGCAATGTCGTTTGTATACTTTTTTTTTTTATCAGATAAGCATATCATTGATTACTTACAACAATCAACTTTGAAAGTTTTTGGTCCTGTTACATTTAATTTTTATGAAATACTGGCAATACTTGTTTCTAACGAGTATTTTACAAGGCACTTTTTTCCTAACACTTTTCCATTACTTAAAAAAAAGGAACACTTGTTAGTTGATCAATCTGCTTGGCTGAAATGTTATTTCACCATTTAAACAAGCTTATTTCCTTTTGTTGTACATTCTCTGCATGCTTTCCTGTGGCCGCAGAAGATTCGGGTTACCTCTTAGACCCTTTCAGGAGGAGTTCCTGCTGAATTTGTAGGTGTATCAGAAAGTTTTAGCAGCTGAAATAGTGATGAAATGGGCTAAGGTTTTAAGATTCAGTCAGCACCTTTTAGTTGTGTCTTTGGTTTTTGGTTTTTTCATTCAAATGTATGTGAGTGCCTGTAGCATACCAAGAAAACCACTTTGTTCTTGTTCTCTTAGAGTTTATAATCTGCAGAGGGAAAAGATGAGAGGTCTATCCCAGAACTGCACATCTGGTCAAGACTAGATTATCTGCTAGAGAAGTTATGTAGCACCTGCTGTATAAGAGCATTAAAATGAAAGCCACATTCCAGATTGAGGGCCCTGAATGACTCTCTGCACCCCTAAAACAAGATTTGAGATGAGATTTGAGAGATGAGTAAGTCCTGGTATTGTTGAACTAGGGGAACATTGTCTAGAAGAGGAAGGCCTTAAAGGGAGGGAAAGTAGTGCTCGCTGTAAGGATGCTGGTGAAGGGGAGAACGTAACCCCACAGTGGCCCAGGTCCTGGAGGGTCTTTAGAACTGTGGTTTTAAACTAACCTCTCCAGCTGCCACATGCAGAATATGAGTGTTAGAAGTGGGAAGGCCACACTGGCCATTTCATAGTCCTGTTGGAGGAGGAGCAGCCTGGTCCTTGGAGTTCATGGTGAATTCACACCACTAGCAAAAGTGAAACAAAAATAGATGAGTGGGGGTTGTTTGTTTGTTTGTTTGTTTTTTAAAGACCTAGTTTTTTTCCTTTTATGAGAATGGAACTCAATAAAAGCAAGAGCAAAATTACTCCCCCCCCCCCATTCCAGGGCCTTCAAGATTCCAGGCATGTTCCCTGACATTGTATTTATGTTCCCAACAAAAAAGGCACTTTAAAACACACAGGCACAGACACACACACTCTTACAGGTATTTTCCAGAGGACATGGGTTCAATTCTTTGGGTACCAGGCATGCACATGGTTCACAAACAATACAAGAAAAACACCCACAAATATAGAATGAAAATAAATACAGAGCTATCCAAATCTCATCAGTGATACTGTACAGAAAATAAAATATTTTCTAAAAATATTAGACTAAGCAAGTGGACAAATATGATGAAAGCCCTGACAGCTGTTGGGAACATCAATGTTAGGGAAGCTCTGACAAGACCAGGAGCTGAAGGCAGTCCACAGGGAAGCTTGGTTTGTTTTCAAAAGGGGGTAGTGTGCTGGCTTTGGAAAGAGGTACTGGATAGGTGTCTGTAATACACTATTGAACAAAAATGCAAGCTACATTCTATTTTTATAAGATACAAAACAAGATAATTATGTGTTTGAATAAGAACAGAAAAGTATGTAGCAAAGCCCAGGGAAACCATGATAACTTCTGCAGAGGAGCACTGGGAGCCAGTGTCCCTTCTGTGTGCTTTTCCCTTTTCTGAGGATGTCTATATGAGTATTGACTTGTAGTGAAGAGTCTGCAAGCTCTCTCACTTAACACAGAGAAATTGCTGTGCTTAAGGGGCACAGTACCAGTGGTACACTCTTAGGTTATAATGGCCATATAGATCAAGCCTCACAGTACTGGTATTTCCTGACATGGGAACCATTAAAGAAATGCTTTTAAATATAATAAAAAGCTTTATACACAAAATATGTAGAATGATCTTAAGGGTTTAATTGTAGAATGATGATGATACATTCACTAGATAATGCTGCCACTTAAAATGTATACCAAGGAAATATATTAAAGCAGTAATGACTGCTAAGTAGAGGAAAATCAGGACACACAGCTGCAGACATGATATAAATACACAAAAAATTCAGTAATCTTCCACTAAAATCTTTAAATAGAAAAATGTCTACAAGAAATTTGATGAAAATGTTAAGAGTTGTGGACTTTGGGTATTAGGATTTTGAGCTACTTAATCTGTCCTTTTATAGTTAGAAAAATTGTGTATATTTACAATGGAATATTCAGTTTTACAAAGTGTATTGGGAATCTGTTAGCCACATAATACAATGATGTGCACATTGTTTTTATTTATTTTGAAGCAGGGTCTCTCTCTTTCTCGCTCTCTCTGTGTGTGTGAGAGACATGGGTTCAATTCTTTGGGTACTCTGTGTGTGTGAGAGAGAGAGAGAGAGAGAGAGAGCGTTCCTGGCCATCTTGGAGCTCACTGTGTAGACCAGACTGGCCTTGAACACACGGAGATCCTCCTGCCTGTGCTTCCCAAGTGCTGGGATTAAAGGCATGCGTCACCAAACACTGTTGCTTTTTTTTTTTTTTTTTTGGTTTTTCGAGACAGGGTTTCTCTGAATATCTCTGGCTGTCCTGGACTCGCTTTGTAGACCAGGCTGGCCTCGAACTCACAAAGATCCGCCTGCCTCTGCCTCCCAAGTGCTGGGATTAAAGGCGTGCGCCACCACCGCCCGGCTGCATTTTTTTTTTTAAGCCATAGACATTTGAAAATTGCAATGCAAGTGGATGGGACTCATAGAGAAATTGTAGGCAGAGTAGGAGCAATCTCATGTTTTAGAATGGTTAAATTAGAGTGAGAGAGGGAGGCAGTGAGGTTTTGGGAAGAAATTGCTGAAGTAAATGATGTGGTGGTTGAAGAAACCTGATGAGGAAGCAGGTACAGGTCTTGGTAGATGAGGCAGATGGTGCTGGGTTCCTGGGTTCCTGGCTTGGACAGATGAAGGCATAGAGGGGACCCACTTAGCAAAATAGGTGTTATAATGAAGTTTGGCCTTGGACCCACCGAATTTGAGGGGCTTATAAACAAGTTTCTTCATGGAGACTATGAGTGTTCTTTGCTCTCTGAAGTGCAGTGTGCAGCTCTGTCATTGAAGTTGTTTCTTTGCAGTAATTTGTTTTTGAAATATGATTATATGTTGCAGATTGTTTAGGCCGGGCCATGTCTGTACAGTTTAGCATGTATTGTTGTCAGATGGAGTTGTTACCCATGGCCTGACTCTGACTTCGGGTGATATTTGGGTAGTCTGGGGTACTTTGGGCATTAGTGGTCCTGCTTTTGGTCTTCTATGGCAGTGTCAGAGTGATTTTTCTGATGCTGATAAGAGAACATAGGCAGAGTGGCAGTTTGGGCTGCTTCCACGGGGCTGTGCCCGCTGGACCCGTAGAGGACAGATGGGAGTTTGGGAGTTGGTCATTTTCTTTAAAGATCACATCTTTAAGAGCAGGTGAGCCCATGTGGAGTACAGTGAGGATATACTGGGCCAGAGCTAGGCATGTATGTTCCAGAGGACAAAGCCTCTGTCTACAAAGATAACCAAAAAGTTTCTGGGAGAGGAAGGAGGGTAGTGTCACCAGAGAGAGTGTGTGAGACTATTGATGTGAGGGGCTTTCCGAAGAGTGCAGCATGAAACTGAGCTTATTTACTGTCCTCGTGAGGGTCCGTGTCACTACACTCTGCCCAGTCTCCTACTTCTCTGTTTCTGCCCAACTATTCTTGTAGCCTCTCTACTCCCTCTTCTGGAGGCACCTGCATTTTCCCAGACTGGCCATGTTAGAAGGTGCTCCCGAGTCTCTCCAGCTAACTTCATAGATGCAACTTGCTGCACAGCTGGGAGGCACCAATGGCTTAGTTCATGCTGCTCCATTCCTGTTACAGAAGAGAGTCCTTGAGTGTATGAGAGCCTGGCTCTGTGGGGGAAAATGAGATGAGAATGTTCAGAGGTCTCTAGAATTGAAAGGGTATTTCAGGAGAGTGGGGGCAGTGATACTTTCAAATGGTCTGGAGGAGTGACAAAAGGAGCAGGGTGACACAGTGTTTGTCAGGTGGGTGCTGATAAGCCCCGGTTTAAAGGTCACATGTCTCTGTTAGAGAGGGGTGTGTGTGTGTATAAGAGTGTTTTTGATTTTTTTGGTCTTTTGGGAGAGCTGAGGGTGTGTGTGTCTGGGAGAAACAGAGCCTCCTGTATCTTAGGCTGGCCTTGAATTACTAAGTAGCTAAGGATGGTGTGTGCTCCCATACCCGGCTTTATGTAGTGCCGGGGGTGGAAATGGTTTGTGCATGCCAGCTGAGCACTCTGCCAAATGAACTACAAACCCAGCCCTGGCAGAAGATAGGTCTCTAAGTAGAAATTTACTTCCGGAGATGTTGGAAGAGCTCTGTGCTACCTGTACTTGAAGCTTGTGTGCGTCTGCACCTGCTTCTCTCTGGAACGGGCAGCGTCTCCTCGGTCTTCCATTTTGTCATAGCCCTTCAAGTTCATAAAATAACCATAACTTATTTCCACATCTTAAAATAAGATGGAGAATAGCATGCTCCCTGGCACTGTGACAGTTTATAAGAAAGATGTGGTAGCCAGAGCAGAACTCTGTCCATGGACCATGTAACTCCCATAAGTTGACAGTGGACCAGTGAAAAGAACCAGCAGCCTTTCTTCTGCCAAGCCAGTGGTGCTGTGTCCTTGGCTTTCCAGATCACCTTCATATGGTAGGACTGATGAGAAGAAACACTTCAGAGTCAGTGCTTCCCTTGCTGTCAGGCCTCTTAATCTTCCTGGTAACTTACTGTGCTGTGTCTATCACTCTACCTTGTGATAGAACTGGGTGCTAAGCCTCAGGAACCCAGGAGCCTAAAGTGCACATTGCCAAGGTGTCTGGCAGCCAGTTATTTATCTCTGAGCTAGCATTAGACTGCCCTCTGGAGGTGCTGGAATGGAATTTTTCTTTTTCTTTTTGGTAGCAGTGAGAATCAGGGCTAGATGGTCAAAACTGGCAAGGTTGTGAGTTGGAAATCAAAATGAACTTGAAATGGGGTTACAGAGGCATGTTAGGCAGCTGAGGATGGAGGAGTTTCTGCAGCTAGGGAAGAATGCTGGATGGAGGCCAGAGAGTATGGCCCCTGGTAGCCTATGAGAGAAAGAACTGAAGTGGCCCCAAGTTACTGGGGGAAAGTGGGTGGAAGACCCGGCTGGTTGAGTTGGGCATCTGGCAACTAGAGAAGGAGGTGGGAGGGGTAATGTGTGACTCTTCTTTAATGGTTGTTAAATGCTAAAAAAGAGGAACAAGAAAAGGGATAGTTGGAAGAGGTGGAGTGATATGGGTCAGTGCCCCTACTACATCATCATCTTTACTGCGTTGAAAAACAGTGGAATCAGAATAGACCTTCAGGGGCACCACATTTAGGAGGATGGATTAAAGGAAATGGTGACAACACTGGGCAAGGCCAGAGAAGGAAGATTTTGAAGGGTGAGAGTCGCAGATGTGAAGAATGAGGAGTCAACAACAGGGAGGCTATCAGCAGTGCTCTGCAGTGGCTTTGTGTGGGCAGGACAGCAGCGGGGTGGAGGGCTACAGCACTCTACTAGAGCCAGTGGAGCTGGAGCTGGCTGCCAGGCTAGGAGATACCACAGCACAGAGGACAGGTGGGAGCGTCTCTATATCTGGACACTGTGCTGTCCACAGTGATATTTGCCTGTTTTAAAATTACAATTTTCTTTGTTTGGGTACATATATTCATTCCATGGAGCATACATGTGGAGGCCAGAAGAATACTCCATTTTCCCCTTCTACCATGTAGGTCCTGTAGGTCCTGGGGAACAAACTCAGGTCACTGGGCTTGGCACCAGATGGCTTTCCCCACTGAGCCCCTCTATAGCCCCTGCCCTTTTGTTTTTACTGACCAAATGGGAGAGGCTGGTCCCATCTCCTGGTGATAGTTGAGAGAATTCTTGAGTAGGAAAGAGCAGATAAGACCAGGTTTTGATGGTTATTTAGACAGGTGTCAAAAGTTAAAGCCATCCTTTCAACATATAGGATCATTTGCTGTTACAAGTGACATATTCTCCTTCTTGATGGAGATAACAAGATGGTTAATAGAAATAGTTGGGCTTCCCTCCTAATATCGGGACCACCAGCAGTATAGGACGATGAAGCGGGTAGGGACTTGGATTGTGAGTTAGCCTGGAGTGGCAACAGGCTGCGAGGTATATTCTCTACAGGAGTCCAGTGGACAGAGAGCATCCCGGCTGTAAACACACTCACCTACATCGAACTGGTGTGCAGACCTTTGGAGACCGTTTTACTTACTTTTCTTATTGTAGTAACCAAATACAAGAAGCAAGTCAGGCCAAGGGTTTATTTTGGCTCACAGTTTTAAAAAAGGTTCTATTCCATCAAGGAAGAATTTAGGACACTTTTTGGCATTTCAAGCAGATAGGAAGTATGGTACAACCATACAACCTCAAAGCCTGTCCGTAGTGACCCATGACTCCAGCCAGGCTCCACCCTTCTAAAGGTTGTACAAATTTCCAAAACAACATTACCAGCTATGGACCAGGCAGGGACACTTTACATTCAATCCCCAGCACAGGTCTTAACTATTCAGTCTGCCTTCAGAAAACTCATGTCTCATGTTGTCATCATTGTTACCTGTTGTGTGTCGTCGTCCCCCCCCCCATGCTGTTCCCCACCAAACTGTTAAGGACCTGTGCATTTGCTTTCATTTTATAATACTGACCTTTGAGATGCTTACAGCTTAAAGTCTGTTCTGTCTGTAGGATAAGTATCCCTGTCATTCGACCCTGCTTTTTTTTCCAGGGATCAGCGAGCCTCCTGAAAAAGCTGCATTCTTAGGAGCATGGAAGTAACTGATTTGGTTGCAGGGAACAGAGATTCATTCGACCCATTTTAAGAAAGGAGGATGTGTGTTGTCAGAATTCTTGGGACTTGAGACAGCCTCTGGAACAAGGACATCCTTCCCAGGACAGTTGACCTTTCTTGTCTTTCCCAAGCTCTTGAACTCATTTTCTCCTCTGCATCTTCTGCTTTTCATCTTCTTGCTGATGGGTTTGTCTTCCTGCTGACTAGCTTGCTGTGATCCGTTGGACCCTCTGCAGCACTTGTGCTCTTGGTAATCTTCCAGACTCTTTTCTCAAGCTGACCACTGCATTCTCTCGGGTTGTTTATAACCCTGAAGATGGGAAAAACCGATTTTGTTGGTGCTTTTGATACTGTTCCAGGCCCTGTCATAGGTCACAGTTAAGGTGTGGAGTCAGATGGCTGTGCTTGCTCCATGGGCTGAGAGGTGCTATGACTGGTGTGCTTAGTAAGGACCAGTATTAGAGCTGTGTGTAACTCCTCCCTGTATGTCCCCCTTATAGCATGTTCCACAGCTCGTTCTGTCTACAGAGAAGTCGATGTGCTGAAGGTATTTTCTGTTTGCTTTGTGTAGAGCCTATCCTTGGCACCAACAGTCTACACATGAACACTAACAATTCTGTGGCCACGTCATCAGCATTGTGGCCTCCTGCCAGTTTCTCTCCCTGCAGTCTCAAAGCAGTTTAGCATTACCCCAACTTCACAACTTACAGGGGAGTACAGGTCCTATCCGAGTGAAAACATGGCAGCACGTTGATGCCAGAAAGTCCTATGCCTAAAAACAGACCTTGAGATTTCTGCTCAAACTGGAGAGAGTCTGTGTGTGTTGGGGGCTTGAGTGCAGTGGTGACGTGACGGTGGCTGTGCGTCCATCTGGGGTGAACCAGCCCTTCAGACTGCTCGCATTACTGTAGTGCCCAGGTGTCTTTTACTTCACCCTGTTTGGTACCTTGTAGGATCTGGGTCCTTTGTTGTTATTCCTTTCTTCACCTTCACGTGAAGGTTACTCAGTAGGGATGGTAAAGCCATCTTCCCTCTGTCTGGCTGGGGTTTGTCTTCAGTACTCCTCTTGCCTGAAAGCATCATTGGCTTTTCTCTCCCTGGCTTCCTGCCAGTTGAGTCAGCCATCCGGCACCCATGACCTCCTTCTCAGCAGGATGTCGTTCATCACAGGAGGATCAGCTATGATGCTGAGGAAAGTTGTACTGATGGCCTTGCTTTTCTTCCCCATAGTTTCTTAAGTATTCACTTTTTCTTGTTTGGTTTTTCATGTCTTGAATACTTGAATCCTGCTCACACAAGCCCCCGGTATGACTGGTCTGTCCTGTCTTGTGAGCTCTTCACATTAACTATTCATAGTACTCAGTTCTTCAACACTTAATGCATCTCAGCTCTCCGTAATGTAAACCTGGTGCTTTTGTCCTCTTTGTCTAGTAGGACCCTAAGACTTCTAGAGCCTTGCAACCTGCCTCTTCTGCATTGTCTGGAAGGACTCCTGTCACTATGGTCAATTCTCCCATTGTTTCATCATTTGTCCAAGACAGAGTATATCCCTGGAGTATTTTATTTTTAAGATTTAAGTGCCCTTTGCAGGTAAGCCACTGTACATATCCCTGTACCAGTCATAAGTTCTGCTTACCCCATCTTGTCTTAGGTTAGGGTGCTCACTGTCTGGCTCCTTGTTAGGGAATATAGACCGCTCATGCTCCAAGTGACAACAGGCTCCCCTATACATGGTCACTTCTGTTTGTTAAGCAGTGCAGCTAAGGAGTTAGGACTCAGGTATAGCAATAGCCCTTGCTAGGGTCCCTGGTCATGTGATTCATAGGGACAACAGAGAAATGGATATGGAAGGTAAGGGTGCTGTTGTTGAAGGAGATCACTTTCCACTTTGCTGACGACAGGCTTGTCTCCCTGGAGCTGGCTGATCTGGGATCATGCTATTCTAAAGCCTTTGTTCTGCCTTTTCCTGGCAGTGGCTGAGCTTTCCAGCTTGTTGTCCTGGGGCTTGAGCTAGTTTAGTTTCTTTGGTACTCACTACTGCAGTCATGGAGGAAGGAAGCTGGGTTAGCAGGTGAGTCCTATCAAGAGAGGGAACAGATCTGGTCTACCCCTCCATCTTTTCTTTTTACTTCCCACCATCCTGTAGTATGGATAGGTGTACCATTCTGGCATAGGCAGAGGATAGAGAAAGAGACATTTTTATACAGTCAAACCCTGACTCTCGGTAGGCCTCCTAGCCACGCCCTGAGGCATTGGTTTCATTGGTTACCAGTTGTGCTTCTCCTTCATGAGGACAGAGTACCTTGCCTCTCTCAGTGGGTGGGTGAGGTTGCACCGGCATGACCCCAGCAGCTTTCTTACTCTGACCAGCTGTTCAAGCTGAGGCCGACGGGGACAAGTTACAGTGGCTGCATTTCTAGTTAGTGTGAGAGCAAGAATTTGAACGTACAGGGCTTATAGACAAAAGACCTCTGCCCTCCAGGTTATTCTGATGTTACCCATTTACTAGGTAGAAAAGATAAGTTTAATCCTTGTGTGTGCTACTCCCATGAGACCACCCCCAAAGACTGTCATTTGCCAACATCACTGCTGTTTCTGTAGGTGGTATTGAAGGGTGAGGACAGTAGTAGTGGAGTCAAGTCTGTTAACCTGCCCAGAAGGAGCAGGGAGAGGTGGGAGACAGACACGGTTTTGGTTTGGGCAGAGGAGGAGCCTTCATTAATGAAGATGAACTCATAGCCTTCAAGCCCTTGTTCATGAAGTAGCACATTTGGTAGACACCAGATTCTGTCATGCGCTAATTAAAGTATAAACAGATATTTATTTAGCTTCAGCTGTGCTCTGGGTACTCTGATAGGCACTTTCCCCACTTGTTCCTTTCTGTAATTATCCTAGTCAGGCCCTGAAGATGTTAATATCCTACTGTGCAGATAGCCTGAGATCAGCCAGGATCACACAGCAGGTGGCAGTGCCCAGGCCTCCTCCCCGCTGTGCCAGTCTGCAGGTCATTTTAGCAGGAAGACCTTGCTGAAGGAGCTGGAGATAGACACCCAAGGTGTGCCATAGTGGTCTCAGCACATGCATTCACCTCACTCAGAAGAGAACTTGGCCTCATTCCCTCTACATTGTTCTGTCTTTTTTTTTTTCTTCATGAGGCTGAGGCCTCTGAAGTGCAGGACCCCCCAGGACAGAGTGAAAGCATCTCTCTCTTCCCTACACCTCTGAAAACCCATGGCCCAGGTACATTTCATTCTGTTGTGAGCAAAACTGGAGAGCCTAGGCTTGGAGGCTTGTAAGACAGGAGGAAAGAGAAAGGGGGGATGAGGCTGCTTCTGCTACAAGGCCCTGCAGTGAGCCTCAGCCCACAGTGCAGTCACACTGGATGACTGAAGCCTTAGTCAGTCAGGGGGACAGATCCAGATAGTAAGGCAGAAAGACTGACTTCTGTCAATAAGGGAGCAGGGTTTTTACAATTTGATATACTTCCAAAAAAGGAGAAACACAGAATTTGCTTCATGTCACCAGTGTGGTTGTAGAAACCCACCCATAGTCAAAGTCACCTTTGACAAGTCTAAGAAGCAGCTTAAAGGCTTTGGAAACCCTTAGAGAAGCATTTTCTGTTACAGTGGAGGCAGGGGGTACTCAGAATCCATCCAGGAGAAGCCAGCTGCTAAGAGAGCTCTGGATCCTTAGGATCCACTGCTGAGATGCTGCTCAGTGGCAGCCAGTCCCATGTTCAGAAGTTTTCTAGACTATGGTCCATTAGGATAGAAGGTCCAACCATAAGAAACAGACTCATGCAACCTTGGTGCATGCTGGGATTATTCTGTGTTGGACTTGTACCCAGCTTCGACTATCTCTGGCTTCTAAGGCAGATGGCTGAGTGAAGAGTGGACC
Organism: Lophiomys imhausi; assembly: GCA_907164525.1. Classification (NCBI taxonomy): domain Eukaryota; kingdom Metazoa; phylum Chordata; class Mammalia; order Rodentia; family Muridae; genus Lophiomys; species Lophiomys imhausi. The sequence goes on from CAJQZJ010004765.1 coordinate 8,698,579, forward strand.
AGACCTCTTAGCTAAGACTGTTCCCTGGTGTTCAGCTGTAGCTTTTTGCAGTGGTAGTGTTGATGGAAGGAAAGTTAACTGCCTATCATGTGCAAGACCTGAGGGAGTAGCATTGGCCTGCCATCCCATTTTATGGGAGAGATAGCACACAGGCCTCAGTACCAAATGGGTTTTTCATTGAATTTTGTGTGACAGAACCTTTAGAAACTTTGGAATTGTGCTTCTTCCCAGACCTGTCAAATTAGAGCTTGGTGGCTTTTGATTTCTGAGGCTTCCTGACTCCTTTTTGAGGAGGGGTGCATTCCCTCATGAGTGGGGCACTTATCCTTCAGGGGAGCAGCTGAGGGCCAAGTTAGTAAGCTGCTTTCTCTTGGAAGTTCCAACCTTTAAAGTAGATACTTCACAATCATCTCAGAGGACTTGGAGGTGGGGTTTTGGGTTTTGTTTTTTTTTTTTTTTTTTGGTTCTTTTCTTTGTCTTTATATTAAGGATAGTATGGCAATGAGAATCACAGAGCATGTACAAATGTCTGTGCTCCTGTTCACATGTGCCCAAGCCTCTTCCAGGGTGGGTTTTAGGTAGATTCTCAGCCCTTGGTGTCACTGAACCTCTTCAAGCTTGGAAAAATTACTAAAAAGCTTTAAAGTTCTGTGGTTACAGACTTTGATATCTCTCATAGTAGAAGTGAAAATTAAAATTTTACAAGAATGTTAGTTCGGGGCTGGCAAGATGGCTCAGCAAATAGTAATTCTTGCTCCAGTCCTGACTCTTGAGTTTGATCCCTATGGTAAAAGGGGAGAACTGATTTCCTCAGGTTGTTCTGTGATCTCTACATGTGCACTATGGCAAGCTTGCCAACACACGTATCATTACACACACGGCATCCATAAATAGTAAGGACTCTTTTTTTTTTTTTTGGTTTTTCGAGACAGGGTTTCTCTGTTTAACAGCTCTGGCTGTCCTGGACTCGCTTTGTAGACCAGGCTGGCCTCGAACTCGCAAAGATCCGCCTACCTCTGCCTCCCAAGTTCTGGGATTAAAGGCGTGCGCCACCACCGCCCGGCTGTAAGGACTCTTTTTTTTTTTTTTTAAAGATTTTATTTATTATGTATACAGTGTTCTGTCTGCATGTATGCCTGCAGGCCAGAAGAGGGCACCAGATTCCATTATTGATGGTTGTGAGCCACCATGTGGTTGCTGGGACTTGAACTCAGGACCTGTGGAAGAGCAGTCAGTGCTCTTAACCGCTGAGCCATCTCTCCAGCCCAGGACTCTTTTTTTAATGTTTCATCACTGCTTAGAAATGGAAAGAAAGTCCTTGAGGACTTAAGATGAGTGAGGGAAACAAGGAGGATAAGCTGTTCTCCATCCGTTCCTGTAGATTCCCCAGATGACAGTAGCATGGTTCCCTGTTTTCCAGACAGACACTGGTCACAAAGTGCTCATAATAACCCTGTATGTGCTCTGTGATTCCCACCACCATATTGTCCTCCATATAAAGAAAAAGAAAACCAAACCCCACCTCCAAGTCCTCTAAGATCACTTTGAAGTATTTGCTTTAAAGGGTTATTATGTTTTAGTGCCTTTTCACAGGACCCTGAGCTCAGATGGTGTGGTATTCTGTCTCTAGCATTTGAGAAAGTTTGGTCTTGGGGATAATGTGTTTGAGGTCAGAGCATTGTGTCTGAGGCCCTGCCTGTCCTAAGGCTCCTTGAATAAGAGGTGTCCATGTATAGCGGAGGAAGAGCAGAAGAATGCCCTGGACAATAAGCAGGAGACATGAAGAGATTTCTTTTAAGATTTCATCGCTGGGGCTTTCTCAGGAACAGCATGAATGTACTCCTCCTATCTGTGCAGAGCCTGCTGGTCCTGAGAAAGGGCTTCAAGCTTCTCTGAGCTATTAAATTAGGGTTTTGCCTGTGGTTTCATTGGGCACTTGGGTCAAATTTAACGAGTAGAATTAAAGGGCAGTGGGCTGGAGAGGAAAGAATGTGCCTCATGAGGAGCCTTGGTAGCTGCTTGGACTGGGGCCACTTAAACACCTGGCCTATGGCACTGTTACTCATCCTGTGTGCGTGAAACAGGGCTTGTTATTCATTCTTGTGCTCCTGAGACAGGGCTTGCTTGTGTGTTGTGGTTGGGAATATGGCAAGGCTGTTTACATTGTGTCCATGGCATACAGAGTCTTTACTGGCTGCTGTGGTGATGAGCCTTCCTCATGCTGAATATCTACTTCCCTCCTAGTTTTTCTGTGGCTATCTTGTCTGGGGAGTTCAGCTTGGAAGTGCTTACCATCTATGCTCCTGGAGGAGTGCCTCTCCCAGAGCCTGCTCAAAGGATTCTGGGACTGGGCGTGTATGCTACAGTCCCTATACTCTCCAGAGCAGATCAGTGCTTGGTTCTAGTCCGGTGTGCGTGCCTCTGTTGTTGTTTTTCTTAAGAGGAAAGCAATGGGCTGGAATCGTCTCTTCTGGTAACTGCTCTCTTCTAGACTGGCAGATATGCTGGCTTTCGAGTATCACAGCCACTCATCAGCATGCCCTGGGGGAGCCAGGATTCAGAATCTCCCAGTACAACCTTCCAGTTCTCAAGGCTGCTGTGACTCATTGCACTTACCCACCCATGTGTCACTACCTTTGTCATCATCTTTCTTGAAGTCCTACCCAGCCACCATGGCACCATCTGCAGCTGACAGAAAGTTGATCTGGTAGCTGTTTCCCTCTCCAGGGTGAGGAGTGGTTTCTGAGAGGCTCTGGGATAGAGAAATGGTCAGCATGTCTGTTTTTCACGTTCTTTTCCCTGGTGCTGTAGTTGGCCAATTACATATCACGTGATCTGGGTAGAGTAAGGCGTGATGGACATGTGCACAGGCCTGACCTAACAGTGCTTTATAGGCACTCTACCTAGAGTGGGATATCCGTGCTTCAGAGCAGCCCTCAGCTAGAGAGCTGCAGGAAGCTTACAGTGCTTTTAGGTTCCTTAGAAGGGTCGTTTTTACTTGACTTTTGAGTAACACAGTTATTGTCTTCAAAGCACTGCAGATATTTCTGAGTATTCCCATCAGATACCCACAAGGGAATGGTGTTGGTGTGGACCTCAGGCAGAATTACTGCCTTTCACTTGCAGAAGGCAGAATTACTGCCTTTCACTTGCAGAAGGAGAGAAAGACCACAGTCTTAAGAAGAAGGGAGAGAGAACATACCTATGAGTACCCGTCATGAGAAGTCATCATTCTCTGGACATCTGGGGCATAAAGAGCAGGGTGCAGGTCAGAGGGGGTATATGTAGACAGTGCAGTCGCTGCCTGCAACTTCAGTAGCAGCCATACACATTCCCAGCAGGTGGGAGGCTCAGGACAGTGACAGTGGAAGCCAGGTCATGTCCGGCCTACATTCAGTGTGAGATGGAGAGACTTCTGCAGTGGAAGACTCTTTGTGCTTTTTGTGTATCTGTTAGAAAACCGTATCTTGAAGAAAGCGGCCATCAGCATTTCCTACCTATAGAGTGACTGAGCCCTGGACATAGACCTATAGATGACCTTTTCTCCTGCTTTAGAACAGCCAATGCTAGTCCCATTCTTCCTGCCTTCATCTGTCTAGTAAGGTAAGGCTGAGGATTTAGGTGGGGATTAACCAGAAAGGACAGTTCTTCAAAAAATGTTGGGTGGAGCCCAATTGAAGCCATGGCTCTGATAGACATGCTGCAGATCCTCAGAAAGCACCCTGTGGGAGGGCGTGGCCAGGGCCACCAGTTACTTTGAGAGAGCCCCCCCAGCTGTAAATTACCTTGAAAAATCTGTGGAGACCACATCCTATTTAAGGGGTATGGGGGTGGAGCCTGGGAGGCCCCGTGGAAAGAGAGGGGAAAAAAAACTATGTGAGAGACAAGGTGTGAAGCAGCTGACAGAAAAGGCGAGACTTAAAGCAGAGATGTATCAACCACCCCTTAGGCCAAACCAGTGGCAGTCAGAAGCCTCAGAATGTAAACTGAGAACTGCCAAGGAAAGTAGACTGAGTCAGAGAGAGAGAGACTCTTCCCATGAGCCAGCCCAAAAGGGCTGGCAGAAAAGGCGTGGCATAGAACCTGCAAGAGAAAGTTCATGAAAACTGGGCACTAAAGACATCCATTCATGGACCTGAGCTTGCTACAAAGCGAGTGAACAAGGTGCGAGGAGGCAAACAGAGCTCTTAGGCCACAGCAAAGACCTCAAAAACAGGCAGGAAGGTAACCCCTGTCATGTGAAGGTATGACATAGACCCAGACAAGAGAAGTTAGCCCCGGCAAGGCCTTGAGACCAAAGACTAAGCATGACACAGCACTTGTCCTGAGGGGTTCAGCTAGTTCAGACGGCAACCAGAGGTGTCCATGGACAGTCTTGGCTGACTAAAGCTGGCCCCAAGCTGAGCGGTTGAAGCAGGCTGGACACAGGAGCCTGTGGACAACACTAACCCTGACCCTGAGGAAAAAGCCTCAAACCTAAGCTGAATTGAGATGGAGGCTGCCATAATAATGCCAGAGCCAGACTGCTGATTGCTGTTTGAGGTGTGCCTGCAGATAGAAGGCTGACAAGTCTGCCCTCAAGAACCCACGGCCTGGTAACCTTTCGAAAGGGTTAGGGTAGGGTTGTTTAGGTGTTGTTAGGTATTAGGTGTTTATAGGCTATAGGTGTTTATTAGGTATAAATAAATACTGTATAATAAAAATTTTGAGTTACAGGTGGTGCCCAACATGGTGCTCTCTTCTGGAAGGGGACCTCCCAGCTCCTTAAATAGAGCATGGTCTCTTGTGGTTTCTCGTGATAACTCATATCTCACAGGCTCTCGAAGCCCCTGGCCAACCCTTCCATGGGGCACTTTCTCTCAGACAGCAGTTTCTGAGGGTCTGCAGCCACGCCCCTCAACAAAGCTCTGCAGCAAGTCTATAGGAGCCAAGACTTCCATTGGGCTCTGCCCATTTTGGCTCTCCTCTTTTGAAGAGAGGCCTAAGAGGAAGCCCTTTTTCTGTTTCCCAGGACCATACATACGCTGCCATGTGCCAGGTCAACTTGCATTCCAAAAGCTCTTCCTACTTCACTACATTCCTCCCTGGAGCTAGGAGCTGAATGAAGCATATGCACTGTGGAGGAATGCTGGTGTAGTAGCAGTCCAAGCTTCCTGTGGCTTTGTGGCCTGACAGCCTCTGTCGAGGGAAGTCTGCCATCAGCTGTTCCTCTGTCCCATCTGTCCTGCCTTTGTCCTACCACCAGAGTCCCCTTTGCAGTACCACAGCTTAGAGCCTCTCTTGGTATCCTTTTCTGGCATTTGAGACTCATTTCCTTGCCTGACAGCATCAGTCCTCAATTTCAGCTGCATTTGAGCAGGCAGTCACACCAAGCAGATGTGCTGGATATTGAAGATGAGGCATAATACCAAATCCAGAGCATTTTAGAAGCCATGAAAGGCTTTTAGATCTATAGGGTCCTGGAGCTCACTACAGCCCCTTGATGTCACATCACTGTGCCACAAGTTTGTTTAGGGAGATCTAACCTGTGGAACTTTGTCTAGTATTTAGGTCTCTGACTAGTTACCTGGACATTTTCTAAAGTTTCATTTGCTCTTTTTTTTTTTTTTTTTTTTTTTTTTCTTAAAAAAAGTGTTGGAGTTGGCCCAGAAGGCCAGTGGCTGGCTGGCTTTGTCCTTTGCTGTGGCCGTCACAGCCCTACCTTTCTTTCTCAGTTTTTCTGAAACACAGTTCATGCTCCTGGGTTGCAGGCTCAACATGGCACCCCTAGGGGTGGTATGCCTGGTCCTCAGCCATGTTTGCTGTTGCAGAAGAACCTGGGGGGCGGGGAATGTTTTCTTGGCACTTCAGCGAGATACTCGGTATTCTTCCTTATCCCTTTCTATGCCCTGGATTCGGTGGCTTGAAAGGCTTTTCTTTTTCCTTGTTTTGTTTCTGAAACACCGTATCACCATGCCACTCCTGTCTGTGGGTTCAGGATGACCCAAGACTAGACATTGCTTTATGTAATCCAGTGGCATTTCCCTGTAAGTACAGTGCCCAAGTGCCACCTGATAGCCTCTTAGCTATTGGTTATTTGTCAGGTTCCAAAGGAAGACCTGCTATTGTATGATAGTCTAGCTTTCTTTAATCCAGAGCCCTACCCCCTATGCCCTTGGATTCTTGAGACAAACAGGGTAACTGCCTACAAAGCCTGGCTTAGGTTTCTCTGTTTGCTCCCTGGCAACTTAATGCCAGAGGTTCTGTTTGGCCAGGAGCCGTGTTCTCTGCCGCCTTATGAGGACCTCAGTCTTAACACTTTGACTCAGCAAACTAATTGATTTTTGCCATCTCTTTGTTGACGTTTCAGTCACATGTGCTCTGTGTGTGGAGCAATTGTGTCATTTGGGGGCTGGAGAAATGGCTCAGTGGTCAAGCAATCTTGTTGCTCTTCCTGAGAACCAGAGTTCAGATCCCAGCACCCACACCAGAGAGCTCCCAACCACCTGTAACCTTAGATCCACAGGATCTGATGCTTTTTTCTAACCTCTGTGGGCACCAACACACACACACACACACACACACACACACACACACGGCATGTACACACATATCCATACACACATGCACATAAAGTAACTTTTTAAAAGTTGTTTTTGTGGAGGTGGCTCAGTAGGTAAAAGCAGGTGCTGTGCAAGCATGAGGGCTCTAGTTTGCATGTACAGAACATCGATAACGCTGTGCACGGGCTTTAGTGTGTCTGTAACCCCAGCACTCATACAGTGAGATGGGAGGGGAGGAAAGGACACTCCCTTGAAGCTCTAGGCCAGCTAGCCTGACAGCACACGGTGACAAAGAGTATTTCAAACAAGGTGGGAGGTAAAGGCCACTTGAGGTGGTTCTCTGACTTCCATGTGTGCCATGCCACATGTACCCACACATTTTTTTAAATGCCTATTGATGCCATTGTATTCGTTAATTGATGTTTTGCTGTATAAAATACATGAGGTGAGAGAATTGCTGACATAGCCTTAGGTGATTTCCAGAGAGTGAGCTGGGGATTTTCCTGCTTTTGTCTCCTCCTCAACCTCATTCTATTGTTGTCCCCTGTAGCTGTCAAAAGCCTAGAAATAAGGCAGTGGCAGATGTTTTCCCATCTGCTCTCTAGAATGAGGCAGCCTCTGTAGGGTATGAGCAGGGGTTCTAAATCATCATGGGCGTATTTAGAAAGCACTGACTGCAGAGCATGGCAGTCAGCAACATGCCAATTCATTCCTCAGGGTATCCACATCCCAGTACAGGAGGCCCAGAAAAACCCAGGGAGACAAAATAACTATAAGTTGTATGTGCTTCGAGGGAATCAAACAAGATTAAAGTTGAATCCGCTAAGGGCCTTCTTTACTCAGGGGAGATGGAGCGGACACAACCACATGGGAGAGTGGATCCAGCCCCAGGAGCAGTTATGGAAAGGCCGTATGGCTGACTGAAGTTGGGTTGTGTAAGAACTGAAGAGAAAAGCCATGTGCAGAAAGCATGGAAGACCAGGCCATGCAGGGCCTCAGTGCTCAGGATAAGGATCGCATGCTGTTAGCATGCCAGGGTGGCACTGAGGATGGTTCAGCCAGAGAGTGTTTGACACTGACATGTGTCTTTCTCACATGTGGGGTCAATCTTCCAAAGTGGAGATGGCTTTTCTTCTTCTGCAGGACAGCTACGCTTCGAACTCACTTCAGGGTCTTGGGAGGAGCTCTCTTCTGTCAGATTCTCTCCTTGATGATATTCATATAATTGATCAGCTGCTGTAATTGATCATGTACTTGGCCTAGAACAGGAGCATGATATCTTCTAATTCTTTCCTCAGACCTACAAATCCAAGAGATGTCCCTCTAGAAGATAAGAGCTGCCACAGGATAAAGAAAAGGTGTGTGTGTCCTGTGGTCATCATCCCATCCCTCACCCCCACCCCACTGTCCCATTTTAGTAACATCAATCCTGAGATAATTGGATGTTTCTGGACTGAAAGGACATTACATTTTATTTATTGTTTGTATTACAGAAAACCAGTGTGCTACTGTCTAGAGTCCCCAGGAGCGAGACTGGCTGTCCCTGGAGCCAAGGAGCCTTCATGCTGGCGTATGGGCAGGAAGCAGAGTGACGTTCTGGCTCTTCTGGGGGTGCTCCAGGGGCTCATCACCAGCTGACACCTTCTGCTCTGGGCAGACAGATCATACTACACATGGGCTCTGTTTTATGAGTGAGAAGTAAAAGATATTGTACATCAGAAAGACGCCAGGGCTCAAAACAAAGGCTTTACTCCTTCCTTCCCTGGAATGTTGACCACTCAGGATCTAAAGGAAAGAAAGCTCTATGCTGATGAGCTATGGGATTCATATGAAAGTCAGTGTGACTTTATAATCAGTAAGAGCTCTGAGTAAGGAACACTATGCAGGAAGAAGCCTTCCACAGAAAGATAGGCAGGGAGAAGGTGAGGCTGACAGTAAGCTTGCCCAATGGAGCAAGCCTGAGATAGACTGCCAAGATGGCAAAAGAAGAGGCTTTATGAAGTAGCAGTCCTAAAACTCACTGTTGTAAGGACACTTTCTTCTTTAAGTCACAATACCAAATAGGAAAAATGATCTACAAGTGCCCCATGTGCAGGGAGTTTTTCTCTGAGAGAGCAGATCTTTTTATGCATCAGAAAATCCACACAGCAGAGAAACCCCATAAATGTGACAAGTGTGATAAGGGTTTCTTTCACATATCAGAACTTCACATTCATTGGCGAGACCACACAGGAGAGAAGGTCTATAAATGTGATGATTGTGGGAAGGACTTTAGCACGACAACAAAACTTAACAGACATAAGAAAATCCACACTGTGGAAAAGCCCTATAAATGTTATGAGTGTGGCAAAGCCTTCAACTGGAGCTCCCATCTGCAAATCCACATGAGAGTGCACACTGGTGAGAAGCCGTATGTCTGCAGTGAGTGTGGAAGAGGCTTCAGTAACAGCTCTAACCTTTGTATGCACCAGAGAGTGCACACTGGGGAGAAGCCTTTCAAATGTGAAGAGTGTGGAAAGGCCTTCAGGCACACCTCCAGCCTCTGCATGCATCAGAGGGTGCACACTGGAGAGAAGCCCTACAAATGTTATGAGTGTGGGAAGGCCTTTAGTCAGAGCTCCAGCCTCTGCATCCACCAGAGGGTGCACACAGGGGAGAAGCCCTATAGGTGTTGTGGGTGTGGGAAGGCCTTTAGTCAGAGCTCCAGCCTCTGTATCCATCAGAGGGTGCACACAGGGGAGAAGCCTTTTAAGTGTGATGAGTGTGGCAAGGCCTTCAGCCAGAGTACAAGCCTCTGCATCCACCAGAGAGTACACACCAAGGAGAGAAACCATCTCAAAATACCAGTTATATAAAGATATTTTGCTAAGAATTAAAAATCTTAAACCCTTAAGTGCCACTAGGAAGGAAACCCCAAATCACCTACACTGACCATGGGAACATCTACAGCAGTCCCCAGAAAAACATTCTTTCTGAGGAGGTTTAGGTGAAGTGTTTTTCTGAACTCAGAATTCTTCTTTGTATGTGCCCAAGATAGAGCATTATCTCCCTGTCACAGTTATGATGTTTCCTGGGACTCTGGCAACATGCCTCAGCAGCTGGAATAATCCTCAAAGCTCTGGAGCCTTGCTCAGCCTGAGTCACCTTCAGTCTGCTGTGCTTCCAGGCAATGCCAGACACCCTTTTGGAACTCATGCTCCTTCCTCTGTTCATGCCTACCTACCGGTCAGTGCATTTAAAGATGGACAGCTCCCGTGAAGGCCGAGTCCTGGTATTTGAGGTTGCCATTTGACTCAACCCTGACAGCTTTCCATATATCCTGTTATTTCTGAATCCACCTTACCTCATGTCCTCAGAGTACCTATAAACACCGACCCCTTCCTAGATGGCATTACATTTCATTTTAGATTTTAAGAAAGTCATAATACGTACGTACTCACTCAGCAGATCAGGAATCACTGGCAGATGGACATGCCCTGGAACTTTCAGTTTGTGGACTCTGCTATTCACTGTGTCTCTAAGTTAGACTTATTTTCTAGTGGCTGCGTCACATGCTTTAACTTGAATTTTTTTTTTTTTTTAAGTAGCTGAATGTATATATCAGGGAGGAAGAAGCAAGCAAACTGAGCTTGTCTGCTTCAGGAGTGACCCTCTCAGGCTCTTTGTAAGTGGTGGTTCCCTTCCAGCTGGGGAGGCCTTGAGAGGGCTGACTCGGGGGTCACGGAGGATGATCTGTCATCTCAGGCAATAATGTGTAGGTGTCGTCATCAATCACAGTTCTTTTTAGGCATGGGTGTGTATTACTGATCCATCATTCTCTTTCATTCACTGAGTATTTATTGGAAGCCTCCTGGGTGTCAGACATGTACTGGGTGCTGGGAATGCCACTGGGTCATGAAATTCACCTCTGGAGGAGACGGGATAAGCAAGTTAACACATAAATAATGTAGTTTGCAGTAGTGATTTAAGTACTATGAGAAATAAACTAGGGTGGTATGTAGAGGGGGGTGGGGGGCCAGGTAGCAAAGGTCAGGAACTCTGCGCTGAGGGTGCTGGGGCCAGTGAAGGGAGCAATGACAGCACGAGGTGCAGGCGCTGGAAGTAGTGTGCGGGGAGGGGGAAGGCGCTGAGCCCGTGAGCTTTAGTGGCTAGCATTTATGGGCCTGTTGTGTTTGTTTTGTTTCTACTGACTGATGGTAAAACTCGTGGAGGAACTCAAGGAATGTTGAGAAGACCAAAAGTCCCCAGTGACACCAACTTTACAAAGCTCCCATTTCCGTTTCCTTCTCATTCCTGTTCTCAGTCTCCCACATGCAGTCCTTTGCTCAGGAAGTCTTTGGGGAAACAATGACCTGTAAGTCTGAAGTGGGTGACTGGCTTGGTGGCTTCTGCCAGCTATGTAAGGCTGGAGAAAACTTCCCAGATGGCTAGAAATATGAGACTGCTTAAATTTTTTTCTTTCCTTTTTGTGATTGGTTAGAAGAGGTTTTTGTAAAACTGAAGCCTTAGTGCATAGAGGGCTTCATAGGAGCACATAGTCAGTGGGTGGGGTTTGGGAATGAATCTGTCTCCATGTGTTTCAACGTAGACACCTTTCAGGCAAGCCTCTGGCCCACTGGTCACTGCCTTCCCCCTCTACAGAGGGCTATTGGTTAACAAAACCCCTTCCAGGCCTTCACAGCAATTTACTGTAGCGTCTTATCCTTCCATGTTACCACTGGGTGGAGCGTTACAAAAAAGCCTAGACTTTTAGTTGATAGAGAGCCAGTTGAAATATCATCAATAGATTTTTAGTTTAGGAAAAATTGGTTTGATTTCTAGCTTTGTTACTAGTAGGTATGTAAACTTGGGCAAATCGCTTTATCTTCAGGTCTAGTTTTCTCACAGAATGAGGACACTGGACTAAATGATTTCCCAATTTCCAGCTAGTCCTAGAGTTCTATATTTCTACATAGTTGAATTATTTTATCATGCTGTTGCTGGGGAATACAACTAACACTTTTGAAGCTACTAATTTTATGTCAAGCTTTAAAGTCCACAATTGTTATCTTCAGAAAATATTATTTGACCTACAGTATGTCTAAGTCAATTTAATAAAGTCACTTTATAAAAGGGCCCCCCCGTTTCGTGTTTGGTATATAAATTCAGTAGTCCGGGGACTTAGGATACATGGTCATTTGTGCTGTAGGATGGATTTCATACGAAGTTTAATCTTAAAATGTTGGTGCCAATCATATTCTGTGCATGACCCATTTTAGTCATTGCTATGAGCTGAAATGTCTCTTCTGACTGGTAGACAGACCTTTGACAAGATGTAAGGCACTGGTTAAGACGGCCACATGCATGACCCTTTGTGAGACAGCCTTGCAGCCACCAGCTCTGAAGAGACAACTCTACATTTTGGTGACTGGGATGGAAGTGACAGCTGTCCAGACCCTTCCAAGGGAGCACTGTTGGCAAGCAATGATGGTGGGTCCCTTCTGATTACTTGGGATCTACATGTTAACAGGAGGCACCTAGTCTGCTCAGATGGTATGCCTTGAGGGCATGTGGAAGGGTACTCTCTGGCCTTGGCCTGCACATGTCCCCGTCACAGCCAGTATTTCTTTAGTTTTTAGAACCACACACCGGCTTGTCTTTCTGTGGAAAAGGTGGTCAGTGAATTCAGCCTGGGTGACCCCACAGGGCAAGCGCTAAGCAGGAACAGGTGGTGCAACACGTGCCAGCCACTCACAGTGCCTTCATTGCTCTTGCCTGTAGGATGGCAGAAAACAAGGCTAGGGATGAAGTTTAGTTGTAGAATGACCACATGATGTGATCAGGGCACAGGATCCTGGCTTTGGTTCTTGGTACTATAGAAATGTCTTCAAATACCCAACTCACCTAATGTCTGGGTGTGGATGCACCAATAAGAATGTGGCTGAAATTTTCATCTGGGCTCATGTGGCTGAAACTTGTTTTCAGAGTAAGCCACATTTGCAGTTCTCGTCAGTGAACTTTTGCATTCCATATTGTTTGGGGTTAAGGGTACAGTTTCTATGTCTAACAGCCCTGGCTATCCTGGAACTTGAATTATAGTCTAGCCTGGCTTTTATATCCACCTGCCTCTGCCTAGGATTAAAGGCGTGTGCCTCAACTCATGGCTTTGCATTCCATTTTCATGTGTGCTCTGACATGTGTATTTCCCAAATGACACTTTTGGAAACAGTCCCACTTGCCCTTGCCAAGTTCTATTGGCCCTGGTCAAGGTCTGCCCTCAATCAGTGAAGCAGTTCTGTTTTGAATGATTGACAATCTGGGACCCGTGAGGAGGCTCTTGAGCTCTGCAATTTGTAGCTGTTTTCTAGGGAAAGGTTCTGAAACCAACAAACACTGGCTAGAAAAACTTCTGATTGGGTCACAAGGTCAGTCCTGGCAAAGATCTTTGATAAAGGAACCCCTGATTGTAGGCGTAACTTTTAAACTATTATTTAAACAGCTACCAAACAACCAAACCTAACACTTTAGAATGAGACTGCCAAACTTACATGGGGCAGAGGCTTGTTACTTGAGTCGGTCAGGTTTTTCCGAATCTCCTCTTGGCAGGTCCAGCAGCATGTGCAGCTTGGCCTTGGTGCACTCCACTGACAGCCCAGGTGCCGGCCACCCAAGCCTGCTGCCCCAGGGCAGTCCCACCAGAAGCAATGGTCTCACAGTCTGCTTGCCTAGGCACAGGCCTCTGGCACACCTGGCATTTGAGGTTTGGGCCTTTTCTGTTTACATGGCTCCGGGCACAGGTAGTTGGTGCACACCCGCTTGGCACCAAGGTCTCCGGCAGGTCTTGGACTTTTTCAACCACGTTTTTCAGCAAGGCTCTGTCTTCCATGGCAGGTGGTGATTTCCTTGGCTTTTCTCGGCCTTCCTGGGCTCTGCTCTGCCCACTTAGGCTGCAATCTTCAGCAAGGCTCTGCGCTAGAATATTTCAAAGTTAGGCAGAGATGAGCAGCTGAGCAGCATTCCAAAGCAAGGGCAAGCAAACAGCCCTGTCTCAAGTTTCCTGGGCTTTTCCCTTTTTATAAACTGCCCCTTATTGGCCAGCCCTATGCCCTCTTCCCGAGGTACACCTGTTGATCAGCACCACATATACTGCCAGGTGTTTCTGAAAGAAGCAAGTCTTTTGGCTGATTTCTCTCACCCTTTTCAAGAGTCTGTATCTCAGAAACCTCCACATAACTTCTACATATTAATTCAGCATAACTGTTCGAAAGAAATCCAAACCACCACCCCTGATGGATAGTTCCATACAGTCACGGGTCCCTAGAACAAGCGAAATGAGGACAGTGGTTGCAGTTTGGATCTTGAATGTCCCCAAAGGTCCAACAAAACATTGAGACATAGAACTCAGCCAGAGTAACCCCTTTTTCTGTATGTTAATTGCCTTGGGTATTTTTAGAGTACTGGGAAGCTGGGGGCTGCAGAGGTGGCTCAGTAGTTAGATCATGTACTGTTCTTAAAGGGGACCCAAATTTGGTTCCCAGCACAGCCACCTTAGGTGGCTCACAGCTACTGTCTGTAACTACAGTTCCAAAGAATCCCATGTCTAGCCTCTCTGGGCTTCCTCACTTGCATGCCCAAACCTACATACAAATAATTTTAAAATAACAGGAACGTCTTAATTTAAAAAATATATATGTATATATATTGGTTGACTAACGGAATAAATAGGGTCAGGGGAGCATGCTGTCCCATGTTGGGAAGATAGGAGGGCTGTAGCAGAGATCACGTGGCCTCTTACACGAGGCCACAGGTAAGCTGGGACACAATCTCAGCATGCCCAAGTGTGAGCAGGTTGAGACAGCTCTAGGGAGACCTGTCGTGTGTAGAAAACACTTAGTTCTAGAGGAGACAGTTCTAGCTGCAGAATAAAGATGAGGTCCCTGTGGTGATATGTGTTGGTCTTAAGTGCTTAAACCTGTTGCTATCACGGTGTTGACGCCAGCCACCTTGAGCCTCATACTTGCCCAGACAACTTTTTTTTTTTTACCCTGTACATTCCCATGAGGGAATGGACCCTGAGCCCTTTCTGAGTGCTAAGAGTAAATCCTGTTCCCAAGGTCTTACAGAGGACAAGCCTGCAATTGTGCCTTGTCTCGAGCTGACACTGTCTTCACACTTGCTGTCAGACACTGTAGCCTCAAAAAGAGCTGCACATTTGTCTTGTGTGCCAGAGCAGCTGACTTCATCCTTTAAACATCTCAAGAACAAAAAAAGAGCGAAGTCTAAAAGAACTGCCAGTGTAGTTCCAGTCACCACATAGTAAATGGGAATGGGCTGCAGATAACCTGAAGATAAATTAGGAATCTTCCTGCTGGTATGTAAATATGCCCATCACAGGAAGCCACCAAAAAGGAAGGAGACACAAAAGACTGAGAGACAGGTGCCAACAGAAAGCAGGTAGTGGTGTCAAAACAGCACAAGGCAGAATGTACCGGTGTATGAAAGTAGTACTTGCCCACATAGTGTGCATCTTTCTCTTAACAAGCTATGAAGATAGTTTGGATTATAGGATGAGGTGAGAAATGCAGTCTCTACTCATAGCAGGGGGTGCTAGTCCTTAACTCAGGACCTCACTGAGTGGCACTGAGAACTCACATCAGATCTGCCAACCATGTGTGAGCTACTAGTGAACCCTGGACAATCAAAACGACTAATCGCTTCCAGACATCAGACCCCATAGAGATGCCAGGGGTTGCATTCTATGATACAGTGAATACTGAATGATAAACAGCCAAAACCCAAACCACTGGGATATTTACTAAAAGGTCTGGAGAGATGGTTCAGTCAGTAAAGTGCTTGCTTTGCAAGCATGAGGACCAGAGTTTAATCCCCACCCCCCAGGTAAAAGCCAGGTGAAGCAGCACACCTGTGATCCCAGTGCTGGGGAAGTGGGGACCAGAGCATCCCCAAGGGCTCTCTAACCAGCCAGCTGAATGAAATTTTTGAGCTCCAGGTCCCAGTGAGGGACCCTACTGCAAAAACAAAAACAAACAACAGGGTGGAAAGTGACTGAGGAAGGTGACTGACATTGACCTCTGGCCTCCACAAGCATGCACACGTTCACACACGTACATACAAAAGCAAAGTAAGCCCCTCACTCCAACTGGACCCCCAGCTGCAGAAAATTGAAGCAAGCACAGACAAGCTTCCTGTTAGGACAAATAACATATAAGAAGGAAGGGGGCTGAAGACATGGCTCTGCCATTAATAACATACTGTTCTTGAAGAAAATCCAACTTTGGTTCCCAACACCCATGTTGGTGGCTTATAGCCACCTCTAACTCCAGCTCTTGGCTTATAGCCACCTCTAACTCCAGCTCTGGGGAGTCTGGAACCCTCTTCTGGCCTCTGGGAGCACTCATAGACTCATACACATAAAAATCTAAGGAATGAGATTTATTTTGACTAATGGTATCCAAAGTTTCAGGCCGGGTTGCTTGGAGACCTGTAGGGAGGTAGAGAGTCTTGGCAGGGAGGACATGGTAGAGCAGGGGTGCTCACTGCCTGGTAGCAGAGGGGAGAGAAGAGCCTGCTGGAATGGAACACCCCTCAAGGGCATGGCCTCCGTGACCTGACAGACTTTGGAAAACACTTAGAATTCAAGCTATAACATAAGCTGTTGCCTGAGTGATGCTATTGTGATTTCATGTGGAACAACAAAATCTTTTCTAGTGATGTCCAGCCACTCCTGTCCCCAGAGAGTCCCCAAGCTGCTGCTCCACCAGGCCCTGCCCTCCCACCCTTGTTGGCTCCATTTTTGCTTTTGTGACGTCTCCTCCCTAACCTACTGTTCACCCCCATCTCACAAGCCCTGTGAATGTGTAACCAGTTTATCCATCTCTTTATGCCATCCAAGGTGTGTCTGCAGGTCATGCACGCGTATAATGCTGCAGGTTGAGAGCCTGAGAAAGCTCCCCTGGCCTTAAGAGTGGGTTGAGCCCGTTCTCTTTTCCCGGCCAAGCATATGTCACTTGCTGCCCTACTGGGGACAGAGTTATACTTTTCTTGTCCAAGTAGGAGGCCAGGCTACACAGTCGTCCTGAATACTGCATCTTCAGGGTGTGAAGAATAGGCAGAGGAGGGGATCGCTGTGAGTTACCCTTACCAGGGGTGACTAAATAAAATACAAGATGCCCAGTTATGATTGAATGTCAGACATGACATGCACCTATGTTAAAATGATTCCTTGTGAACCAAACTCATTTAAGTGGTATCTCCTCCTGAGATGTGACTCAGGCTGGCAGCCCTGCCCTTCCAGAGGCTACAAGGACTCCTGCTCCAGAGAAAGTGCCACAAGACAGTGTGGACTGAGTGGAAGCCCCCCCTTTTTTTTTTAACTGTGAAGCCCCTATTGCTTATACTGTGAGCACAAGCAGTGTGCCTATGACTTGGGGACAGTCCCTCCACTAACATGAAACTGCTCCCTGAGGCTCAGAGCTCTCCAGCACCTCCTCATGACTCACTGGCTGCACCCCAAATCCTGCATCTCCCCTGCCCCTGTTGACTTCACTTGTGCTGCTCCATGCTCATGACCTGAACAACCTCTTCCTTTATTGCATGTTCCTGCCAACCCCCTCTCTGCCTGCCTTCCCTTCCTCAATACTTCCTTGGGTTTATGCAGTGCCTGTGGCACTTGTATCCTCTGGAGTCCTCATCTGGCTCATTTCTGGGTCTGGTCCCTGGATGAATCCCTGGCACACCTGGCATGGCAGGGTTGAATGAATGGGTGTGGGTAGTTGTGGCTGCTTCCACGAATCCAGAGGGGATGTCTGTGCATTAGCTCTTTGGCCACAGGGATGATCTGTTCTGGAACTAAAGCTGGGTCATGAGAGCCTTTTAACCCTATTGAGAATGGAACCCAAGCCCTTGGGCATTATGGTAAGTGCCCTATGACTGGGCTACACTGCGGTATGGAAGAGATTAGCTGGAGAACAAAGGCAACCCCCAAGACCCCAGTACCAGTCATGCTGTTTTGTGAGATGAGTTCTCAATGCCACTAGTCACCTAGATCCAACTGTACCTGCATGTGACATCCATCTGCCTTCAAGTTGTTAAGCTTCTCATGTCAATCAATATTTTTCCGTTTGTGTCTGATCTGGCCTTTGTCAGCTAGCAAAGGAAGGCTCCACAGTGATGCAGCCCGGTCCTGTGCTTTGAGGAAATCCTGATTTCATGTTCTGATCCTGGAAGTCCCTCTCTCTGGGGCCTGGGAAGAGAGTGGCTCCTGAGGCTGTGGACTAGTACTGAACAGCTGACATGGAAGTGGCATTGCAGCCTTGCAGTCTGAGGGCGGCCTCGCTGCTTATCAGAACTGTCTGGGCTAAGGGGGAATGGCAGCAGCCGGAATAACCACAGAGCAGGCTTCATTGTTGTTGATGTCCCACTGTCCTCTGGCCATGGGACACCAGGACATCAGAACAAATGGTGCCCGAAGCAAGGCAGAGGTGTTCTGGGAGCTAATGGAATCCTCACTGCAGAGCCTCTGGGTCTCTATGAGCTGCGTGGTCTTGGAGGAAGGCAGTTCCAGAGGCCAGCAGAATTCAAAGGAACACTGCCCCACCTGAGTCTCCAAAGACCTTGAAGGATCAATTTTCTGCTTCCATCATGAGGGTGCCTGGAACCCATCTCAGCTTGTCCGGCTTGGTGGCAAGTGTCTTTATCTGCTAAGCCATCTGGCCAGTCCATGGCAAAGGATCAGGTCATAGACCTGTGGCTGGCTTATGGCTGGCTTCTGAGGTTCGAGCCCCTCCTTTACCACTTGAGGGTTTCTGAGGCCCCCAATCCATCTTGATCCCTCCCTTTCCTCCACAGATCCATTTCCATCCTCCTGTTTTCTCTTGAGCTCTTCAGGGTAGAGATGGAGCAGCCCTGGGCTCAGCCCTGCCCACATCCTCCTCCTTGAAGGTCCTCTCTCTGGCTGCTACTCTGTGTATCTGTCTCCCCATCTCTCATCTCTATCTGTCTCAGTCTCTACACAGGCCCAGGGATGACAGGACCCCTCCTCTGAGGTTAAGTTTGGACCTCAAACATCCTTAAACAATCGTTTAACTTAGGTTAAAACGATTCCTTGTGAACCAGACTTACTTAACTGCCAGCTCCTTCTGTGTTTATGACTAAGGCTAACAGCCGTACCCTTCCAGAGGCTTCAGGATGGTCAGAGGGAGGACATGGACCATCACACACTTGTAAAAACTTCCCCGGAGCTGAGAGA
Organism: Lophiomys imhausi; assembly: GCA_907164525.1. Lineage (NCBI taxonomy): Eukaryota > Metazoa > Chordata > Mammalia > Rodentia > Muridae > Lophiomys > Lophiomys imhausi. The sequence continues at coordinate 8,717,368 of CAJQZJ010004765.1, forward strand.
CTCAGTGTCCTCAGGGAGCACCCATTCATGCAGTTGGTGAGTGGCCGGCTACTCAGCTCGTGGGAAGGCAGAGCCAGACTGTAGAGGTCCCAGGAGGACAGACTGGGTTTGTCTCCCACAAAGAAGATCCAGTATACTCCAGACGTACATAGTGGGGCACTGAGAGCCCAGGGTCCCTGAATGCAGCTGTGTGACCTTGTGTCAGTTTTTTTACCTCTGAGCTTCCACATGCTCACCAGGGCAACAGGACAAAGCATAGTATTTTCCGTGGTGTGAGGCAAACATGAGCTAATCAGGTGAAATCCTTAGCTGGAGCCTGGCCTGGAGTAGGGGTTTGGCTAGCTCAGCCGTCAGTTCCTGCCTCCCCAACCCCCGAATGGCATTGGCGATATTGAATCTTACAAAATATGCTGTCACTACTCATCAGAGCTGTCCCCAGTGTCTGACTAAGATAGCAGGCTTAACGACAGGCTGCAGCTGGGGACATGAGGACAGTGCATGCTGGCAGAGGCTTGCAGTGTCCTTGACCTGGCAGTGATCCCAGAATGCTTCCTGAGAACCCCTATTTGAAGGCCCCTGAGTGACAGCCTCTGGTAATGCCAAGATGGGCTGGGTGACCTTTACAGGGAACCAGGCCCAGCCAGCACAGGGAGTCAGTTCCTGTCCTCTGAAAGCAAATATTGACAAGGCTGGCTGTGACTGAGGTCACAATCCAGGTACTTGTCCCTGGTAAGGAGGTTAGGCAATGGTGGAGGCCCTACCCAGAGACCCTTGGGGTTGCCACCTCTGGGCTGTGACAGGGAACTCTAGAGCATATTTGCACAGGGATGCCTGCCAGCAGTGTAACAAGAAGCTGGCCTTCATCCTTGGTAGGACTAACTTCAAAGCCAGAAAGCCTGGTGCACAGTTCCTAACTGCCTCTCTACCAATGTCTATGGACTTCTTTTGAAACAGATTACTAGGGGAAAGTACTGGTTTTAATTTATTTTTCTGTCATTTATTTTTCTTACTGAAATGATACTTTATTTAGAAATGCTCAGTGGGCGTGTTTATCTGAGGGCTCTAGCTCAGAAACTCCCAGGGAACCAGTTCCCTTCAATTCACCAGTCTCTGGCTGGCTCGTGGGCAGGCTGGGAACCCAAGGAAGAGTACATATGACCCCCACCCTTAGGTCTACTCCATTGGCTTATAAATCAAGTGGACAAAGCAGCTGATGACGAAATACTCTAGCCACTCACCTGTGTCCACCCCTGCAGAATGACCTGGACAGCTGTGACTCCACAGGTGCTGTGTGTGCCACCTTTCCATCTCTGCTGACATGCTCTCCCCAGGCCACACAGCCTGAGCTCCAGCCACCCTCTCCCACACACTCAGTACTCTAACTAACCTTGAAGGCCTGGACTTGATTGCATAGACAGCCCCCACTGTGAGGAGGGCAACATGGTGACCAGGGCCAAGAAGGCCCTGGGTGCCAGCTTGCTTCACAAGGAACCTCCAGGAGTGGGATGTTATGAAATGAAGATATACCCCCGACAGTTCTGCATGAGGCAAAGCAGGACCCCTTTTGGCCAGGTTCCAGGGCAGGGCAGGCAGTGTCCAAGGTGTGCAGAGCAGCTTCTAGGGGAAGCGCTTAGAGTCCAGAGAAATGCTAACCAGGCAGTGCTGAGAGACCGAAGCTGGGGCTTGTTTACGTCCTCAGAATCTTTAGCACTAACTTGCCCATTTTTGCATGTCACAGAGAGCCTGACAGGTCAGCACCTCCAGGTCATTTCTGGGTTCCCCAATGCTCCAGCATCCTGTCAGTCAAGATGTTAGAGTCACTGAGCAGCAGGAAGGCCCATGAAACAGCTCTTTTTTGTGTGTCTCCCTCCACGAACTATGAGTCAGGGTCCAAGATGCCCAGGATTTCTAGATCATTGTCAGAGCCATCTGTGCAGGGCAGACAGCTCTGGGAGGCTTGAAGGACTTGCAGTAAATTACTTGAGTTAGTGTGTGTGTGTGTGTGTGTGTGTGTGTGTGTGTGTGTGTGTGTGTGTGTGTGT
>CAJQZJ010004765.1:8719419-8739178 GCA_907164525.1 Lophiomys imhausi
TGTGTGTGTGTGTGTGTGTGTGTGTGTGTGTGTGTGTGTGTGTGTGTTACAGCATGCATGTGGAGGATAGCCTGCAGGTCCTTAGGTTTGTCAGCAAATGCTTACTGCTGAACCAAATAGCAAGATCACTCAGTCTCTGTCTGTGCCTCCCACCCCATGAGCTCCTGTGCATGCCTATGTGTGTGTTAGGCATGTAGGCATGTTCATATGTGTATAGGCATGTAGAAGCCCCAATTTTGGGTGTCTTCCCCTATTGCCCCGCACTTTGAATAGGCTAGGCTGGCCAGCCAGCGAGCTCAAGGGTTCAGCGTGTCTCAACCTCTCCAGCGCTGCCCCTGCAGACACATTCCGCCAAATCCAGCATTTTACAAGGGTGCTAGGGATCTGAACTCAGGTCCTCCCAGTTATCCAGCGAGCATGTTACTAGCTGAGCCATCTCCCCGTCCCTGACTTGTCTTCCTCTCCAGAATGGCAGCTTCAGCCATGTTCTCCTCATTCATTCTTGTTTCCCTGATACTCTAGCCAAGGATGATTAGAAAAGCCGATGGGCTCACAAGGTCCTCTGGCCCCTCTGGTAATCGCGTCTGGATTTTGACATGAGTTTAATACATGGCTGAATATTAATACGCAGACCGATTATCCAATGGCTGGAGTGATCCCCATGGGTCAGGAATAATGAAGTAGATGCTATTTAGTTTTGAAGGATTTAATGAAATGAGCTGGCAACCATGAGCCAATCGTAAAAGACGAAAAGGAGACCTGGGGGCCGGTTTTCATTTTTCTTCATGGGAAGTAGAAATCTGGAGGCTACAGGCTCACACGGGGGCAGCTGAGTGGCCATCACACGCAGGGAGTTCGTACCCTTTTTGAACTTGGGGGACTTTTAAAACACAAAGCAGTCTTTGAAAGTGGGGTGTGTGTGTGTTATAACAAAGCAGAACAGGTCTGAGATTATAAAAGCCTTTGCCCTGTTGTCCTATTTCACTAAGTGTTACTGTTGCCTTTTTTAGGATCTATTTTAACTAAACAAAACCCTGGAAATGCTCCTGTTTAATGTGGCAAAGCAATGCTGACACTGCAAAGGGCCGTAGAAGACATTGCCCAAGACAGAATGCACAGTGGTCACATGATGGGGAGGCTGTGAGGCAAAGGCAGGATACAGGGAGTTGGTGTCAATCCTTCCACCTTGGGACTGACTCAGGGATGCTGCTTGGCGGGATGGTCTCACTGTGTAGCCCAGACTGGCCTCACACTTGCAGCAATCCTCCTGGCTTATTTGGCCATAGGAAGTGCTCGGACTCCAGCATGTACCACCCATACCCAGTAACTCCTTGGAGCTGGAGTTACAGGTGTCTGTGAGCTGCTCCACATGGGTTCTGGGAACTGAACTTGGGTCTCCTGCATGAACTGCGCTTGCTCTTAGCCACTGAGCCATCTCTCCAGCCATGATTTTCATTCCTTTTGGCTTTAAAAAGCCCAACTATAGCCGGGCGGTGGTGGCGCACGCCTTTAATCCCAGCACTTGGGAGGCAGAGGCAGGAGGATCTTTGCGAGTTCAAGGCCAGCCTGGTCTACAAAGCGAGTCCAGGACAGCTAGAGCTGTTAAACAGAGAAACCTTGTCTCGAAAAACCAAAAAAAAAAAAAAAAAAAACAAAAAGCCCAACTATATGTTCCAGTAAATTGAGGTGGTTCTTCATTCTCTTTCCTGACTGGCTTATCGGTGACCAGATGACAAACTGACCAAGAGGACCGTAAGAGGACAGAAGCCAAGGCCTCATGCTTCCTTAGCAGAGAGCACCTGCAGCCTGGACAGAGAAAGTTCCAGTATCTGGTGGTTAGAAGGGCTCCCTTCCGGCTGCAGTGTGTGGAGCTTCTTGGCTTCTGTTTGTGGTAGAGCCTAAGGCCTCTGCTTGAGTAGCACCCTTCCACCAGTGGCAGAAGAAACAAGCCCAGGAACACCCCATAACTTTCAGAGTGAGGGGCAGGGCCATCTGGAGCCTGCTCTATGACCTGGGGTTTCACTTCCAGGTGCGGATCTACAAGAGGTAAGTAGCTCTCTGTGAGGGGCTGAAGTACAAAGAATGGCCTCCTCCTTGTTCTGTATGTTTAGCCTTCTGGGAAAGAACACTGGCAAACCAATGACAGGAACCTCTGTAGAAGTACAGTGCTTCCAAGGAAAGACGGAAGAATCCTGTCAAGAGCCAGAAAGCCCTGAGAGCTTTCTTACAGAAGGGCTTTAAGGGTTTTGTAGGCGTTTGCTGATGGGTACAGTGAGAAAGTGTACCTGGAACTAAGGAAATGGGCAATATGCATCCTTCTGGGGACTCGAGAAAACACAGCTCTCGGTCCCGGCCCCTGAAGACCTGAAGCGGGGCTTGGATACTTGTATTTCTCACAGATTCCTGGTGTGCTTGCACTGTTGCTCTGAGGACCTTGTGTTCTGGAAGATTTGCAGAACTCAAGTGTCTGTCTGTGGAACTGCACTGCAAGCCCGTGGATATTGCTGAGTTGGGGGGGGGGGGCGCTAAGCAATGTAGGGGGAGGGAGCTGGGTGGGCGCCTTAAGGGACTCCCTGTGTGGATCCTATGCTCATAGCTCTCATCTCTGAGGACAGCTCAGGTGTGGGGTTTTCTGGCCCTTGTGCACTGAGGATGAGGAAGTATGTCAGCGCATCCCTCTGAGTAGATGCTGACCTTGGGTGCTGCAGCCTTGGGCGGGGCCTCATCAGATTGTGCTAGGCATCTCCAACTGAACTCTATCAGGCAGACAGGACCTGGAGACCAGGATGGGGCTCAGATTGAACCCACTGAGGCCAAACTGAAGCCTCAGAGCCAGTGGTACAGGTGGCTGAGGAGCTGGGAGGGGAGACCCTCAGCTTGCCCTTAGTAGGATGCAGTGTGGATGCGCTACCTGGAGTTCGGTTTCCAAGGCAACAGGTGGCAGGGGTGGGAGTCTGCAGAACTGTCCGGAATCATGGCAAATTGCCTCCTTTCCAGTTCCCCATCCTCCCGGAACCTGCTGCTGCCCGTGCAGTTCACTGTGTCTCTTACTTGCTCATTTAGTCCTCTTTGTCCGCCTTCTGATGGGATGCTCACAACCACATTAGCAAGCCGCAAACCTGTGCCCCGTAGAGCTAACTGAAAAAAATATCTCGTGTGTGAGAGGATTTTCCCCGAAGGGTGCTGGTTTCATAGACACACGCTATGGTGCCTGACTTTATATAGAGTTGGGGGATGTGAACTCAAGCCCTCGTGTTTGCAATGCAAGTGTCTTACCCATTTATTACCCATTGAGGAATCTCTCCAGCCCAGACACAACTTTAAAAAGGAAAATATAAGGGTGGTACTGGAGCAAGGAGAAGGGTCAGAGTGTGCCCTGTTGGAGTCGGGCTCCTACAAAGCTGTTTCTTTTTCTGAGTGTTGTTAAATGTTCAAAGAGGAAATGGCACAGTTGATGTTCATGTGTCTCCATGTGGATGGGCAACCACGAGCATGTTGTCGCCAGACTCTTTGTTTTTTTTTGTTTGTTTTGTTTTTCGAGACAGGGTTTCTCTGTGTACCCCTGGTTGTCCTGGACTCACTTTATAGACCAGGCTGGCCTTGAACTCACAGAGATCCGCCTGCCTCTAAGGTGTGAACCACCACGCCAGCCAGACTCTTCTTTTTTTTTTTTTTTTTTTGGTTTTTCGAGACAGGGTTTCTCTGAATATCTCTGGCTGTCCTGGACTCGCTTTGTAGACCAGGCTGGCCTCGAACTCACAAAGATCCGCCTGCCTCTGCCTCCCAAGTGCTGGGATTAAAGGCGTGCGCCACCACCGCCCGGCCAGACTCTTCTTCTTAAAGACAGCTTCTCACTCTGTAGCCTCGGCTGGCCTTGAGGTTGAGGGAGTCTTCTCGCCTGAGTCTCCCCAATGTTAGGATGTAGGCACGTGACTCTAGGGCCAGCCAACTTAACTTCTTGTTCTTAAACAGAGTGTTATGAAGTGTATTTTAGACATGCTAAGACTCCTCTAAATACTTAAGGGCGCTGATCTAAAATTAAAATCATGTTTTTATCAGCATAGCACCAGCAAGATCACAAATATGACACCACAATTCCATCAGTCTGTATTCACATGCCTCCAATTCTTCCCCCATGGCTTCTCCACAAAGTTTTGGCATAAAGCTGCCTCACCTGTCAGGACAAGCTGAGGAACTTTACTGAGAACGTGGATGGACCTAGCCCCTGGTTCTGCAATGAGCATTTGCCACAAGTGACTCACTGTATGCCAGCCCCCCCATCTTTGCTTCTGCTAATCAGTTTTGGGGGGTTCCTTGTCTTTCAAAGCTAGATGCAGATATCAACCACCTTCCCTTGAAAATGCTTCAACACTAGCTGGGCGGTGGTGGCACACGCCTTTAATCCCAGCACTTGGGAGGCAGAGGCAGGCGGATCTTTGCGAGTTCGAGGCCAGCCTGGTCTACAAAGCGAGTCCAGGACAGCCAGGGCTGTTAAACAGAGAAACCCTGTCTCGAAAAACCAAAAAAAAAAAAAAGAAAAGAAAATGCTTCAACACAGGTGCCATTTATAAGACCTCAGCATTTCTTCTTTTTCTCTTTTGATGTGAAATTTACATAAAATGAAATATACAGGAACTTTTTAATTTTTTTTTTTTAATTTTTTGTTTTTTTTCGAGACAGGGTTTCTCTGTGTATCCTTGGCTGTCCTGGACTCACTTTGTAGACCAGGCTGGCCTCGAACTCACAAAGATCCGACTGCCTCTGCCTCCCAAGTGCTGGGATTAAAGGCATGCGCCACCACCGCCCGGCTGGAACTTTTTAAGTATTGTGTTCAGTGTGTTAAGACATCCTGAGATGGCCAGGTGGGTCCGCAGGTGAAGGACCCTGCTGCCTTCAGCCCTGTCTCTGGGACAGACATGGTGGAAGGAGGGAAGTGACTCTCACAAGGTGTCCCCTGCCCTCCACACATACGATGTAGTGCAGGTGCACACACCAAATAAAATGTAATTTAAACGAGACAAAATCATCTGTCTGTGCAATCAGGCAAATTTACCAGATTCACCCCCAGCCAACCCTGCCCTAATCTTTCCTATTATAGGAAATCTTTCCTTCTAAAAATCTGTATGAATGGCATCATATTGAACTGGGTGTGGTAGTGCTGTCTATAATCCCAACCTTAGGAAGGCTGAAGCAGAAAAGTCATGAGTTCAAGTCCAGCCTGAGGTTCAGAGAGAGACAGAGAGAGAGAGAGAGCTGGTTTCCAGAAATCACAAAGAAGAACTGGAATTGTAAGGATTTTCATACAACATGCTTTTTTTTGCTGTTCACCCTGCTGGGCCTGAGCTCAGTCCTGTCACTGTCTAATGCCACCGACAAGTCCATTCCCAGATTGGGCACCTGGGGCCTGGCTTCCTTTTGGCCATTTTGAATAGAGCTACTGTGGTCATCCCTGTGCAGGACTGTGTGGGGGCTTTCCAGGCATCTGTCAGGCAAGCACCCCACACAGCCCCTGGTTGTCAGCTTTCTAACATATCTTTTTACTTAAATAGCTCCTGTCACCCAGCTAATGTTGTCTCTGCTCCGGATCCTCATGACCTTACCGTCTCACAGCTGGGACATGCCTTTGACCACCCAGTGTCGTGGCACTACCTCGTGCAGCCACTAGGGGGCGCTTGTTCACTTTGTAGGGTTTAAGCTCTTGCGGCTGCAAAGAAATACAATGTTCTTACAGGAACTGAGTCTTAAGATCCCACCCACCCACCCAACCCCCCCGTGTTTCTTGTTCTGTAGTATTTAATGGCAGTGTTTGTTCCGTTGTTGAGTGTTTACCGAGTCTCGGGCATTGTGCCACACAATGGGGGCGGCATAAAAACAAGAAGGCTTGCTGGCTCTGGAAGCCTCTGGTACAATAGGAGACATCCAGGTGGGCGGCAGCTGCTATGGGTACCGTCCAAAAAGCAGTAATATCAGGAACGAGGGGAGGGATCCAGAAGGTTCTGGAACAAATTTGTTTGGGGAGGCTGAGAAGGAGTATTTGCAGAGCTGAGGGATGTAGATGGCACTCTTGTGGAATGGCACTGGCGCTGGGCAGAGGATACCCTCCCACACCCATTTTGGAGATGACGGAGTCTACATTTCAGGGGACACTGAAGAATGAACTCTGAGGGAAGGGACAAGACCATCTCAGGAGAGGAGAGAAAGGTGGTTTGTTCTGGATGTTCCTGTAGCACCCTTATTTTGGTTTGGCTTTTAAGGACAGAGACCTTTGCACTATATGTTGTTGGGAATTATCTTAGTTGCTTTTCTGTTACATAAAAGCATCGTCCTGGTGCTGGTTGAAGCCCAAAGAGATTTTATTTGGCACCATTGTGATAAAGTCCAATCTCAAAGAGAGAAGCGGGTCCCCTTTGGGTTCTGTGGTGGTAACTGGAGAGAGGAGACAGGGGTCAGTGAGGAGAAAACCCTCAGGAGCGGCTTGGCTGGGGGATTTCTACTGAAGGTGTGCAGGGCCATCAGATATCAAGGTGGGGGAAGGGAAGGTACCTTCCCTGGGACCTCGCCATATTCTTACCCTAGGCCCAACTGCTGCCCAGTCTCTTCAGGAAGGCCTCTCTTCCTGCCTCGGGCAAATCATGTCTCCTGTTGTTGCAGTTTTCTGTTTCTTTTGGAGACAGAATCTCACTCTGCGGCTCAGACCTCAAAGGCATGATCCTCCTGCCTCGGGCGTACACCATTACACCCAAGTTATACATTTTTTTTGTTGTTGTTGGCTGTTTATTTTTACATGTATGTGTGTGTGTGTGTGTGTGTGTGTGCGTGCAGGTTCAGGTGCCCATGGAGGCCAGACGAGGGCATCAGACCCCCTGGAGCTGGAGTTACAAGCGGTAGTGAACTGCCAGATATGGGAACTGAACTCAGGCCCTCTTTGAGAGCAGCCAGTGCTCTTAACCACTGTGCCACCTCCCCATTCCCACCTAAACGTTCTTGAAAGTAAGCACCAGTGGGCCAAGTGTGCCTCATAAAAATAAACGAAGTGGCAGGTAAATGACTTCAGCAAGCCTTTGTTTTCACCTTTGCTGAAAGTAATGGTGTTAGTCACTTAAAATAGATTTCCAGAATAAACAAAATCAGGAAGTACCTTCAGGCCTGTTAGTTAGCAGGCTGATTTACGTAAGTCCCCAGTGGCTGACATGAGCTTTGCCTTCCCTGTTCTATTAAGATTAAGGTCACATGTTTCCTTCAAAACAAAACAAAACAAAACCTTTTCATCAGTGAAGGGCCATCCAACCCTGGCTGGCCCTTGGTTTGAATCCAGCACCCTGGCAGGATGGATAAGAGAGTCTAGCTTCCCTCACTACAAAACAGGGATAGTAATAGTGACGTTCACAGCATGAGCCAAGTAAACATGTGCCAAGCCCGGGCACAGTTCCCAAATGCTGCTCTGGTTGGCATCATCACATCCTGCATTTGCTTATAGAAGATGAAGGGCAGCCAGTTCACTCCACTTTGTAAATAAGAAGGGACATCTTCGCATCTCAAGCTCGCCCATGAAGCCTTGGCGTAGACACTCTTGTTTGTCTCTCTCTGTTAAAGGGGAGTCCATACACCCGTATAGCTTAAGAGTTCCAAAGACCCTGTCACTGCCACATCCAGCAATTAGAGGCCTCCTGTCCCTCCTCTGTCACTGTGGACATTGGCAACAGAGCAAGATGTGCAAACCTAGAGAAGGTTGGACTGCCAAGCCTGAGGACTCAAGTTCCATCCTTGGGACCTGCATGGTGGAAGGAGAGAAACAACTCCCACAGTTGTCCTCAGACGTCCATCCATGTACCACTGCAAAAAGTGCATGTGGGGAAACATTTAAAACTAGGAAACAAGCTCCCTCCACCCCATACATAGCACATAGAGATGGTGTGAACTCCATATGAAGCTGGGGCTGGCCACCGTGGACCTGAGAGGCTGCCAGAAGCCATTGGCTTTGGATCTGTGGGCACTTTCTGCCTCCTGACTTGGCAGTCCTGGTGGGTCCTTCAGGCTGGAGCCCTCCTCGTCCCTCTGTGCTGGCTGGATGAACACCTGGGAATTGCACTCCTGCATCTGAGCTGTGCATTTCCCTCTGAGTAGTGTACCTTTGCCATTTTGCTGTTGCTTAAAGTTCTACGGATCTTACACACAAACATTTTTCTTAGAACTTACTTAATCTGTTGTTTTCTTTTTTGTTTTTTTGAGACAGTCTTACTCCATAGCCCCGACTGACCTTGGACTTAGAATCTCAACTGTAGAGATTACAGACATGAACTGGCCCCCCTGGATTAATGTTGGTTTTTTTTTAATGTGTACGGGTATTGTGCCTGTATGTATGTCTGTACACCATGTGAGTGCCTGTTGAGCTCAGAGGCCAGGGGAGGGCATCAGAGTTCCTGGAACTGGAGTTACAGACAGTTGTGAGCCACCATGTGGGTGCTGGGAATCAAACCTGGGTCCTCTGCAAGGGTAGCCAGTGCTCTTAACCACTGAGTCATCTTTCCAGATCCTGGATTAACTTTTAGTCTTGTGATTAAGTAAGCAAATATCTAAAGACATATCTACAGTTTGGGGGACCCTTTAATGCCTAGTAGCAGTCAAAATAGATGAAAATTGCATGTCACAGAAATTCAGAACTTCATTTTAGTAAATAAGGCTTTCAGGTGATGTTTTTAATCCTAGTACTTGGGAGGCAGAAGTGAGTGGATCTCTGTGAGTTCCAGGCTAGCCAGAGTTACACAGTAAGACACTGTCTCCAAAAAGAAAAAAAAAAAAAGTCCTCATAGACTTGTGTAACCGAACTTTTTAATTATTATTTAACACTTATTTATTTATTACTATATTCACTCATAACAAACACCAACAATTTCTTAACTATTAATCCTATAAATTTCTACAACCCCTTTAACCTATCCACTAAACCTATTGATAATTATTTTTCTAACCTTTTAGAAGGATACAGTCTCTGGGGCAGGTCCTCAGTCATCAGGAACACAGTCTTTGTTGTAGATTCTTTAACGCACTTAGCAGTCCTTTTTCTGGATCTCTCAGATGCAGGTTCGTCAGGGTAAGTTGGTTATTGCAGTCTCACCTTAAATAAGGCTTGATGCTTTCTTCTCTCTGGGAGACCCCAGCCCCTTCGCATCAGCAACTCTGCCTCAGAGTCCTTAAAGCCAGCCACAGTTTCCTTTAGGCCACTGTTCGGACAGATCAAACCCCTCTAGGCAAAAGCTGAGCCACAGGGTTTAGTCCTTGACCTTTTGGTGTCTTGCTCAGGCTTTCTTTGCTCACAAGCTTCTTTCTGCCTCAGGGAAATCTGGCCATCAAATGATGGCCAGCACTTTTTTTCAGCAGGACTCTCAGAGCTCTCTAGCATCAGGAGCCTCTTCTCTTTTTGGGCTCCATGCACTGTCCTTAAATAGGAGAAACTCGGGCTGGAGAGATGGCTCAGCGGTTAAGAGCACTGGCTGCTCTTCCAGAGGTCATGCCTTCATGAGTTCAATTCCCAGCAACCACATGGTGGCTCACAACCATCCATAATGAAATCTGGTGCCCTCTTCTGGCCTGCAGATATACCTGCAGACAGAACACTGTATACATAATAAATAAATCTTTAAAAAAAAAATAGGAGAAACTCTGTTTCAGCTTAATTTGAGCTCCGCCCACTTAGCAGCTGAAAACAATGTCAGACCAGATACTTTGTTTCTTTAAGTCCATTAAGTCTTTCCTGTTTTTCTGACAACCTTGTTTTTCAGTCCATTGAGTATTTCCTGTTTTTCCTGACTTCAACCTTGTTTTTCAGTCTATTAAGTCTCCTGTTTGTTTCCTGTTTTTAGTGCACACACTGATAATGATCTTCATGCCCCAAATTAAGAGACAGTATCAGAAACCCCTATATATTTTCTAAATCTAATTTATCTAACTCTCTACAGACTTGCATGGTTTTCAGTTGCAGTAACCAGTGATGTTGAGTTCCTATCATGGTTAATGCTACTTGAAAACTCATGGATACTCGAGGATGTCCATTTGGAAATTGGAGAAATCCCTCCAAGCTGTCTATGTGCACAGACAGAACATTCCAAATTCTTTGGCTGATGGTTTTAGGCCAGTCAAGGATGTCAACTGTGAAGAACAGAAGTGAACAGGCTGACTCACTTCTGAGAAGGAAACAACCAGAATCATCTCATCAAGCAGTCCCCAGTCCTCAGCAGCCATCAGCACCATGCTGAGGTCTTCAGAGGGGATCTGTTACTCTCTGGCCTCATGTGGCTCTTACCCACACTGTTTCAGCCAAAATGTTCCAGATATTATCTCCCTTTTCGCATAGCTGTCTTTCCTTCTTCCCGTGTGTCTTTGGGTCCAGGTCTTAGGATGCCAATCATTGAAATTAGCCCCTCACTAGTGTGACCTCATTGTAATTATATCATATCTCTGAAGACTCTGTTCCCACTGAGGCCATATTTATAGGTTCCCGGTAGACATGAGTTGGGGATGGAGGGGACATACAGTGTGGTACCAGATCTGGGCTGGGTTGGTATCTAATTTTCCCCCACCAGGTCCTATCCCCAGTCAGCTAACTTCCTCCAACTATGACCCACTACCACACAGAAGTGCCAGGCTCAACCACCTAGTTGTGGGGATATCCCCCTTCATTTGCCACAGTGGACAGTGGGTCCCCACATCTCATCACGACCCATTGAGTGGGTCAGACAGGAGGGACTTTGCAGTGGAGTGGGGGGGGGGGCTGCCCAGCTCTGCAATCTACAGCAGGAACACCCTTCATGGCCACTTTTGTCCACCTGGGAGGGAATCCTCTAGTGTTTAGGAAAGCTTCAGTTCCTAATTTGCTGCAGCTCCTGCCTCTGTTGACTCGTCTTTATCACCAGAGATTAGGAGGAAATGTCGAGTTCATGGCTCTGATTGAACTCAGCCTTTTTCTTCTCCCTCCTAGGACTTGTGAAGACTCCCAAAGAGACTTCTCTTCTATGGTGGGGTTCTAGAACCTACTTGTTAACGTGAGGTCCTGCCTTACCTGAAGGCTGAGTTCTTTCTACACAGCTAGACATCTCTAGACAAATGTAAGTAGGGGGACTTAGGACAGCTTAAGGCTTGCATTGGCTTTCCTGTAATGCCTGTTCCTGGGCCAAGGCGGCCACAGGGTTTCTGCTCCTCTCAGAAGTGACCGTTGATCTGGTCTGTGGTAGTTCAGATCTGGAATACTCCCCCAAGGTATCTGCATATTGATGACATCCCATTGTATGTGTTGATGGTGGTATTGGAAGGTGGTGGAACATTTTGGAGGCAGGACCTAGTGACATTGAAGTGGACCCTGGTAGTTAGGGTCCTGGTAGTTAGGAAGTTAGGGTATAGGACCTGCTGGGTAAAATTAAGCAAATGATAGTAAAACCTTGAAGGGGACAGTGGAACCCTGGCACCTGCCTGTCCCTGTCTTTGCTTCCTTGCCTCCATGAAGTAGACAAGCTTCCTATACCATGTAGCCTGCCATGATGGGGATGCCCGAAACAACAGGGTTGAGCAACTGTGGCCTGAGATCTCTGAAACCCTGAGCCAAAATAAACCCTTTTTCTTACTAAGTTGATTTGCCTGGGAGCGTTTGTCACAGCAACAGAATACTGAGTAACACATCCCTATGAGACAGGCTCCCCTTCCAGACAGCCACAAAGGAACACTCAGGGACTGTCCTCTGCCTGTTGCCACCTCCTGTTGCCCAGTAGGTGTCCTGGATGACCACTCAGAAGAGCAACACATATATAACCCCCTCTGCAATGAGCTGCCTCTCCTAAATGAGCCTATTTGTTTCTCGACCCTGGGTTCAGGGACCCAGATGCCTGAAAGCATTGCTCATTCTGCTACACACACAACAAATCTGAGTTACATAAAAGCTCCTTGGCAGATTCAGTGGGAGAGGATGCAGAAGGCAGCCAGAGGCCTCATTCCCAGGAGAGCCGCATCTATATCCTGTGGCCAACGTAGCTGTCTTGGAAAGCCACCAGCTGAAGGTCACCCAGGAGGCTTTACTTTCCAGTGGCTTTTGTTTGTTTTGGTTTTGGTTTTCACCATGAAACAGAACAGGAAAAGCAGGTACAAGCTGCTCTCACCAGGTGCTCCAGGGCCACAGTTAACCCACGCTACTTTCAGCTAGATGGCTTCCTGATGGGGATGCCCCCTGCATCACAGGACCTTCAGCAACATCTGCAGCCTTTGCTCGCTGCAAATCAGGAGTGTACTGATTAACCAAAAACATCTCCAGGTATTGTCACCGCCCCTGGAGACTCACACCCATCCCTGGCCATTGCCCCAGGTCTTTGTTCTAGCCTCATAGAGCAAAGCGTGCATGTGCCAGGCAGAAGGAATTTCCACACCCCTGACAGCTGACTCAGGTGTCAACTGTCCAATTCATCTACTGCAGCCAGCCTCTTGCTGAGGGACAGTAAAAGCCATTGCTAAGTTGCAGGGCCACAGCCTCGCTTCCCTAAGCCAAAGGCCAACCTTCCAGAAGCCAGAGCAGAAACAACAGCATCTCCTGCCCCCTTCACTGGCATTTTAGTCATCTTACCTCCCCAGTGGGACTTAAATATTAGACACATAGCATGTTGACAAGTCTCAGAAGCCAGGCTCTGCCAGCAGGGCTGAGGACAGAAACAGCCAACAGAGATGAAGATTTCTGCTCTTATAGGCTCATCCGGCAGCAGCTGTGAACAGGCTGGTGGCGGTGACAGGGAAAATGATTGTGACTATGGGTCCACGGGAAGCTGCTGTCAAACCGCCTCCCCAGATCTGGGGGCTTCTGTTTGATCTCTGCTGCCTTGTCTCACAGCCTGCTTCCCCAAGAGCAGGGCTGCACCAGAAAGCGGGGTGTGCCAGGTGAGCAGGGCCACAGGTGCAGCGAGCGCAGCAGGATGCTCAGGGTGGGTACTGGCTGAGTTGTGGTGGTAATGTTGCCTGTCACATATGACAAATGCTCTAGGCAAGCTCCCGTGGAGTGCCAGGTGGCGCTCCGGTTTGCAGTCAGGGAGCTCAGGATCCGTGTCAGCTTTTGAGTTCAAGGCTCTTCAGTGTGCTCCGTAGCATCTTAGAGCGGCCTGCCCTGGGGGGTGGGGGGTTTAACACTCAATGATGGGGCATGCAGTTAGCTCTTCACTGGCACTTGTGCTGTGTGGATTCAGTTACTCGCTATCAATTGTGTCTAAAAATCTTTTCTGGGCTGTTGGGGGTATGTCTGGCTTAGGTAGTACATGCTTGCCACATAAACAAGAGGGCCTCAGTTTAGACCCTCAGCATCCGTGTAGAAAGTCGGGTATGACAGTGTACCTCTTTAATCCCAGCACTGGGGAGGCAGAGACAGGAGGGCCCCTGGAGCTCGCTGATCTGTCAGCCTAACCCACATGGTTGGCATCAGGCCAGTGAGAGACCCTGCCTCAAAAAATAAAAATGGTGGAGCAGGTGGGATGGCTCGGAAGGTGAAGGTGCCTGGCCCCGGGCCTGACGACCTGAGTTCAATCCCCAAAATCCACATATTGGAAGAAGAAACCCAACTCCTGCAAGTTGTTCTCTGACCTCTGTATACACACATGATGGCACATTGTACACATACACACATAATAAATTTTTTTTTTAAGTTCACAAAATAAAAAGGTAGCTGATGCCTGTGGAACACCAGAACTTTTTCTTTGGCCTTGCATATTCATACACACACATACATGAGGACAAAAAGTATCTGAAGTCAGGCGTGTGACACACACATCTGGAATCATAGCACTCGAGAAGCCGAGGCAGGAGGATGGTGAATTTGAGGCTAGCCTGGGCTATGTATCCAGACCCTGTCTCAGAAAGGAAAAATATTTTAAAGTATCCTCTCCTGTAGATGATATTACAGCCAATGAGAGAGAAGGAGAGGCTGCAGCACCTTCATTCATCTCCTAGTCTATAGAGAGAGGAGGTATTGAGCACCCCGCTCCTTTCTAGACCAGGGGGAGGAAGGGACAGGCCACAGCTATTAGCGGGGTGCTTCCATGCTTTGAGGTAGTGGCCTTGCCTTCACATTTAACTTCCAGGGTTTAGTGGATGAAAGAGGAGGGTAACCGGTCTCCAAAGAAAGTGATTGGTGTTACTTTCTACCGGTTATGGTCCCCAGAGAAGGTTGATGAGCCAAGAAAAAATCCTACTCTATCTTTTTAACTTCCACCAGCAGCTGCTGTGGGTGAGCAGCTGCAGGAACGTGGGCCTGTGTGAACCTCTGGGGTCCATCCTTAGACCCTTCCAGGTGGTGGCTGCCCGGTAAGAGCCTTTTGAAATATGCACCCTTCCCAGGTCAGTCCCCAGATTTTGTTCCCTCAAGCAACAAAAGAAGCTAAGGCTGGGGATGTGGCCTGGCACTTGTCTAGCATGCTTGAGGCCCTTGGTACCACCCTTAGCACCTCATAAACGGAGTGTGCTTGTGCACGCCTGTAATCCCAGTGATTGGGAGGTAGAGGCAGGAGGATCAGGAGTTCAAGGTCATCTCCAGCCACATAGCAAGTTGGAAGCCAGCCTGGGCTGCAAAAGAAGACTTTGTCAAAAAAAACAAAAAACAAAAAAAAAAAACAAGCAAACTCAAAATCTCACCAGTTTTGTTTATGACGTTCCCATGAAGATGCTTTGAGGGCAGTGTGCCCAGATTCCCTTCTCTTCTTCCCAGCATTTTCCCACGGTCCCTGGGTGTTTCTAGGTCCCCTGTACATCCTGAACCCCAGACCTCATCCCTCTCATCCCCAGTATCGACCAGCCAAGCTCCTCTGCAGGGCCCATGCTTGGCAGAGTGCCCTCCTATTACTCTGAGACTGGCCTGTCACATTCACCACAGAAAACAGCATACTCTCTCTCCATGGCGTGGTGTCCTCGACCCTCACATCAGCCACCTCCCTTCTCCCTCCTGACGGTGAGTGGGTTTCCAGGTTACGTGAAGACATCCAAAGCTCACTTCCTAGTATGGCGCTTCTTTTTTTTTTTTTTGGTTTTTCGAGACAGGGTTTCTCTGAATATCTCTGGCTGTCCTGGACTCGCTTTGTAGACCAGGCTGGCCTCGAACTCACAAAGATCCGCCTGCCTCTGCCTCCCAAGTGCTGGGATTAAAGGCGTGCGCCACCACCACCCGGCACTAGTATGGCGCTTCTAGAGGAGCGTTTCAGGGACAAAGCTCGGTCTGTCTACTAAAAGAAGAACAGAGTTTGGGCCAACTCAGTGCTGGCTTTGCTGCATGCTGAGGGCCTTTGGGACGCTGCTGGGGTCATGAGGAACTCCCAACTCCAGTGATGGGAAATCAGATGGGTCCTCTGGAGAAACTGGGGTTTCCCCTTCCTCTTTCCTTCTCTTCCTTTCATCCCAACTCTTCCTCTTCCTCCTCCACCTTCTCCTCCTCTCTCCTCTCTCCCCTCTCTCTCCTCTGCCCTCCTCCCTCCCTCCCTCCTTACTATATTATCTTTTTGCAGCTTTGTGACAAGAACCCATGGCTTTCTGGCTTGGATATAAAATGTCCCCACAGGGTCACATGTTTGAGTACTGGGTTCTCAGCTCAGTTGCCCTATTTTGGGGGTATTGGACCCTTTGGGAAGTTGGCCCTTCCTGGAGGAAGTAGGGGGCAGGCTTTATGTTTATAGAGGCCCTGCTTCTTGTTCTTCATCTTCTTGCTGATCTGTCAGGATGTGAACAAGCAGCCTTGCCTCCTGCGGCCATGCCTTTTGTCACGCTGGCCTGTGTCCTCCAAACCCAGCCCCAAATAAATGTGTCCATGCTGACGCTTGGGCTTCTCATCAGGGATGGTCACTAACAGTCTAGGCAAACTCGAGATCTCTGAGCTGTACCCCTGGCCCAAACTGGAATTTCCTTATCAGATAGGGTAGAGGCAGTTGGAGCTTGAGGTGACAGCCCTGGAACTTTGGAAGTCCCAGTCATCTTGGAAGAGGGTGGCTATTCCCACATGTAATGCCTGGCAGTCTTTACTGACTAGGGGTTTAGCTTTATTTTAAGTGGGGAAAAAATAAAATCCTACCTTGTTAGTGGGAATGTCAGCAATCCCCCAAGTGCCTTGTGCCTCATGGACCCTTTACTGCTCCCAGGTGGCAGAGGGACCTGCAGGCTCATGGGGAGTCTTCACACACATTGAGTTGCAGTCCTGTCTTTGAGGGAAGAGCCCCTTGCTGAAGCTCTGAGCCTCAAGGGGCAGAAGAGAAGCAGGTGGGCCTGAACACAGGCTCCAGGAGCCACCAGTGGGCCTTGTCCAGTTCTGGAAGTCAAAGTCTCAGCTGAGAGGAGGACATGGGAAGGAAAAGCTGAGGACAGAGGAGGTGGCAGAGGGAGAAGGAGAAAACTCTCCTCCCAGGGCAAATAGAAAACCGCCCAAGGGACCGTGACAAATGCAGGAGGTGGCAGGCTGACTTCCTGTACAGATGTAGAGGCCAGGCTTCTTCAGAAGGACATTTATATTCAAAGCTAGTTTTCTCTCTCTCTCTCTCTCCCTCTCTCTCTCTCTCTCTCTCTGTCTCTCTGGGCACAGGACATGGTCATTACAGCGAGCATCCGCCAGGGGGCAGGCAAGCCCAGCTTACAGAGCGCAGGTCTCTCTTCCTGTCTCTGGTCATCTTCCTCACTACAAATGGCCCCTGCTTTTTCTAAGATCAAAGATCTTTTTTTGGAATATATTAGCCTATTAAAAACATTTTAACAATTCTTTTGTGTGTGGCGGCAGGGTGGGGAGTGAGGGGCGGAGGGGCACCTATGTGGAGGACAAAGGAAAACTTGCAGGGGTCAGTTCTTGCTTGTTCCTTCACATGGGCTCCAGGGAATCAAATTCAAGTGCTCAGACTTGGTGATAGGGATCTTTACCCACTACGCCATCTCCTTCACCCAGATTTGGTTTCTTCTGTGGCCTCTCTACTTGACCTCTGTCCTGCTGTCTTCCCTTGGTCACTCTTCTGCCTGCTCATGTTTCTGGTGTCTGTGAATGTATCTAAAATTCTTTTTTTTTTTTGGTTTTTCGAGACAGGGTTTCTCTGTGTAGCCCTGGCTGTCCTGGACTCAATTTGTAGACCAGGCTGGCCTCGAACTCGCAAAGATCCGCCTGCCTCTGCCTCCCAAGTGCTGGGATTAAAGGCATGTGCCACCACTGCCCGGCTTGTATCTAAAATTCTTAAGTGGACCCCTGTCATGCTGGATCAGGGCCAGTCCTAAAGACCACATTTTAACTTAACCACCTCTTGGAAGATTTCATCTCTAAACAGTATCCCATTCTGGGGGAGTCGGGGCATAGGAATATGAAAGAAAGTGCTCGCAGCACCCCAAAGCTCACTGGGTGAAAGATGGTCTGCTTCCCCCGGGATCGGTATACAGCGGTCTGCTTTTTCCCCTCAGATTTAGCACAGGCGGACTGGTGTGCTGCCTGTGTTCATTTCGATGGTGGCAACTGGTTTTATTTTGCTCTCAGTGACCAGGGAAATCAGTGGAAGCAGAAAGGAGACTGACAGATAGAGGGGTGTCTTATTTTACTATTGCTGTGATAAGACACCATGACCCAGGCAACTTATAAAACAGAGGCTCTCAACCTTTCTAATGATGTGACCCTTTAATACAGTTCCTCATGTTGTGACCCGATCATAAAATTATTTTCATTGCTTCTTCATAACTGTAATTTTGCTAGTGTTATGAATCACAATGTAAATATCTGATGTGCAGGATATCTGATATGGAACCCCTGTGAAAGGGTCATTTGACTCCCAGAGGGGTTGTGGCTCACAGGTTGAGAGGAGAGCTGCTATTATTAAAAAAAAAAAAAAAAAAGGAAGCATTTAGTTGGGGGCTTTCTTACAGTTTCAAATGGCTAATCCATAGCCATCAAGGAGGGAAAGTGTGGTGGCAGGCAGGCAAGTATTGTGCTGGAACAGTAGTTGAGAGCTCACATCTGATTTACAAGATGGAAGGGGGGCAGAGAAGGAGGGAGGAAGGAAGGGAGGGAGAGAGGGAGAGACAGAGACAGAGAGACTGGCCCTGGCCCATGGGCTTTTGAAACCTCAAAACCCACTCCAGGTGGCACACTTCCTCCAACAAGGCCACACCTCCTAATCCTTCCCAAACAGTTCCACCAATGGGGGGGGGCAAACATTTAAACCTATGAGCCTATGAGGGCCATTCCCATCCAAACCACCACAGGGAATGTTGGAAAGGATTCTCTTTGGGCTGGAACCAAATCAGTTGCAAGAGGCTAAATCTCCTGCATCACATTAGTTATGTTTCTCCTCAATGTGACAAAAAAATGGCAGACAAGGCAACATGAGGGAGGAAGGGTTTCAGCTCACAGTTTAAGGGGATTTAGTCCATCATGGCAGAGAGGGCATGGTGGCAGGAGCATGAGGCAGCTGGTCACACTGCATCCACAGTGAGGAACAGAAAGACAAGTGCTGGTGCTCCGCTTGCTTTCTTCTTTCTGTTCAGACCAGGACCCCAGCCTGTGGTTTGGTGCCACCCACGTTCAGGGTGGGTCCTCCCTCCTCAGTTAACCCAATCTAGAAATTCCCTCCCAGACCTGCCTACAGCTTTGCTTCCTAGGTGAATCTAGATCTTCTCTTCTCTTTCTTTCTTTCTTTCTCTTTCTTTCTTTCTTTCTTTCTTTCTTTCTTTCTTTCTTTCTTTCTTTCTTCCTTCCTTCCTTCCTTCCTCCCTCTCTCTCTCTCTCTCTCTCTCTCTCTCTCTCTCTCTTTTGTATTTTGAGACAAAGTTTCTCTGTGTAATAGCCCTGGCTGTCCTGGACTCACTTTGTGGTACAGGCTGGCCTCAAACTCACAGAGATCTGACTGCCTCTGCCTCCTGAGTGCTGGCATTAAAGGTGTGCACCACCACACCCCGCTTAGATCTTCTCAAGGTGGCAAGATTTAATCATCAGTACTTGGGAGGCAAAGGCAGGAGGATCTCTGTGATTTCCAGGCCAGCCAGGGCTGCTTACTGAGACCCAAAAAGATTAACCATCATGGCCATCAAGAAATAAGTAGGGGGGGGCCTGGAGAGATGGTTCAGTAGTTAAGACCACTGACTGTTCTTCTAGAGGACCCAAGTTCAATTCCCAGCACCCACATGGCAGCTCACAACTGTCTGTAACTCCAAGATCTGACATCCTCACACAGACATACATGCAGGCAAAACACCAATGTGCATAAAAATAAAAATAAACAAATCATTTTTTTAAAAAAAGAAGAAGAAAAGAAATACTTAGGGCCAGGAAGTTGAGATGTGAGCCCCAGGACTACTTTTGACTTTGTTCATAACTCTGACTATCTGTCATTCTCTTCGTAATGCCCTTCATCTGTGATGTAGGAGAGGGGGAGAAGTCTGTGGTGGTGGCCCTGGGAGGAAAGGAGAAGGGAGTGACCTCGTTGTTTGACAGCAAGGAGGAGGACAGACCTTAAGGATCTTACCCACTGAAGCCATCTTGCCAGCTCCATCAGGAGCAATTTTAATCATGAAGATCATTGACCCCTGTGGTCTCCCAGCTGCACCTAATAGCTGTTAGCGTCTTGCTGTATTTGAGACCTGTCTAGTGTCTGGACACCTGTGTGTGTACTATTAGCTTAGCCCCTTGAAAGTAATGTACAGCCGCCAGGCCCCTCCACCCCTAAATAATGCTGCTGCTTCTTTCCTCCTCCCTTCTTCTTCTTCTTCTTCTTCTTCTTCTTCTTCTTCTTCTTCTTCT
>CAJQZJ010004765.1:8739188-8752933 GCA_907164525.1 Lophiomys imhausi
TCTTCTTCTTCTTCTTCTTCTTCTTCTTCTTCTTCTTCTTCTTCTTCATTTTTTTTGTCTAATTTAATGTGTGTGAGTGTTTGTCTGCATGTATGTACCTGAATGGCATGCATGCCTGTAACAGTAAATTTTTATTTATCAAGCATATATTTATTAATACTTAACAATTACCTAACAGTTGCCTATAAAGTTCCTAAATCCTAAAGCCCGAATCCTAACTCTAGAACCTAATCTATAACACTCTAATATCTATAATATAAACATTTAACACTAACCTAAGGTTTCTGAAAAGGATATTTTCCTCTGGGCATGGATCCTTATGGATGACTGGTTTTCATCAAATCTTTCAGTCTTAAAGTCTCTGAATTTCAGCCGGGCGGTGGTGGCGCACACCTTTAATCCCAGCACTTGGGAGGCAGAGGCATGCGGATCTTTGTGAGTTCGAGGCCAGCCTGGTCTACAAAAGCGAGTCCAGGACAGCCAGAGATATTCAGAGAAACCCTGTCTCGAAAAACCCCAAAAAAAAAAAAAAGTCTCTGAATTTCATTCATCAGATCTTAAGACAGTTTATAGAGACCAATTATTTACAAGATGAAAAGTTTCTTAGGCTCACCATTCAGATGCTTTAGGCCTGCAAGGGTCTTGCTTCAGTGCTCTGTCCAATCCGAAGCCCCTGGGCCCC
The DNA here is from genome assembly GCA_907164525.1 of Lophiomys imhausi. Lineage (NCBI taxonomy): Eukaryota > Metazoa > Chordata > Mammalia > Rodentia > Muridae > Lophiomys > Lophiomys imhausi. The sequence goes on from CAJQZJ010004765.1 coordinate 8,739,871, forward strand.
GAGGGGCGACACTCCCCACCTAGACGCTCCAGAATACCAGGGAGAATCCGTCCCCAGACCTGCAACAGGTCGGTACAAGATGGTGAAATCTCCTGATAAGACTGTGATGTGAGTTTCTCTGCCAGACGAAGAGGATGGTAACTGAGACAGGAGGAGAGCCTCTGTCCACGTGAATCTTGACTTAAATATCGTCACCTGTCGAAATGAATTGGCAGCATGATTTTCGGCAGAAGCTTTCACTCACTTCCACGTCATGTCCCTGGGCAATGTGTCCCTCCATAACTTTTCTTGCAGAGGGCTGAGGAGCAGTGGGAGGCCTGGAGACCATGTGATCTGTTGCCATGGATAGTGACCAGTGCTTCAGGGCATGCCCCCCCCAACCCTTCCCTACCCCTGCCCAAAGTCCCATGATTGAAAGACGTCATCTGTCCTTGGGTTCCCAAGGGCATGCCACGTCGGACATAAATCTTTTACCTTAATGTCTAGGCTTTTGCTATTCCAAGATCCCTATGCAATTAAATGCTATCACTAACCCCACCACTCATGCCTAATGTCCTTTGAGCCAGTGAGCCAGTGTGTGGGCACTGGGAATCAAACCATGGTCCTCTGCGAGTTCAGTCAGTGCTCTTAACCACTGAGCCATGTCTCCAACTCCTGATGTTTGTGTTTGGGTGGTTTTTTTTCTCTCTAATTTAAAAATTATTATTTTGCATGTATGGGTGTTTTGCCTGCTATCATTTTCATGCCTGTTACCCGAGGAGGCCAAAGAGGACATCAGATCTCCTGGAACTGGAATTACAGATAGTTTTGACCCACCATGCAGGTGCTGGAAATTGAACCTGGGTCCTCTGCAAGATCCATCTCTGAGCCATGCCTCAAACCCCACCCCTAAATGCTTCTTGAGCACACACCTCTGATGGATAATGGCTTTCTCCCACAAATCCATACACTCAGAAACACATCTGTAAGCCCCTAACATCATCCACGGTCGGCTTTTTCAGATGCTTACAATATCTGGATCGTACCTTTCCTCTTCCTCAGTCATTCCTTCCTTCTTCTTCATCCTTTCTCTTTTCCTCTTCATCAGAACCCAGGAACTTTCCCTTGAGTGTGACTGTTCTGTTTCTGTTCATTTGATCCGTCTCATCTTCTCCCAGAACACAGACTTTAAGCACATATGTGTCCCACAGCGATTCACCTTGGCCTTGGGTGTCTTTCCTGGCTGTCCTGCTTGTTTTTTGAGACAAGGTCTCTCTCTGGGACCTGACACTTGCTGATTCAGCTAGGTTGGCTGGCCAGTGAGCACCAGGGATCTACCTGTTTTACAGTCCCAGTGCTGGGATTACAAGGCCACTGTGCCTCTGTCTTTTGTTGGTTTGTTTGAAACAGGGTTTCTCTCTGCAGCCCTGGAACACTGTAGGTAGACCAGGCTGGCCTCAAACTCACAGATCTGCCTGCCTCTGTCTCCCCAGTGCTGGGATTAAAGGTGGACACCACTATGCTTGACTCCATGCCTGGCTCTTTACATGGGTGCTGAGGTGCGACCTCAGGTCCCATGCTTGCATAGCAGGCATGTGACTGTCTGAGTCACCACCCCTGTGTGATACTGACTTTTTTTTTTTTTTTTTTTTTTGGTTTTTCGAGACAGGGTTTCTATGTTTAACAGCTCTGGCTGTCCTGGACTCGCTTTGTAGACCAGGCTGGCCTCGAACTCGCAAAGATCCGCCTGCCTTTGCCTCCCAAGTGCTGGGATTAAAGGCGTGCGCCACCACCGCCCGGCTCGATACTGACTTTTTTTTTTTTTTTAAAGATTTATTTTTATTGTGTATACAGTGTCCTGTCTGCAGGTATATCTGCAGGCCAGAAGAGGGCACCAGATTTCATTATGGATGGTTGTGAGCCACCATGTGGTTGCTGGGAATTGAACTCATGACCTCTGGAAAAGCAGCCAGTGCTCTTAACTGCTGAGCCATCTCTCCAGCCCTATACTGACTTTTTTAAAAGGACTGTTTCAGACATCTTTAAACTGGATAGTGGTAGTCTCTTGGCACCCTAGCAGGTATTTTCAGCACCTCCCTACATATGAATTAAGGACTGGTCGCCAGTTTGAGCAGAAGCCATACTTGTGGACTTTCACATTGTTCTCTGGCAACTAGGAAAACTCCAAACAAATGGGGGCAGGAAGGGGAGCTGAGAGCACTTCTCTCATTCACTATTTAGTTAATCCCGATACAGGTTCTGTGTTCTGAAGTCCTGGGACCACAGCATACTCTGTCTCTTGTCCAAGATAGCAGAAGACGGGTCCTGGGTGTGGCCTCCATCCTGAGGACCACCCATAACCAACCATCCTGAAGGATGTAAGACATTTTAGAGAGATCTCTGTGCCTTGGAGTTGTGCAGCAGGTAGCAGGCAGTCATCACCCACAGGGTAGAGGGTGGAGAAGTCTGGGCACTGGTTACCCTTCCCTTGACCACAGAGCTGAGGAAGAGAGAGTATCTGCTGAGTCCCTTTACCTCATCCCCTTTGCTGCTGGAACAAACAGGAACCCAGGGGCACCACCCCACCCCCACCCCCGTTCCCTTGCTTGCCTTTGCAAGTTCAGCTTTTGAATTCTTTCCTTAAGCCAATTCAGACATTCCAGCCGGCTTGGAAAGGGATTTGGGAGGGGATCCTGACCATCCCAGGGCTTGGCCAGTACCAGGAACATTCCTGCATTGCTTGCTGGGGAACCTCAGAGTCCACACCACATATTCTGAAGAAAAACTTGAACCTCTAAGTCAGGGGTTGGGGGCACGTGAGCTGACTGTAATCCAGCACAGGGAGGGGTGAGCCGGGAGGACTGAGGCCAGCCTGGGCTACACTGTGAGCTCTGAGCCATCCTCAACAGCATACTGGGACCCTGTAGAAAGAAAGATGAAGAGGCTAGGGAGATGGCTCGATTGGTGATGTGGTTGTCCCACTAGCATGAGGACCAGAGTCTGATCCCTAAAACCCGCACATCTGTAATCCCAGCAGTGGGGAGCCAAGACAGAAGAATCCCTGGAGCTTATTGGCCACAAAGAAATCAAGGGAAAGGGCACATAGCCCTTTGGAATGAACTCACGGCTTGGCATGTAGCTACATCGGTAGAGTACCTGCCAAGCAGGCACGAAGAGGCCCTGGTTTCCCCCAGAACACCGTATAAACTAGGCAGGTTTCTGCAGCCTGTGATCCAGTAGGTAGAGCAGGGGGATTAGAAACTCAGGGTCATTCTTGCTGCCTGGATTTGAGGACAGCCTGAGCCACATAAGACCCTTTCTCAAGAGGAAGGGGAGGGAGAAGAGGCAGAGAAGGAAGGAAGGAAGGGAAGGGAAGGAAGGAAGGAAGGAAGGAAGGAAGGAAGGAAGGAAAGAAGGGAAAATGGAATAGACTACCTCTTCTGCGCACTGCAGGGGATTCGACCTTATCCTTGCTCTGAGGATCTTATTGTGTTGAAAAGACCAGCAGTGTCCCCACTGAGACACTCTTGTGTAGCCTCACCTGTGCTTTGGGGGCATCAGCCTTGACATTTTTACTGGTGTCATTTTGGGAACTCTGCTCACCCTAAGCCAACTGTCTTTGATGGGGGATGCTCTTCCGGAGACCGTGACTCTGAGCAGCCTTCTTCCACGCTTGCTGTGCCTCCCAGAGAATGTTGAGACAAACCTGAGCAGCCATGGTTGTGAGTGAGAGCATCTGGCCTGGGCACCCCCCCCCACACACACACACACACTGTATCTCTGAAGCTGAGGGGATGGGAGGGAGGCAGAGGGGCATCCTGATGCCTCAGGCATCTTTCCTTCAGTGCCTACCTGTGTAGCTTAGTTCCGCTTGTCTTCACCCAGGAGCTGAGTCCATGAGCCTCAGTTTATCTGCTTTGGAAGCTCCCACAGCTTCTGCCGTCCATGGCCGCTCCACAACCAGCCCCATGACCTCATGGTCTCTTGGTATAAGAACTGTACTCTTGTACAGGTCACTTTCGGCCTTTGGCCTCTGGATGTGACTCCAAGCCCCTCCTTGACTCCACAGTACAGATTCCCTGGTCAGGGTGTTCAACTGGGCTTTATAAACAAGCCTGCAGCTTTCAGCATCTCAAGCCAGAGTCACAGCTGGAAGCATTTTCCTGGGAAATTCAGAACTGTCAAAGGCATTTCTCTGTTTTGGTTTTTTTTTTTGAATTGGTTAATTCACAATTTGCCTTGTGGGTATGATCTGAACTTTAGGCTGGCTCCTGCTGCCCTCTTTTGTTCCACATTGTCAGGGAAAAACATGTCTCCTTAAGTTTAAATCTCTTCTGTTTATTTTAATGAGAACTGGAGCTTCAGAGTATGTATTCCACTCACCGCTCCAAAGCCCCGTGGGGCAGCTGGTGGCAAGATGCTCAGTGCCTGGAAGACAAGGGACCAACCTGGTGGTGCGGGGCCATGTGGGTGAGAACCTGGGGACCCCAGCCTGAGCTGGTCCTCTCCCAGCACATGACCCCAACCCCACATATGCACTGTGAGCTGTGCCCCACTCTAGGAGTTGCCAGAAAGAGTTTGCATGTAACAAGGCCAGTAACATGGCTCAGTGGGTAAAGGTGCTTGCTGCCAAGCCTGATGACCTGAGTTCGATCCCTGGAACCCACGTGGTAGAAGAAGAAGAACGGAAGCCTGCAAGTTGTCCTTGACCTCCCCACATGAGCCATGACTTGTACACAACCCTCACACAAAATCAGTAAATGTGGTTTTAAATCAGGAATTTACATATAATGATGCATATCATCCCCGCCTTCTGTGGGGGGGGGGGCGGAGGGGGTGTACATGTGGAAGCCAAAGATCAACTTTGAGTGTCAATCCTCAGGTGCCATCCACCTTGTTTTTTTGAGACACTCTCTCATTGATCTGAAACTCACCAAATAGGCTAGGACGACTGACCAGCAAGCCCTAGGGGGCTGATCTCTTCACCTTTCCTGTTTTGTTGTTGTTGCTGCTTGTTTTTTTTTTTTTTGTTTTTGTTTTTTAATGTGATCTCTGGGAATCCAAACTCATGCATAGCAAACGTGTCCTGGACAGAGCCATCTCTCCAGCCCTCTGCTTCTTACTTTCAAGCATTCAGTATATGCAGCAGGCACCCGAAGCTTCATTCGGTGTATGCAGCACGTACCCGAGTGTCTTCAGGGGCATTTTTTTCCAGTGGGTGTGGGTCTGGAATGAATAAGAAAAAGACATTTTCGGGGGCTGGAGAGATGGCTCAGCGGTTAAGAGCACTGCCTAGTGCTCTTCCAAAGGTTCTCAGTTCAATTCCCAGCAACCACATGGTGGCTCACAACCATCCACAATGTGATTTGGTGCCCTCTTCTGGAATGCAGGTGTACATGCAGATAGAGCACACATATGCATAAAATAAATAAAATAAATCTTTAAAAAAAAAAAAAAAAAAAAAAGAAAAAGACATTTTCAAACACTTATTAGGGATAGCTTTGAATTCAGCCCCGCTGGGCGTGTACTGCAGCTAGGATTAAAGCTAAGGTCAAGTCTAAGAACATAGCACTGGACTGAACACCTGGGCACCAGTGCTGGCATGCAGTGGCTCTCTCTCCCTGTTGTCCTCGGTTTTCCCTCCTCTCTCTCCCCTTCCTCTCAGGTAAAATTATTTCTCCTCAAGGATTTTGTTGATCTTTATTTTTTTGTGTCTGTGTGAGTTTATGTGCACTATATGGATGCAGTGCCCAAGGAGGCCAGAAGAGGGCATCAGATCCCCAGGAACTGGAGTTGTAGGCAGTCGTGAGCCGTTGTGTTGATGCTGGGAGCTAAACTCAGGTCCTCTGCAAGTATAATATGTGCTCTTAACCACTGAGCATTCTCTTCTGCCCCAGAAAACACTTTTTAAAAATCTTACAGTAATTATAGACTTTCTGTAGAAAGTATAATGGGTCTCACACCCTTTTGCCTGGATTTCTCTCTGCAGTTAAACCCTATGAAAACTCACACGCCTATAATCCCAGCACTCGGGAGGCAGAGGCAGGCAGATCTCTGTGAGTTTGAGGCCAACCTGGTCTACAAAGAGAGTCCAGGACAGCCAGGGCTGTTACACAGAGAAACCCTGTCTTGAAAAACCAAAAAAAAAAAAAAAAAAAAAAGAAAGAAAGAAAACTCAGAGCACAGGGACCTGGAGAGGATGCTCAGTTGGTGCACTGCTTGCTACCCAAGGCCAGATCAGTGAGCTCTGGGTTCAATGAGAAACCCTGTCGCATCCCTCTCGACCAGCAAGAGCGACGCAACTCACAAAACTCTTCTCCTGCAGTTTATTCAGGTCCCTTGAAAACAGTCTTCCGAAAAGGGCCGGGCAGACCCAACCCACAGGCTAAATACTAAATGAACAGCCAATCAAGTAAAGCCACGTAGTGCTATCTTAGAAGCCCACGTATGCGGAAGCAAGCCAGATCAGCGGTCTTAGCCAAATATGGACTTGTTTACCACCGAGAGCGCTCACCGTCGGGCTGGTGGAAGGCGGAGACCAGCGCCATTTTTAAGGCGCGGCACGTCGCAGCTCTCTACAGTTCCTCCTTTTTTTTTTTATTTTTATTTTTTCTAAAGTTGGTAGAAGTCCCTGGAAAGGTTTCGTAATCCCCCTATCTGGGGATCTCACGGTGGGCCTGAGCCTGTAGGAGGGCGGTGCTCAAACTCTTACCCATCTCTGGGTCAGCCTCCCCACTCGGGACTGCCCTGTCTTAGGTGGCTGAGACTTACCCGTCAACTCCGTCACTGACTTACCAGACCCTAATATCCGTGGAACGAATACCTCAGTGGGCAGGGACTATGCTTAGTGAAGATTTACTTCACGGCAGCAAGCCATGCCTGAGGGGACTGGCCCGCCTCAATGGCGACAAGGGCTTGTATAATCATGGCTACATTACGCTTTTGTGTGGTTCTCATTTTGTAGATGCACCATAGGCAAACCAGAGAGGCTAGTATCATTAGTATCGCCAAAGAGCCTATGCCCGCCCACTCCTTAAGATGATCCATAGCCGTCTGTATCCAGGAAGTCAAGCCAGTAGCCAGGCTCAGATCCACTCGAGTGGAGTTGATGTGGACAATTGTTGCTCTCAGCTCTCTCATCAAATTTTCAAATTCAGCCGACCAATCCTGTAAGAGGAACTTTGACAATTGTCTGGACAAATTAGCAGCTTTTGTATAATTTTGATATTGTACGGAAGTAACACACAAACCTTGCATTTTCCACTCACACCCCAATTGTGCTAGTTGCCAAAGAGAATCAATCTGTTCTTGTATTAAATCTATGCGTTGATTAACTATCATAAGACCTCCTTTGAGATGAGAATTCATAGAGGTCTGAGTATCCAATGCCTGTGCCACAGTGGCTGAGATGTTATTCAGGGCATTGGCAGTCTGTATAGAACTAGACAAGGCAATAGCTGATGCAGTAGCTCCCACAGCAGCAATAGTGATAGCAGTAACAATAGCTGCAGTGATGCCAAAATCTCTTTTAAATCTGAATAGCATCATGGTATTAGGAGCCTCTACAGGAACTGGTACATATCGAGGCATTCTAGTCACCACAGCCACAGGAAAGGCTGTGGCATTCCAGCATAGGGCATAAAAACATGTGCCTGGAGTGCATACTAACTTTTCTTCACCTAAGGATGCACTCCCATTACTTACAATCCACAGAAAAGGAGGCCAGAGACATACTGGCGAAGCTGAAAAGCTCTTGTTGCGATAAGAATGAAACAAAGAATTCCAAGTACCAGAGCCACTACCGCTAGAGAAATCCAATCTGGTAGCAGACCCTAGGGAAAAATTACCTCTTTGATAAATTCCTCCCCCAAGCATAATGACAGGTCCCAAGTCCATGCAACTTCCATTTACTCCACACAAAAGCCACAAATCAAAAGGATTGGTGGCAGTCTGCTGAGGATCCCTAGTAGATATATCAAGCATTCCTGTACAAGACTTATTCACTATATTACTAATCATGGGGCTAAAGGAAAAATAATCTTGTTGAACCCAAACTGCTCTGCGCTCTTGACATCCAGTCCAGGGAAAAGGTCCTTCCTCTCCTGTGGATCCTCTACAAAAAGGTGCCCAGCGTGGCTGTCTGGGGGGGTCCCGGTCAGAGACTCGTGTGGGCCACCATCCTTCAAGGCGAGAACCATTGCCTGAAAACAAACCACCACTCCTACCCCCAAACCTCAATTGTGGTAAAAAATCTGCTGACTGCTGAGACAATTTAATGCATTTTGTATCATCTGACCTATTGAAGCTCATTAAAAAGCACAAACTACCCTTCAAGCTGACATTTCTATTACCCTCTATAGGACTTCTCTGATCATCAAAGGGAAGGTAGGGTAAGCCTAAGCTTCTATTACTGCTAAATAAGCGTGGAAACACAGTTGCATCATGTCTGACCGGCATCGGCTTTGGGAATATCGACAGGATCCCCCATCTCGGCTCGGTCATTCCTGACATACTCACTGCTACTATCACCAGAATCCTTAGGAAGGTCTTCATGACGAATCTTCCTCACAAGGCGTTCAGGCACCCACACTGGATCTTGTTGATCCTGAGGAAAAACACAAACAGACCCTCTTGCCCATGTTAGCACGGGGTCAGGCCCCCGCCAAGAGCCTGTCAGAATGTCCTTTCACTTCACCATGCTTTTAGGTGAACCATGGGAATCCTGATGTCTGTCCGCTGCTGAGCGGCCTTGAGCATCCAAATTGAAAAAATTTAAAGTAAATAAGGCTAAAGATATTCTCTCCTTGGGGGTACGGCCTTGGCCTATTCCCCCTTTTTGTTTTTGCAAGCATTCTTTCAAGGTGCGATGAGCACGCTCCACAATTCCTTGTCCTTGAGGATTGTATGGTAATCCATGATTAAGCTGTACCTCCATCTGGTTGCAGAAGGAGACAAAGGACTGTGCCGTATAGGCTGGTCCATTGTCCGTTTTTAGCTGCTGTGGTTTTCCCCATGCAGCCCAGGCTTCTAAGCAATGTCCTATGACATTGTGAGCCTTTTCTCCACTCATAGGTGTAGCATGTATGATACCTGAGCAGGTATCCACAGATACATGAATATATTTTAAGGTTCCAAACTCTGAAATGTGGGTAACGTCCATTTGCCAAATTTTGAGTGGCATCAATCCTCTAGGGTTCACTCCCACACTGGGAGGATGATGATGAATCACACACTGAGGACAGTCCAAAACTACTTGTCTAGCATCTGCTCTAGACAAATGGAATTTCTGCTGTAGAGTTTTTGCATTTACATGAAATAATTGGTGAAACTGTCTGGCTTGGTCCAGGAATGAGCTCCAAAAAATGCATTCCATCCTGGTCCATTGATCAACTTTATCATTACCTTCACTTAATGGTCCAGGTAATCCTGTATGTGCTCTGATATGTTGAATATAAAAACACCTTTTTCTCTGCCAGATTAAAACTTGTAACTCTTGTAATAAGGCACATACAGTACTACTATTCTTAATAGGACCTGCTAATTCTAATACTTTCACTGCGTTGACCACATAAACTGAATCTGAAATCAAATTGAATGCAAATTGACATCTTTTAAACACCTCCATTACTATTTTCAATTCTACTATTTGGGGGGAGCCCGGTTGAAATTGACATAACACGGGCTCTTGTCTTTCTATCAAATAGGCTCCACAGCCTGTCTTTGAGCCGTCAGTAAACACATTTGGTGACCCTTGAAGTGGTACTGCTGAAGTAACCTTAGGGAATATCACTGGGTGCTCCTTAAAAAATGATAGCAATGGATGTTTAGGGTAATGGTTATCAATTATTCCTTCAAAGCTACATTGCAATATTGCCCAGTCATCTACAGTGCCACACAAAATCTTAACTTGATAACTGGAATAAGGCACTATTATACTGGCAGGAGCAACTCCAAAAGACTGCAAGCATTGTTGGATACCATTCAAGGCTAAAGCAGCAAGTGCAGTGGGATAATGTTCTATTCTGTTCTTACTTGTGTCCACATCCCCGGGCAGAAAGATCTCCCTACTTTCAGGGACTGAACAGGCTGATCTATCTGAGTGGCTTCTGGATATGGAGGAGGAGTTGAAGGTGCCATGGCAATGGCTTTGTTTACACCAGCTGCCGCCAGCGAGGCTGAAGGCACTGTAGCAATGACTCCACCCACTCCGACTGCCGCTGACGTGTCATGCGCCATGGCAACAGCTCCACCCACACCGACTGCAGCAGCAGCTCCTCCCACACTGACTGCCGCCTGCGTGTCCTTCTCTTTTACTTTTTTCTTTTCCTTTTTTCTTATAACAGTCCTCTCCAACCGTTCTAGTAGAGCGTGTAGCTCTCCTTCAGAATCTGTGCTCTCTGAGTCCTCAAAATCTCTAAAATCTCTAAAATCTGTGAGATCGGGATAGAGAGGAACTTTCTTTTTGCCTCCCTTTTCACTGTCTGCCTGCTCAAATCTTTCGCCTTTGTCACTGTCTACTTGCTCAGATCTTTCCCCTTGCAGCAGTTCCAAGGCTGACTCTCCCTCTTTGATTGCATTACAACATCTCTGATCTTCTAAACAACTCCTCACCATTTTCCAAATCGGTCTTACTCCATGTTTCAGAGTCCCCTGCTCCCAAGCAAAATCCAAGTCCCTGCCTAATTTGTCCCAGCAGGATACTGTAAGATTCCCGGACACCGCAAACCACGGAGCCACAAAATCACATTCATTCAAAAATCTTTCTAGGGTAGACTTCTTAATCTTCAAATTCCTAGCTAAAATTAGCTCCTGAAGAGCCAGAAAAATTGGGTGTGACTCAGACAACCCCATGTTTAAAAATTTACTTTCAAGCCGGGCAGTGGTGGCGCACGCCTTTAATCCCAGCACTTGGGAGGCAGAGGCAGGCGGATCTTTGCGAGTTCGAGGCCAGCCTGGTCTACAAATTGAGTCCAGGACAGTCAGGGCTACACAGAGAAACCCTGTCTCAAAAAAACCAAAAAAAAAAAAAAAAAAATTTACTTTCAGTTTGCAGCTTCCCCACGAAACTGTATCTTTTGTTCGCTATCTCCGCGAAACTTTACCGTACGTTCACTATCTCCGCGAAACTTCACCGTACGTTCGCTATCTCCGCGAAACTTTACCTTGTGTTCGCTATCTCCGTGAAACTTTATTGTCCTGATTTATCCCAGGAACTTACCAACGCGTTGCCCCTGACTGCAGGAGTTCTGAGTCTTTTCTGGGTTCCCCGTATGGGCCACCACTTGTCGCGTCCCTCTCGACCAGCAAGAACGACGCAACTCACAAAACTCTTCTCCTGCAGTTTATTCAGGTCCCTTGAAAACAGTCTTCCGAAAAGGGCCGGGCAGACCCAACCCACAGGCTAAATACTAAATGAACAGCCAATCAAGTAAAGCCACGTAGTGCTATCTTAGAGGCCCACGTATGCGGAAGCAAGCCAGATCAGCGGTCTTAGCCAAATATGGACTTGTTTACCACCGAGAGCGCTCACCGTCGGGCTGGTGGAAGGCGGAGACCAGCGCCATTTTTAAGGCGCGGCACGTCGCAGCTCTCTACAAAACCCTGTTCCAGAACCTGAGGTGAAGAGTGATTGAGCCTTGCACACCCACAGATATGCACACACCCTGCATCCACTGGAAAACACACACACACACACATACAGGAATAGAAAAGGAAAACAGTAACAGGCTAACATCAGAACCAGGAAACCCACCCAGAGTCAGTGACTCTGCAGTGATGGCACCTGCAGGGAGGCATCAAGAAGGCCCGACCCCACCTGTAACCAGGCCCTTCTCCCTCTCAACACTGGTCTCCCCCCCCCCCCCCAAGATCTCTGTATAACAGCTCTGGCTGTCCTGGAACTCTCTTTTTTATATCAGGCTGGCCTCCAACTCACAGAGATCCGCCTGCCTGTGCCTCCCGAGTGCTGGGATTGAAGGCGTGTGCCACCATGGCTGGTCATCAACGCTCTTCTTTTAAATGAGTTTTTTTACTTTACTATTTTTTTTTAAGATTTATTTATTATGTATACAGTGTTCTGTCTGCAGGTATATCTGCAGGCCAGAAGAGGGACCAGATTTCATTATGGATGGTTGTGAGCCACCATGTGGTTGCTGGAAATTGAACTCATGACCTCTGGAAGAGCAGCCAGTGCTCTTAACCACTGAGCCATCTCTCCAGCCCCCTACTTTACTATTTTTTAAAAGTATCATTTTATCTCAGTTTGGAGCATTTGCAGCTTTCTAACATGCTTGGAGATTTAACGTCCAGTGTTTACATTCTTCTGAGAAGAGAAGCTTTGTTCTCCTCATGTCTTCATCATGGGTTATGGGCCCAGGTCCAGATTTCTTGCCTGGAGTAAAAGGATGGGAATCTGAGGCCCTCACACACCAGCCTACTCAGTTTGCTCACTCAAGTTTGCTAAGGCGGAAAGCCATCCACACCGAGTCCTCATCCTATGACAATGAATTTCATTCCAGTCCACAGAGGGCCATCCATCGAGCAGGTGGCCTCCTACTAGCTGTCTCCACTCAAGTCAGCCTTTTGGAAACAGTGTGATTAAGTGGGGCTGGATCGTAGGGGTCGGGGAAGGTGACCACACGGAAGGATCTGTGTGCACCTTTTGGAGCATGGCAAGCAGGAGTGTCCCCTGAACAGCGAATGCTCTGGGTCCTGGTGCACATTGGGAGATGGACAAATCCACTCTACAGCTGGGGAGAACCAGGTGGCTCAGTGAATCCCATGAGTGGAGGTTCATGGAGCTTTTGCCTCCAACTGTGGCCTTTGCCTTGGAGCGGAGCATATGGAATTAGTCAGAGGATCCACAATGGGAGACCTGAAAGGGGCTCTGTCAGCTCAGGGTTCTGTTCACTTAGAGCAGCATGTGGTTCAGAGTGACATCTGTGGTGACAGTAATGACAATGGTGATGGTGATGTGATGACATCATGATGATGACTGTGATGACAGTGATGTTGGTTGATGGCGATGGTAGTAGTGGTGATGATGATGATGATGATGATGATGATGATGATGTTGGTGATGACG
>CAJQZJ010004765.1:8758711-8786635 GCA_907164525.1 Lophiomys imhausi
TTTTTACGTGCCTTTCCCCACGGATCCATCTCACTTAAAAAAAAAAAACTAAGCCGGGCGGTGGTGGCGCACGCCTTTAATCCTAGCACTTGGGAGGCAGAGGCAGGCGGATCTTTGTGAGTTCGAGGCCAGCCTGGTCTACAAAGTGAGTCCAGGACAGCCAAGGATACACAGAGAAACCCTGTCTCGAAAAACCAAAAAAAAAAAAAAAAAAAAAAACTAAAAATGTTTTATTTCTATGTATGTCTGTGTCTGTGTGTAGCTATGTGCACCACATGAGTGTAGTACTTGCAGAGGCCAGAAGAGGGCACTGGATGCCTGGAACTGGAGTTACAGGTGGTTATGAGTCCTTGAGATGGGTGTTAGGAACTGAATTTGGGTCCTCTGGAAGAGCAGCAAGCACTCTTAACTCCTGAGTCATCTTTCCAGCTCTCTTTTAAATTCTTAAAATACTTCATTGGTTTTTCTTTCGCTTCAGGGCTCTGATCCCTGGAGGGAGGGAGGGAGAGAGAAAAAGAGAGACTGAGAGGGAGAGCCCACAAGATGCAGAGGCCAGAGGCAGCTATCTGGCATCATGCGTTCTCATTCTCTGCAAACGTGGCGTGTGAGGGATCCAGACTCAGGCCCTAGCAAGTGTTCTAACCCACTGAGCCGTCTCTCTGGCTCCCAGTCCCTGCAATTTTAACACGATTTGTAAGACCCTGCTTCAGAACATCAAAACGGCCTCTACCTCCCCCGCAAAGGCATGGACCGGGCCAGCAAATAACCTTTAAACTCTTGTGTCACCTTAACAAATGTGGCCACTGTCCCAGTGTCACTGCAGAAACAAACACACTTCATAACCTCGGTGGTGGGAAGACACTGAGTGCTTGGGGGATCTAACAATGGGAACCTTAAAAAAAAATCTTTGTCTGGGCAGGCCAGGTAGACCAGGGAGAAGACACACACACAAGCACACACATCTGTATGTGATATGTCTGTTCAGGTGCACATGTGTTTACACACATACATGTATGCTCATATGTGTGTGGACGCTAGAGGACACCCTTGGGTGTTGTTCCTCCGGCACTGTCCACCTTGCTGACACAGGGTCTCTCACTGACCTGGACCCTGCTAAGTAGCTAGGCTGGCTGGCCCCTGGGATTCACTTGTCCCTGTGTCCTGCCTTCTGGGATGACAAGTGAGCCTCTGCCTCTGGCTCTTTTAATGTAAGTTCTGGGGGATCAAATTCACCTTATTATTCCTGCAGAACAAGCATTTTGCCAACTGAGCTCTCTCCCCAGCCCAATTTTACATTTTTAATAAGGAAATGGTTGGCATGAAAATAACGATGCCTTCCCTACCGTGTACTTGCATTTAAATGAGCCTGGCTTCCTCCGAGGCTCTCCTGTGGTAGATCTGGTCTCCTCTGGTATCCAGGCTCCACAGCTGTAGATACAGAAGGAGGCCTCTGGCCTCGGGACTTCGATTTAAGCAGGTGTGTTGATGTACTCCAGAGCAATTTTTCTATAAAAAAATTTTTTAATGACATTTATATTTTTTGTGTGGTGGGTGGGACAGCAAATGTGCATACTGTCACCACCATTTAGAGATCAGAGGATAGTTTGCAGGAGCCAATTCTCACCTTCCACCTCTTGAGACCCAAGGGCGGAACTCGGGTTGTCAGGTTTGATGGCAAGCATTTTTACCTGCTGAGCGCTCTCACTGGCCCTGAGCAATCTCTTTTCTATCCCTTCCCTAAAACACAGCACCCCTTCAGTGGCATCAGAACCCTTTCCTTCTGTGATATTGGACTCTTGTCCTCAAGGGATAGGTTTGGAGTCAGGACTTGGTCCCTTAGGTGAGTCTGCAAAAGTCACTAGCCCTCAAGGCCATAAATGATGGAGCAGAACTTCCGGTATTCGTTCATGAGTGGGCCATCTTTTCATCTCTGCTGAGTAACCTGATAGAAGATGAGTGACAGGAAGAGGAACCTAAATCCCAGTCACAAGAAGAGTCTGTGCCAACAGAGGAAGGGTGGGCATGGACACACAGGAGCAGGAGGGTGAGAAGGCACTAATTTCCAAAGGACGTGGCAGCCTCTAAGGAGAAGTGAACCAGAATACAGAGTCTGTGGCAGGGACCTTACACACCCCAGTCCTGCTGACTCCAGGGGAAGATGTCTGCTCCTCGAAGCAAGAAGTAGAGGCCTGACCCGGCCTCCTTGGCATGAGTCTCTCTTCTGCTTCTTCCTTCCCATTTATGGTTCTTTCCAACCCATCTGGCAGGGTGAAATTTCTTTTAAATCCAATAAAAGTGGTGCTCGCTTCAGCAGCACATATACTAAAATTGGAACGATACAGAGAAGATTAGCATGGCCCCTGCTCAAGGATGACACGCAAATTCGTGAAGCGTTCCATATTTTTTTGTTAGTGGAACACCTTACCCTAGATGGGCTGCCATATCAAGCCCCAGTACAAGAGGAAGGTCTTAGCCCTCGTGTGACTGATGAACTGAGGTTGATATGTGGTGGCTCCCCTCATCCAAGGAGAAGGAGAGAAAGAAGAGGGAGTGGGGACCAGGAGGGGAGGAGGGAAGGGACCTCTAATCAAGATGTAACTTGAAAAAATTAATTAATTTTTTTAAAAAGTAAAAAAAAAAATCCAGTAAAAGTGATTTTGGTATTTAGTGTAGAAGAGGAAATTGTGTGTGTGTGTGTGTGTGTGTGTGTGTGTGTGTGTGTATGTTGTGCAATTCATTGCCATCCTCTTGCCTCAGCCTCAGAAGGCTGCAGACAAATAATTACTTTTCGAATTCAACTCCTGACACATACACACACCCTTCAAGGACAACCCATTAAAATATGGCAAAGGTACATGGGTCTCTGCCTCACTTCCTAAGCAGGGTGGTCCTGCTGTTCTCTGACAGGACAGTGTGTTGGTCAGGTTTGCGTTACTGCAGCAAAATACCCTGGGCAACTAATGAATAAAGAGGAAAGGTTCACAAGTCTCACAGTTTTGGGGGATCAGGTAGCCCATTGGTGTGATTGCTGGTGAAGGCCAGGACATGCCTCAGCATGGCGGAAGTGTGCATAGGAACAAGCAATGGGAGAGACATACCTCCGGGGTCCTGAGGGAGCCTTCCCCTGGGCCTCCTCCTAAAGGTCCACAGTATCTCCCAATGCTGCTGTCCTGGGGCCAAGTGTTTTACATGTGGCCCTGGTTGGTCACTCAGGATCCCAGCCACAGCAGGCAGTGAGGGCTGGAACCAACCCAGATGTGAGATTTGGATCCTCTTCCTGGGTAGATTCTCATTCTTTCAGCTTCATTGGGTCTATTCAGCATCATCCTATGATGACTGGGTGGACGAATAAGGGTTAAGTGCTCCGGGTGGCCGTCAAACTCCTGGGGAAACTCAGGTACCCTCAGTGGTCCGCTGAGGTGGGAGCCACTGACAAGGCTTGCTCTTCCTCCTAGGAACAGTCCCCCTTGGGAGCCTCTGCTGCCTGCCTTTGTAGCTCTAGGAGTCATTTGGGGAAGTCAGCCAGAGGTGCTAGGAGAAATGGATCCCTGAGACTGAGGCCTGGAGACACGAAAGGGCTTTTCAGGAGCCACTCACAAAGCATCAAAAGGGTTAGCGTCTGTTGGAGCTTTTGAAGCTGCTGTTTGAGGATGCTGAGTAGGAGGGGCTGGAGACAAGGGCTGCTCTGAAGAAAGCTGTGTGTGTGTGTGTGTGTGTGTGTGTGTGTGTGTGTGTGTGTGTGTTTCCATCCAGAGTGCAAATCCAAAAGGGTATTTGGGTATGATGCAGGCTGTGGTTTCTGGCCACTGTTGTTTCTGGTTGTTTGGGACCTGGGATTACTGGGTGGTCTTGAAGTGCTGCCATGTACAAAGGCTGAACACCCTTGTCCTCCTTCCACCAGGTCCTCCCATGGAACATGTAGTCAACAGGGTGAAGGAGGGGTGAACTCCCTAGATCTTGCAAGGGTTACTGCCAGGCTATGGCTCAGGTCAGGCCAAAGAGAGCCCAGGGGCAGCATTTAAGAAGGCACTGTGTCTGGGTTATGTCAGCACAAGGGCAGCACCTGAGAGTAAGTGCCTCCTTAAATGTGGGACCCTGGGCAGCTGTCTTGACTCATCCTCACCCCCACACTGGCCCAGACAGCCAGGTATCTGGTGTATAGAGAGCCTCCTCCTGAGGGAACTCTGCTGTGGCCACAATGGGTCTCTTGCTCAAAAAAAACTCTGTACCTTCAGGTTCGGCAATGTTCCGCTTCCCACAGCAGCAGCATCTCTTGGGGGTGGGCACAGGCACTTGCTAAGCTTGTCAATTCCTGGGGTCACCTCAAGGTTGGTGCTTTTTAAACTTTCGTGCACCCAGACACTCGCAGATATCGATAGCATTGAGATATTCTTGTTCCTTACTGAGGTATAACTGATATATAATAAACAGCCTACACTGAATGTGTGCTATGTGATGGGTTGTGACAGACCCCATGGAACCATCACTATAACCCAGACAGCCTTCCACCAGGCTCAGCTAGGAGATTCTAGTTTTTCAAGGGTTAATTGATTGGTTGAGTATACATTTAAAGTGTGTGTGTTGGGCTGGAGACATGGCTCCCCAGTTAAAGTTCATGTATCACTGACTCTTTATCTTTGCAATAAAATATTTGGAAGATGCAACTTCAAGGAGCAAGGATTGATCCCTGGCTCATGGTTCAAGGACATATCTTGGCTCATGGTTCGAGGATTGATCCTGGCTCACAGTTTAAGGGAGCCCAGTCCGTCATGGCAGGGAAGGCATGGTGGCAGTGGTATGCTCACATCTGGACAGATGAGGAAGCAGAGAGAAAGGCAGAAGCAGGGTCAGGCCATAACCCTCAAGGCTTGTCCCCCAGCCACCTGCTTCCTCTGGTGAGGCTCCACCTCCTAAGCTTCCACAAATGTCCTCAAACAGCCACCAGCCTGGGACCAAGTGTTTACAGTAGATGTGCCAGTCAGGACATGTCACAGTGAAGCCACAGAGGCATACAACTGATGTTTAGATAGGCATCTAGTCACACCGGTCCATGTCAAGTCGGTTAACATGGAGGTGGGACTTCCCCAGCCTTGTTTAGCATCTAAGTTCCAGAGAGAGGATGTCATTGTCTGTAGACCAGGCTGCAGGGACTACAGGATCTTTGCCTTCCCTGACTGATGATGACTCTCAGGTTCCCTCCACGGCATCTGTGGTGGGGGAGAAACAAGGAAGCTGACAAGAATGACCTTTAACACCATGGTGGAGGGCAGGCATCATCAATCTCCCAGATGAACAGCTTTGTGCCTACTTTGATCACAAGCCACAGAAGGCCTTCCTGGGGTAAACACTGAGAGAACTCACTGCTGTATTTGCCTCATTCAGCTCAGATTGAGCGTGATTGACTGGTTTGGCCTTTCTTCTTTCTAATCCTTGCCTGAAGGCTGTCCATGGTGAGCCAGGTCTCTTTCTGATGGCCACCCCAATGCCACTCCATAGTGGCCACAAGATGGCAGCTCCAGCTCCAGAGTTTGAAAAGGAGAGGCTCCCAATGTGTCCCTTAACCGCCAATGTGGCTCCTCTCCAACCCATGCCAATTACTGTGGGTATGGGTCTGTGGGTCCTTCCTGCCTAGAGGGAGCCTTGCTGCCTCCATGGTTTGAGACTCCAGCAGCAGGTGGATCTCCAGAGGGAAAAGGGAATAATGCTCCTGAGGAATTCTTATTATGCTAACATGTGGTCTTTAAAGATTTCAGCCTGACTTATCATGTGTTGTCCCAGGTCATAAGAGTTCATCCACATGTCTACACAAGCAGTCAGTCACCTGCCTTTCTACCTCACGTCTCCACGTTTTGTGTGCATGTGTGTGCATGTGTGCACGTGTGTGTGTGTGTGTGTGTGTGTGTGCATGTATGGGCAAGTGTGTATTGCATGTAAATGTACAGGCTACAGGTCAAGATCAAGTGTTTTCTCCAGTCACTCTCTTCTCCACCTTTTTTTTTTTCTTTTTCTTTTTCTTTTTTTGCAGCGGGGTCTCTCACCTTCCTTACAGATTGGCTGGACTGGCTGCTCAGTGAGATCTCGGGACTTTTCCATCTCTTCCTCCACCGCCCTAGGGTTCCAGGCAACACCCAGCTTTTACAGGGGTGCTAAGGATCAAACTCAGACCCTCACAGCTGCTCAAAAAGCACTTCCCAGGCTGAGCCACCTTCCCAGCTCCCTCTCTGTTCTTCACAATTCATAAAGCCTTTTTCATGTCCAAAGTGGACCCAAGGCAACTTTTATTTTTTTCTCATTTAATTAAATCAATGGCATAATGCTGTAAAGCCCTGATGTAGGGGAGTGTGAGTTTCACAGAGGGGCATGAGAGGTTTTCATAGATTAGACTTGTGCTGTAAATTAAACCAATGTTAAATTCCTTAGTAATCCTAGAAAAAAGGGAAAGAGAAAAGACAGAGGAGCCAGCAAGCTTTTTTGTTTCCTAATTACTGCTGGTGGAATTTAAAAATTATTTCTACACTTACTTAGCCATGAGCCTCTGTCTCCTGACAGACCTGGAAAGAAGAGCCTTGAGCAAAACCAGCTGGGGCTTATCTCCCTTTCCCAAAATCACAAAGAAGGGGGCTCTGGAAGGGGGCTCTCCCCGGGGAAGGCTGTCCAGGAAGTGCTGTGTGGGGGAGTAAGCCCACTGTTGCTGTGAGGCTGTTGGGACACATTCTCAGGTACAGTGGAAACACAGAGGGGACCTCACCTCTGATCCTATCAGGGGCTTCCTATCGGGGCTTCCGTGAGTTACGGAAGCACAGGAGGCTTTCTTTCCCTTTTGTTTTTAACCCGTTGTCCCTCTGCTGAGTTTAAGACTCATTCTGAACACCTCTGTTCTCTGTCTGCTGGTTGGACAGTTCTTAAGGGACCAGGAGACATTGTCAGGGGTCGAGGCAAAATCTACAGGTCCTCCAGCAAGGGGGGGTAAGGGAGGTAGGGGAGGTAGGGGAGGTTGTGTGGAGTGGGTTGTAGGGCAATGTGTTTGGAAAGGAGAGAAGGGAGATAAAAAAGTTCAAAGCTTCTAAATGTTTCTCAGCTGCATCTGACAGTGTGTGTCTGCTATGGACACTACCACGATCTGGAAAGGTCGCCAGCTGCCTGTGCCTGAAGTGCCCCTCCTCCTCAAAGCCCCTTCCCTTTGTCTAGCAATGAGCTGGAATTACCACCACACCCAACACCTGCAACCAATGACCCTGGGAAAGTGGCAGATATGTACCACCCCTCACCTGTTCCTTGTGCCTGATTGGTTTTTTAACATTTTTTTTTTGTTTGTTTTGAAGTAGTGTTAAACTTATGGAAAATTGCAACTGGGCACCGCGGAGCATATCTGAAACCCCAGTACTAGGGAAGCTGAGGAAGGAGGATTATTGAGAGCTCAGAGCCAGACTGGGTTACAGAATGAATAGTGAATGACTTAGCTCTAGGCTAACCTGGGCTACAGAGTGAGATGCCTGGTCCAAAGAAAACAGATATAGATAGATAGATGATAGTTAGGTAGATAGATAGATAAATAGATAGATAGATAGATGATAGATAGATAGATAGATAGATAGATGATAGATAAATGATAGAGAGATAGATGAGATAGATAGATGATAGATAAATGATAGAGAGATAGAGAGATAGATGATAGATAGATAGATAGATAGATAGATAGATAGACAGACAGATAGAAGCATAGCTGAGAACATCCACATGGTTCTGCCCACATCCCACAGTTGTTGAAATCTTACACAGCTCAGTGCAAAGGTCCGGATCGCATGGATATCAGTCTTCTGACTGAACTGCGGACCATACTCCCTCACTTTTCTGCTGAGGTCCCTGCCCTGGCCTAGGATCTAGTCCAGAATGCTGCACTCACCCCCCGCCCCCATCTCTTTAATCTCTGGCCTATGCCATTTCTCAATATTCCACAACCCTGACATTTCAGTGGGTTCGCCAGCAGTTTTGGACGGACTCTACGTTTGTTCTGTTTGTTTTCTCTTGTTCCAATGAGGTCATGTGTGTGCCTGAACTGTGCAAAGGTGGCACCCATCCCTCCCGGGCACCACACTGGGGCAGGTGACATTGGCCCCTTACTTCCTGGATATTGACCTTGATCTTGACCAAGGTAGCGCCAGCCACTTTTTCCTTTGTAACATTCCTGTCCTCTCTTTGGTAGGGTGTCACTGCCGGGGTGGGGGTGGGGGTGGGGTGTTGAGGCCTTGTGACTGTCCTTCCCCTGCTTAGCTTCCTACTCTATTTTAGCATCCACCTCCAGTGTGGTGTTTGTACTCGAGTGTTTCCTTCATTAATTTATTTCGAATGTATTGATTTATTGCCATGTTGGGAAGAACTGTGATAGGTTGCAGGCACAGGGTAAATCTATTCACCAGACGGAAGCAGACAGGGACGATTTATTAAGAAAATGCGCTGCAAAGAGAGGCAGAGACTCAGAGAGCACTGGCTGGAGCGCTGCCCTTGGGGAGCTTTCCAACATGTCTCTCACGAACTCACTGGCAAGCTGCTAATTTCCCAGCACCAGTTGTCTGACTAGATTAATGTTTGGGGTGGGGCCCCCACGCTAATTTCCCAGCACCAGTTGTCTGACTAGATTAATGTTTGGGGTGGGGCCCCCACGGGTCATAGGAGCTGTGCTGTGTTTGTGTGAAATGTCCCAAGACACAGGCCAGGCTGGAGCAGCCCTTGAATGTTAGCTTGTGCTGGTTTCTGCTCGATTGTGATCTTTTAGTCTCCACATTCAACCCCTGACAGGTCAGCAGGGTCTAAGCATTGACAAGGGGTGGAGACTGGCCCCCCAGGGCAGCATCTGACCCAAGTGGATGTCAGGACCTCAGGTGGCATCACCAGTCATCATTGGGTTGTGGGACTGTGAGGTAGTCCACAGAGGCTAGATGCCAAGGCTCCAGAGGCATCTTAGGATGGGGTAATGACTATGCAGGTTGAAGGAACCGGTCTGTGGCATCACTTGGAGGTCCAAGAGGTCTTTGGTGGTGGGTACTGATGTTGGTGGTAATGGCTGATGTCCCTGAGATGGCACCTTCCAGAGCTCAGAGGTCTAGAACCTGGAGGTTAGCAGTGGCACCAGGTTAAGTCTGATGACAGTGAGTGAGTGAGGGCCAGGAGAGGCTGTGACCAGGAAAAGCAACCTCAGCCCTTCACCAGAAGCCAGCCCTCGGAGGTACTCTCTCTGGTCTGTTTGGTAAGTGTTCTTTAAATTTTTAATTTTAGTGTGTGTGTGTGTGTGTGTGTGTGTGTGTGTGTGTGTGTGTGTGTGTCTGAGTGCATGCCATGGCTTGCGTATGGAACTTAGACAACAGTTGATATTAGTAGGGTCTCTCCTTCTACCTGGTGGGTCCCAGGGATTGAGCTCAGGTCATCAAGCTTGGCAGCAGGTACCTTTATCTGTTGGGCCACCTTGCTGGTCCCAAAGGGTGCTTAACTCTCACATCCTCAGCTTGTCACCGTCTTTCCTAGCATATTTTGATGAAATCTTTTTCCATGGCTTTGATGTCTCCACATAGGCATTCATTGGAATGTGTATTTGGGAAGACCTGTCCATTCAGGGTGGAATCCTTCAGGGTCCCATGCTGCCCAGCATTCCTTTGTGCAGCTTGTCCATACCCCTACCCAGTAGCAGCTAACTTGACCCAGAGCAATGTCACAGGTGTCCTTCTCCTTGCTCGGTCTCTCCTTAAGTCAGTCTATCCCGTTCTTCTTCACAATATAACTAACTACACGCTAACCTGGCTCCCAGAGAGGCCATCCGTACCCTGTAACCTTCTTCTCCACACAATGGACAGGAGCTGGGGCCTAGCTCCTGCCGTGTCAGCTGAGCATCTCTGCAGTAAGAGGATGTGGCAAACACCAGAAGAAACCTTCTCCCTGCTTGTCCCTGACAGCCTTTCTTTTCTCAAAAAACTAATTCTTATGGGCTAGAGAGATGGCTCAGTGGTTAAGCTCTTCAGAGGACCTGAGTTCAGTTCCCAGCACCCAGGTGGCAGCTCACAACTGTCTGTAAGTAACTCCAGTTCCAGAGGACCTGGCACCCTGGCACAGACAGGCAGGCAGAAGACCAATGCAAAATAAAAATAAATCTTTAAAAAAATTCAATTGATGAATTCCCCAGTCCACTGTATCTTCTCTAAATAATCGCAAACAAAAAACTATATTTTAGCTGGAACACGCCAACAGAACACCCCTAAGGAGCAGTACTATTTTTACCCAGGAGAATAGGATAAATAAGACTTCCCAAAGCCAGCCTGAGATTCTCACACAAGTGGATGCTGAGTTTGGTGGGGTGGTGGGTGGAGTTGGGAAGAGCCAGAGGCACAGTGTCTGGTTTTCAGCAGCAGAACTTGGCCTCTGGAGGGAGAGAGTTGTGATGGGGGAGGCTGGCTCCAGGCCAGCACGCTAGAGACCTGAACCCTCTGGAAGCGTCTAGTTCCCGATGTCCGGGTGGAATGTCTGTCCTGGGTCTCTAGGCTAGGGACATTTATTTCATAGTGCCATTTGGCCTGGCTCTTTGATTCCTGCCCTATTACTGGCCAGGCCACCTAGGAACTGGTGACAGGTTGACTGGGGAGGACAAAGGTCAGACGCCACCTTTGAAAGGGACAGGGGTGGGAATAAACAAGCCAACCCAGGCCTCTCCTGGGGAGTTTTGTCAGTTTTTGAACTTTTCCATCCTTTTCAACTAAAATATTGTTTCCTTTTGTGTCTTACTTGTTTTTTGAGGTCTCTCATAGCTATTTCTGAATAGTCCTGAATTCACAGCGTAGCTGGCTTAGAACTCCTGATCCTTCTGCCTCTCTCTACCCTCTGAGTGCAGAGTTAACGGGCACATGCCACCATGGCTAGTTCTAAAAATATTCTTTGTTTGCTGTTTGTTTGTTTTTTTTTTTGAGACAGGGTTTCTCTGTAGACCAAGCTGGTCTTGAACTCATAGAGATCTGCCTGCCTCTGCCTCCTGAGTGCTGGGATTAAAGGCGTGCGCCACCATGCCCGGCTATTACAGACACTTGAACTGCCATTTAGGTGCTGGGATTTGAACCTGGGTCCTTTGGAAGAGCAGCCATTGCTCTTAACTGCTGAGACATCCCTCCAGCCCCTCTAAAAATATTCTTGAGGAAAAGAAAAGGGGGTTTTATTGTTGTTGTAGTTTGCTTTTGCTTTCAGATTCTGAGGGGCACAAAGAAATGGTTACAAAGTGAGAGTCTAGAACAAATATACACACACACTGGTACCAAGACGCACCCATATGTGACCCAACCACAGGCGTGGTTCAGCCTTCTCCAGCTCTGTGTTGCCTCTACTGCACATTACAAAACAGCTCACAGAGTCAGGGTGGGGCATCTGCAGACACACACTGTCCTCTGCCCTAGGTGATAGGGCAGTCACTGTGAGCCAAGCCAGCCAGGTGTGCCAGCCACGTCAGCTTAGCTGTCGGAGCACAGTGGGGGGGTGGCAAGAGAACCTCTGCTCAGCCCTTTCCTGGTTTCCGGTTGGTGGAGATGAGACAGTGGCTGTGTATCTTGTTTCCACCCTGACGCTGGGAGGTGACAGGTTCTCCGTACCTCCAGGGCCCCTTGAGTGACACTGGTGGTACTGAGCAGAATGTGGAAGAGAGTTGCTCCTCTGGTGTGCACAGGTGATTTGTTCCTCAGGGACGAGAAGCAGGAGTGTCATGACCCCAGGAGACCTGAAGTTAGGTGCTGTACACTGAAGGGTTGGAGAGGGTGCCTTTCCACTCCCTGGGGTGGCCATTCCCCTTCTTTACCCTTCTGTCATCCCAAGGGTCTGAATAACCAAGCCACCTCACAATGGCCCTCTTTCCTTGTATGGGTGCTCAGAAAAGGAGTCTTACCCCACAAGAGGACAGACTGCATAGAAAAGTGCACCCCGCCGGGCGTGGTGGCACACACCTTTAATCCCAGCACTCAGGAGGCAGAGGCAGGTGGATCTCTGTGAATTCAAGGCCAGCCTGGTCTACAAAGTGAGTCCAGGACAGCCAGGACTTGTCTGTCTCAAAAAAGAAAAAAAGAAAGAAGGAAGGAAGGAAAGAAAGAAAAGTGTACCCCAATGTGGTTTCCTATTTTGACCCCCAAAGTCCTCTGAGGCAGCATACCTAGGGCTGGCGTTAGCACTTAACCTTTAAATCCAGATGCTGAGGAGATGGCTCAGTCTTCAAAGTGCTTGCATAGAAAGCATGGAGACCTGAATCCCATCTCTGCAACCTATGGGGGGAAAAAGCCAGGTGTGATGGTGTACGCTTGTAATCCCAGAGCTGGGAAGGGACAGCCAGCCAGATCCCTGGGGATTGCAGGCCAACCAGCCTTATCGGTGAGCCCCAGATCAGTGACAGATCTTGTCCCAGGAAAACAAGGTGTATAGCTTCTGAGAGACAACACCAGAAGTTGGTTTCTGACTTGCACACGCACAAATACCTGCACACACACACACACACATGAGGACACACATGGGCACACACAAGAATAACACTTGAAAATTAAGAACCAAGTGGAAACACTTAGAACACAATGGAACACAGATGGCTGTCTTGCAGAAGTGGCGTCTTAGCAGAGGCCTTCTGGTTTTTTGATTTATGGGTTTGATATTAACCATGGAGATGACCAGACAGACAGCTTGGCCCTATGCCCTTCCTGTGCTGGGCAGACTTCTGCAGAACCAGCCAGCACCTGCCTGTCTCCTGCTTCTCCTGTAACCAACAGCCCCAAACACAGTGGCTTAAAACAACTCAAATTTCTTCTCTTGGAGCTATGGGGTCCAGAATCTGAAATGCAGCCTTGGGCTGTTGTGGGTGGCAGGACTGTGTGTCTTCTGGAGGTTCTGTGAGCTCATCTTCATGCCTGTCACAGCTGCTAGAGGCGTCCCTTCCATTTTCAAGGCCAGCTATGGCTAGGGTAGTCATCATCATTGGCAAGAGTGGTCTTCTAGCTTCTGCAGAGGGGTCAAAGCAGCTATTAGACCCCACCTGGGAGAGGTAGAGGCAAAGCTAGCGGGAAGGAAGGAATTAAATCACTCAGCTGGGTGACCATCCGAATTAGAGGGCAGGGGTTGATTGATTTTTTTTGTTTGTTTGTTTCCTTGAGAAACGCCCTCACATAGCCCAGGCTGGTCTTGAACTTGCTGTCTAACCATATATAACTTTGAACCCTTGATTCTCTGGCCTCCGCATGCTAAGTGATGTGGTGGCAGGTGTGTGCCTCCATGCCTAGCTTGTGCAGTTTTTGCAAATCAACTGAGAATGAATGCCGTGTGTGGTTTTGCTCTGATGGATTGCTGCCTGCATTTACTTTGGGGACCCACTGGGGCATTTTATAGTTTGAGATGTTTTAGGGGATCCTCCTATGGAATGCCCCCTGCCTCTGTCCTTTGGGCTGCTGTCTCAGACGTGACTTGTCTTGCTTGTTCTGCTGTTAGGGGTTGCTAGCCTGTGTGCATGTTGGTCTTGTGGTTCAATCTGCTATTGAAAGCACGCTTTTATTTTTTATTTCTAAACATTTTTTTCATACAATATATTTTGCTCATGTTTCCTCAGTTCCTCCCAGATCCCTGCTACCTCTCTACCCATCCAACTTTATGTTCTTTTTCTTTCTCTCTTAAAAAAAAAAAACAAAAAAACAAAAACAAAACCAAGAAAAAAAACCCAAGAAACACAAAAAACTTCACAAAAACAAATATCAAAACCAGTAAGACAAACAGTGCCAAAACAAAATGAAATGAGACCAAAGGTGCACAAAAATGCCATTGAGTTCATTTTGTATTGGCCAGCTGCTCCTGGGCATAAGGCCTATCCTGAAGTGTGGTTGATATACCCAGTGGCACTCCATTGGAGAAAGTTGATTTTCCCTTTGTCAAGGGATATCAACTGCACACACTTTCACAGTTATGGTGAAGCCCATGCCTACTCCCCCCTTCAGTGCCTGGAAGGCACTATTTTCTTGGTGTCAACCATCACTTCTGGCCCTTACAATCTTTCTACCTCTTCTGCATAGTTCCCTGAGTCTGTGGGGGAAGTGGTTGATGAAGACATCCCATTTACGGCTGGGTGTTCCAAAGTCTCTCACTCTCTGTCCATTGTCCAGTTGTGGGCCTCTGTATTAATTCCCATCTATTGCAAGAAAAAGCTTCTCTGATGTGGGTTGAGGAAGGCACTGACTTATGGAGTCATTACTTGCTGTGTTCTTTTGGCAAATAATGGTTCTTAACCTTCCTAATGATTCAACTCTTTAATACGGCTCCTCATATTGTGGTGACCCCAACCATGAAATAATTTTTGTTGCTACTTCATAGCTGTAATGAATTGTAATGTAAATATTTTTGGAGCTAGAGGTTTGGCAAAGGGGTCACGACCCACAGCATGAGAACCACTGCTTTAGTGGATAATACTATGTAGGTTTTCTCCTAGGCCTTCAACTTACCTAGTTTTTTTTTTAAGATTTACTTATTATATATACAGTGTTCTGTCTGCATGTATGTCTGCACACCAGAAGAGAGCACCAGATCTCATTATAGATGGTTATGAGCCACCGTGTGGTTGCTGGGATTTGAACTCAGGACCTCTGGAAGAGCAGTCATTGCTCTTAACCTTTGAGCCATCTCTCCAGCCCCAACTTACCTAGTCTTAGGTTCTTGGCCACTCTATCAGTGTTGGGTATGGGTTTACATCTCATGCAGTGTGCCTTGATTCCAAGCAAAAAGCAGTTGGAGCTGGGCGGTGGTGGCGCACGCCTTTAATCCCAGCACTTGGGAGGCAGAGGCAGGCGGATCTCTGTGAGTTCAAGGCCAGCCTGGTCTACAAAGCGAGTCCAGGACAGCCAAGGATATACAGAGAAACCCTGTCTCGAAAAAAAAAAAAAAAAAAAAAAAGCAGTTGGTTACTTCCATAACATTTATGCCACTATTGCGCAAGTGTATCTTGCAGACAGTTCACTGTTGCAAGTTACAAGATTTGTAACTGGGTGATATTGATGTTTACCTTTGTCCTAGCATGAGAGTGCTTTACAGTACCATGCCTGCTAGTCAGTAGGGGTACATAGTACCTTCCAGTACCATGAATGTTAGTCAGTAAGGGTGAAGCTTTCTAGTTAGGCACCAGCTCTACTTCCCCATGTTTAGTGATATAAATAGTGAGTTCCAGCCTATTCCTCACTTTCTTCTCTTCGGCAAGATTTAGTGTATCTGGTTTATGTTGAGGTCCTTGATACATTTGGTATTGAATTTTATATGGAGTAATAGGTATGGATCTAATTTCATTCTTTTACATACACCCACCCAGTTTGCCTAGCTTCATTTGTTGAAGATGGAAAGCAGGTTTTTAGCAGGTAGCAGGTTAAGGGCCCAATCTTTGCCCTTATTTTACTGGTAGGAGCTCCCGCATGAGCCCCTGAGACACTAGGCCAGTTCTCAAAGAACGCCATATGCTTTAACCATTGAGTTATCATTCCAGCTCCATCATCTTCCCTTCTTAAGGACTCTTCCCACATTTTCTGGTCACACTTGAGTGTGGTGCAACCTGTCAGTGAGGCCTACTGCTTTCCCAGCCACCAGGGGGGTGGGTGGAGATCCCTGATTAGAATAAGGGGAGGAGCTGGGCATGGTGGTACAGGCCTTTAATCCCAGGAGGTGTAGTTCGAGGTCAGCCTGGTCTACAAAGCACCTCCAGGACAACCCTGACTACACAGAAAAACCCTGTCTTGAACCACCTTCCCCCCCCCTAAAAAAAAAAAGAATAGGGGGAGGACAGCAGTGCCTCAGCAGGAGCATGTCACAGCTAACAGGGAGATTGTGCCCTGCAGTGTGGTATCACTGCTCTACAGAGCGGGAGAGGGATCTGCCTTCCATTCTGTCCTCCATCAACTACTGCTGAGGTTGGCCGGAGGACTTGATCCATCCCACTGGAGGAACAAGTAGAGTGGATGGGGGTCTTGCACCTGGTACAAGAGCTTCTCAGAGCAGCTGTACCAGGTCCCTCTCCTGAGCACACCTGACACACAACAGGCACTTTTCGATGTTACACGGCCAGCAGTCGAGGGCCTTTAAGCCTTTCCCTCCCTTCCCCATCGAGGATGCCAACCAGAGTCCTTGCCTTTCCTTTCCCAGAGCTTCTAGTGAAGCCCGAGGCAGCCCTGCTCTGGGCTTCTGATGGCCTCTGGGCAGGAGCAGCCTACCATTGCAAGTCCTGGGCTGTGGGAGATGGCACAGATGTGTTTTCTGATCCATGAAGGGAAACCAAATAGAAGGACCATGAGAAAGTCACCCATGTCCCTACTTCCTCAGAGCTTGGCAGATAAACACAACTGTCCCTAAGGGGGTCACATGCTGCACAGGCACCCAGGGTCCCCCAATTTCCATCACAGACTGGACTCCTAAGTTCCAGGCTCCAATAAGCTCCCCAACACCTCCCGACCACCTATTTATTGTCTAGACCCTTCTGTTAGTTTCTTTGCAAACCCATCAAGTTCCTTTTGTGTATTAGCGATTTTTCAAGCTCACGAGTGATGGTAAGCCTGCCAGAGGTGGATGGAACTTCCCAGGATTCCTAGTCTGTCCTGACCTGCCTTCTGAGTAATGTGACAAGTGCCACAGGTCAGTTTATGGAAAGATTTTTGTCATTTTGCTTTGTGTTTAAAAGGAAAAATTTCCAAAGAAGTTGTGGGTTGAGTGGGTATGTGGATGCCAGAGGTAGATGCCGAGTGTCTTCCTCAGGAACTCTCCATCTTAGTTTTTGAGGTGGGCTTCCCCCTACCAGCAGCTCACTGATTTGCCAAGGCAGCTGGCCAGTGAGCTCCAGGGACTCTCCTGTCTCCCCAGCTGTGGTTTTGCAGATGTGCTCCCCAGCTGTGGTTTTACAGATGTGTACCCCAGCTGTGGTATTGCAGGTGTGCTCCCCAGCTGTGGTATTGCAGGTGTGCTCCCCAGCTGTGGTATTGCAGGTGTGCTCCCCAGCTGTGGTATTGCAGGTGTGCTCCCCAGCTGTGGTTTTGCAGGTGTACTACTACGTTGACTTTGTCCGTGTGCTAAGGATGTGAACTTCAGCCTTCACTGAGCACCCCCCCCCAGTCCCTCCTCAGAGAAGTTTTGGGAAAGACATGTGTTCTTGCACCTCAGGTAGCTGACAGGTGGACCAACATCCCTGGAGGCAGCAGGGGCTGACAGGTTGCTTCTGAAGAAGGACAGCAGGACATCTGCAGGAACAAATGGTGGCCTGGTGACCACATTACTGAGGAAGAAGGGAGATGAAGCTGATTTTAAACCTAGGATA
Organism: Lophiomys imhausi; assembly: GCA_907164525.1. Lineage (NCBI taxonomy): Eukaryota > Metazoa > Chordata > Mammalia > Rodentia > Muridae > Lophiomys > Lophiomys imhausi. Next base: position 8,776,041 of record CAJQZJ010004765.1, read on the forward strand.
ACTTGAAATTTGTAAAGCTGGACAGATTTCCAAAGCTCCTTACTGTGGCCAGCACACCTGAGGTCAGCCAAGGGGACAGGAATCAGGCCACACCTTAGTTTCCATTTTGAAAAAGTCAGGAGTCTGGTTTAGGCTCAAGAACAGTATTAAGCCGGGCGGTGGTGGCGCACGCCTTTAATCCCCACCAGCGCACGCCTTTAATCCCAGCACTTGGGAGGCAGAGGCAGGCGGATATCTGTGAGTTCGAGGCCAGCCTGGTCTACAAAGTGAGTCTAGGACAGCCAGAGCTGTTACACAGAGAAACCCTGACTCGAAAAACCAAAAAAAAAAAAAAAGAACAGTATTAAGCAAAGACAGCAGAGCGTGGTGACCGTAGCCGTGACTTGGAGGAGCCATCATGCTGAGCTGCGGAAGGTTCAGTGGCTAGCTGCTTTGGTGCTGATGACAGAAGCAGAGCCCCATGAGTCAGGAGGTCTCGGGAGGCCCACATGGCCCAAGGGCCAGAGGAGGAACCAGGGAGTGCCAGCCTTGAAGGACAGCACAAGCCAGAGCTGGTGGTGTCCCTGACAGGCAGCAGAGGGGTGAGGCAGGTGGTTACAGTGACAGCTACAAAGGACACAAGCAGGAGCTGGACACTGCGGTCAAGGGCAAAGGAAGTCCCATACCCAGGCCCACCTAGAAGCTGATGCCAGTCAGTGTTTAACCCCGGCTGCCCAGGTTCCCACAGGGCTCCACTTGTACAGCGGGGAGGGTCTTTTACCAGAGGCATGCACTAGGGGGCGCCACCTGCCGCTGCTCCTGCCTGCTGCTGCTGCTGTGAAAGTAGAGGAATACAAAAGCTCTAAAGGAATGTCTCATCACCTGCCCACCATTGAGCCAAAGGACCCCTACTCTGCCCACTGAGAACTGAGTGCAATACTATAAACAGTTCCGCCCATTCCTCATGCAACCTTAACCTTACCTGGTTAAGAGTCTCCTGCTGAGGCTGGAAGGCCAGCCCCACAAGTGGCAACTTAAAGGGGAGCTGAGTCCCAGAAGCCTTTACACTATGGCAGATTTAACCCTTTTGCTACTGGATCAAGAGAGGTTTCCCCAGAGGAACTTGGTGGGCAGTGGATGTTCCACCCACCAGCCTTGATCCCTTTGTTTTTGCCGCAACAGACAAGCTGTTACACCCAGTGCTTTGCAAGTGACTGACAGAGTGTGAGGAGGTGACACCTCACCATTTTTGTTTACTCTTCCTGTTGTTATGATAAAATACCCTGACAAGGGGTGGAGAATTGCTCAGTGGTTGAGAGCACTTTCTGCTCTTCCGGAGGACCCAAGTTTGCATGAGGGTGAGGTGGGTTCAGGTGCACTGGGAGACCAGAATAGAGCAGTATGCATTCTTAGTTCTTGAGCCATTTCTCCATCTCCTGGGGTACCAGGATTTTTTTTTTTTTTTTTTTTTTTTTTTGGTTTTTCGAGACAGGGTTTCTCTGTGTAGCCCTGGCTGTCCTGGACTCACTTTGTAGACCAGGCTGGCCTCGAACTCGCAAAGATCCGCCTGCCTCTGCCTCCCAAGTGCTGGGATTAAAGGCGTGTGCCACCACTACCCGGCTGTGTACCAGGATTTTTAAACAAAAAAAGAAGACTGATAAATACCCTCTCGATTGTTCCCTAAGTGCTAATGAGAGAAACTCATGGGGTGTCTGTAGCTCAAACACCATTGATAGCTGTTGGTAGGCAGACTTAGTGAAAAGCCCATCCCTGTCGCACCCCAGTTAATGAGACTCAGGCAAGATCCTTCCCAGCTTTGCGAGGCTGTTATCAGGCATCTGAAAAAAAAATGAGTATTAAAAATTATAAAGCTGGAAGGCTGCAACTGTCAAGACCTGTGCTCAGTCCCCAGTACCCATCCACTGCTTTAATTCCAGCACTGGCAAGTCAACACAGGAGGCTCCTAGGAGCTCCCTGGCCAATGACAGGCATTGCCTCAAGGGATGTGGACATAGCATGACACCTCAAGTTGCCCTCTGGCTTCCATATGTGTACAGACACATGTGCCCACACATTCTTGAACATGTGTACAGACACACACAAGATTTGTGGAGTATGAGGATATGTGCCTATGGTCCCAGTTAGTGGGGAGGCCACGGGTAGAGGAACACTGGAACCCAGGAGTTCGTGGTCAGTCTGAACAACACAGCTAGACCCTGTCTCTCTCAAAAATAAATACCCTTCAACAGGACCCTTGGGAAGGGCAGGTGGAGCGAGGACTGGATTGGAAACCAGGCATGGGTAGGTAGACTGTGGTAGGGACTGTCCTAATCCAACTGTTCTGCTGCAGGTCTGGCATGGGGCCGGAGCATGCTGTCATCTTCGGACCAGTGCACATTTTGCTGGAGAGGTTCTTAGGTCCGGAACTCAGGAAGGGGCTGGATGATGGGTAACATATGGGGGGGGGGGTGTGAGACCCCATGTCACAGACATCCAGCTGTCCCTTTCTGCTTCAGAGTTTCCGTCTTGCCTTCTTGTGCCCCTTGTCATTTCTGCTGTCACTGGCTCTTTCTGACCCACCACTTCTGAGTCAGACCCATCTTTGTCTACCCTACTCAAAACCCAACAAACGAAACCCCCCAAAAAATGTTAGCATTCACATTATTCAAAAAGAAACAGGAAACCTAAATTTCCTGAGGAAAGATAAGTTCCATCACATTCAGTTACTAAAAATATGTCAGCAGGGCAAACACCAAGACACCCCGTGTTCTAGTTTATCTTCTTTTGCTGTGATTATATATCCTGAGTACAAGCAACTTAGAGGAGAAGGGTTTATTTCCACTCACAGTTGTCCACCATCTGGGGAAGCCAAGGCAGAAATGTCAGTCAAACTGTTCCCATCACAGCCACAGGAGCAGGGAGGGATGAAGCTGGCTTGTGTGTTCAGCTCACTTTCTCCACAGTTCAGGATCCCCTGTGTAAGGAATGGTGCCGCCCACAGGGGACTGGCTCTCCCCACATCAGCTAACACAATCAAGACAATCCCGCATAGACATACTCACAGGCCAACCTGGTCTAGACAATCACACATGGAGACACTCTTTTTTTTTTTTTTTTTTTGGTTTTTCGAGACAGGGTTTCTCTATTTAACAGCTCTGGCTGTCCTGGACTCGCTTTGTAGACCAGGCTGGCCTCGAACTCGCAAAGATCCGCCTGCCTCTGCCTCCCAAGTGCTGGGATTAAAGGCGTGCGCCACCACCGCCCGGCTTACATGGAGACACTCTTACCAGAGAGCTGGGTGGTGTCAAGTTGGCAATTAAAATGAGCCCTCACCACATGTGGCGGAGGTTTGGATTCCTTTCGAACACAGTTATGTTGAATTAATATGTAAAAGTTGTGGGAGTGCTTCTGAAAAGCGGTCTCATAAAAGGGGCATATGAAATCCAGCCTAAATGACTTGCCCATGTGGGGAACACCTGGGAGAGGTCATGACCTTGGAATAGGTACACCTCGGGAGGAGGGCATAAGGTTGGCCAATGAGAAAACATCCTGATGCATAATTAGAGAAAGTGTTTAAAAAGGAAGGCCCAGAAAACTCGAGAGAATATTTGCTTGGTATTGCTTCACATTGCTGCTCATCGTTGCTGCACTTTGAAAGACTCCAGACAGCACCCTGCCGAAGGGCGTGGCTGCCAAAGCCTGAGACCCACCAGAGACCACAGTGCCAAGTGAGAAGGTGGCATCTGCTGGCATCGAGGCTGTGGGGATGGAAAAGGCTCAACCCCAGGCGGAGGTGTGCCAAAGGCCTGCGCCTAGTCCAATGGACAGTGAAGAGACGACGGCCTCAAGTGAGAGGTGGCAATGGCCAGCTCCTAGGCTGCACAAGTACAGCACCAGCCCTGAGGCCCCAAGCTTGGGTGGGCAGAAGAGGCCATGGTGCAGGACCTGCCCAGAGGAGGTTCAGAAAAAACCAGATGGCCTGGAGACAGAGGAAGCAAGCGGGGTGCGGCACCTGCTTTGTTTAGCTTTGACAGTCCTAGACGGTCTGAGGAGGCCTCGACCCCAATCGCAAGTGAGGCGGTGGCCATTGCAATGCCAGAGCCGAGTGACCACAGAAGCTTCTACTGATTGCGGTGTTCCTGCAGACAGGTTGCAACTGTTCCTGTATTCCCATTTGCTGATTTGTACAGACTGCTCACAAGTTGTCCCAAGGAGCCATGCCTGAGAACGTCTTCATCTTGGTATATCCTTTATAATGTGCCTCAGGTTGGTGGGTCGGTAGGTGATTAGAGATATTAATGAATAGTTTAAAAGTTACGCCTACACAACACGCTAGTACACCATCATACCACGTTGTGTCCCGTTCCAGGAGGTACCTTACATTTCGGCTCTGGCTTCAAAGACTGTACTCTTCCATCACCGTGTGTCCTGTATCCATATCCCCACGATGCCTCACCTGGCTCTCAGTGACACTAGCTGATCAAAAGGGTGAAGAAAACCTCAGAAAGCAAAAGACAATGGCTCTCTCCCATCACATACCACACCCTGATATCAAACAGCTGGCATGAGTGACTGCTGGGACTTGAGTGTCATCCAAACCCAGCTGGTGTTGGAGGCCATGCAGCTGGTCTTGCGGGGCATGTATCTATTCCTCTCTTCCATGCTCGTGGATAACTGGCCACAAACTACCTTAAATCCTGTGTGAGGTGGTGAAGCAGATCTTCTGAGGCCCCAACCTCACCTGTAAAGAGTGGGATCCTCACTGTAACTGCCTCCTGGCAACAGTCGGAACCCAGGGGTGGGCGCTGTCATAGTGGTTTTTATAAAGCCGGGTGTTCCAGAGATAACTTTCAGCCCCAGGAAAATCTTTATAAGTACGTGAAAGAAGCCCCTTGTGGTCCCCTGCCTAGGATGGGGGTACCCCCTTCCTTCCACTACTCACATGCCTTCTTTGCTACAGCAACCCTGCTCTGTCTTCTCTACTTGGCTGTTTGCAAATGAACTGAGCCGCCACCCGCTCAGTTGGCAAATCCAGGCCCTGGTCCAAAGTGCATCAACTTCATGTTGCCCAGCAACTCTCTCTGGTTCTCACTCCGCGCCAGGCTGTCCACCATCGCTGAGACTTGAGACAGGTCTCCCACCTGCCCTGCGGGCTGCTCCATGCAACTCCATCTCTGGCATGGGCCACGGACAGCTCCCAGGGGTTTCTCAGAAAACGGCTTTGAAATCCAATCCAGATCGCAAGTCTGTCTTGAGTGGCGTTCAGCTTTCAGCGTTCTGGGGCAAATTTGGATTTAATTAATTTCTCTTGCATTCCAAAGTCAAGTGATACTTTTAGTTTTTTGCTATTTCCTGGCCCGAAGCCTCTCACCACACTGGTGGAAAAACTGAGGGGGGTGGGAGAGAAAGGAATGCTCTCTCCTAAGAATTCACATAAAATGGATGGGAATTCTTACTTCAGGGGAAATGATGGGTTTCCGAGCGTGCAAGCAGGACTACAGGTTCCTCTGGCAATGTGAGTCTGGGGACTTCTGACTCCACAGTAGGGCTTTGCTGTGTCATCTGGCGTGACCAAGGCTGGTAATGGCCTTTCAGGGTCAAGTGTCCACACATCATTAGCTTTGTGCCATACAGTAACCTAGTCAGGCAAGCTGAGTGTGCGGCTGCCCTCCGTGACTCTGTGTGTCTGGTGTGTGCGATGGAGTCAAACCAATTTTGTTTTTCTTTCTGTTTTTGGCACTGCCGGGGATGGAAGCCAGGGCCCCACACACGCTCAGCAAGTGCTCTACCACAGAGCCACACCCCCAGCTCTTTTGTGTTACTTTTTCTTTTGAGTCATTAAATTGCTTGGGCTGGCCTCAGGTTGGCTCTGTAGCTGAGGCAGTCTTTGAACTCATGACCCTTCTCCTTCAGACTCTTGAGTAGCTGAGAAAACAGGCTCAAGGACCAGGCCTAGCTGCAAACAATACAAGTTTTTAATCTTAGGGTCTTCCAAACCCAACTGGGGTCTTAGACTGGCAGTCTAAGGTTGAAAAGAATGACTTAAAATAAAAGGAGAAAGAGGGGTTAGGTGACTCAGTGGGTAAGAGCACCTGCCACCAAGTCTGATGACTTGAGTTCAGTCCCCCAGACCCCACAAGGAAAGAACTGATAATAATTTTTTATATATATATATATATATATATATATACATATATATTCTTTTTTTTTAAGGTTTTTCAACACAGGGTTTCTCTGTGTAACAGCCCTGGATGTCCTGGAGCATGCTTTGTAGACCAGGCTGGCCTTGAACTCACAGAGATCCACCTACTTCTGCCGCCTGAGTGCTGGGACTATAGGCATGCTCCACACCATGCCCAGCTCATATAATATTTTTAAAAAGAAGGCAGGAATGTAACTCAGTGGTACATATAATGTACTTTGTATATGCTTGCTGGGTATACACAAAACTCTAGGTTCTAGCCCCATTGTCAAATAAACTCCACCATGCCCCCCCCAAAATAAGCTAAAAATGCAGATCTCTCTCTCTCTCTCTGTGTCTCTCTCACACAGACACAGACACACTCACAGAGACAGACAGACACACATACACACAGGCACGCACATACGCATGCACACAACACAAATACAATAACACCATAGAAACAAAATAACATTAATGACCCTTGGAGAAGCCAGTATAACAGAGAGCCCATTTTGGGAGTGGAGGCAAGGCACTGGACTCCTAAGCTTTTGGACACACTTGTGTTCTGCATTCTCAGAAAAGCCATCTGATTTTTCTGGGGAAAACGAAGCATGTGGAGTTTAGTAAGCAGCTTCCACAGTCAAAATCCATGCAGTGATAAAGCCGGCTGGGAAGCAGAGTAGAGGTGCCCTTGCTGCCCTGTCCATCGCTAGACCACCTGCGCTTGACACCTATAGGTGCCCTCCCTTTATAGCAGTGGTTCTCAACCTGTGGGTCACGACCCCGTTGACCCCTGGGTCAAACAACTCGTTCACAAGAATATCAGATACCTTGCATATACCAGATATTTACATTATGATTACCAATAGCAGCAAAATTGCAGTTGCGAAGTAGCAACAACAATAATCTTCCACATGAGGAACTGTACTGAAGGGTGGCGGCATTAGGAAGGTTGAGAACCACGCTACAGAGAAATGCATGTACCAGGGGATTGGTCTAGAGAGGGCTGACCCAGGAAGGGAGAAACTGACCAGTGAGTGTCACCTGCCCCTGCGAGGGGTGGAAAGAGTGCTTTGCTCTAGAGGAAGCCTGACTGCCAGCCTCAGCAGGGATGATCCAAGGGTTTGGAGTATAACCTCCTCTCTGCTCCCCAGCAGCAGAACAGGCAGGGGAAGGTGGGAAAATAAGTCTTGGGTGGGCTAAGCAAAAATGGCTCTGGCCGAGTCCCCAGTCAAGAGGTGGGGAGGGAAAGGGTGTGGGGGTACTGTCCTTCTTGGGAATCTTTAAATGGCAAGCATGTCAGCTGGACTGTGGTTGTCTTGATGGAGAGGACAGTTTTGGGGGTTTCTGTTTGCCAAACTTTATGGAAAGAAATCTCCCGGTTCTGCCTGGCAGCACTGCAGCCAGCAGAGGCTGGATCCTAGAGTAGAAACCAGCTGGAGATCCACGTGGAGAAAAACAAAGGTCCTGGGATTTCTTTGTCTTGCTCTCTGCACATTAACAAAACAAACCAGAAGAGGGAGAAGCCAGGAGTTCTCACGTCCTTCTGCTTCAGGGACTGGGTCCTGGCTGCAACCCTCTACAGGGAAGACCACTGAGGCCCATTAGCCGGTTGATCAGGTGGAAGGCAACTGGACTCCCAGTGCTAGCAGAAGCTTGGTGAGGGCTGGGGACTAGGATGTAGCTCAGTGACAGTGTGCCAGTCTGGTATGCCTGAGGGTCTGTCCATTAATAAATAAGTTATCCTGACTGGAAGAGATGGCTCAGTGGGGAAAGGCTTTTCCACCAAGCCTAGTGGCCTCAGTTCAATACCTAGCCCCCAGGTGGTGGAAGGGTTAGGAGGCCACTGTTGTATGTATGTGCACGCACACACACAAATACATAATCAATCCCAGGTCTTACCATTGTTCAGAGGTTACCACCCACAAGTCACATCTCACCCGTCCCCCTTCATCCCCACACAGCAATGACCCTGGCTTGGGCTGCAATGACTGAGTAAGAGCTGGGGTTTTCTGGGATGTCAAGCTGAAAGAGAGGAAGGGCCAAGACAGGAATAGCTGTGGGCTGCTACCCTCTGGGGCCTGTAGATTTTCTACTCAAACTCTCTGGCCTCAGGAGGGCTTGAGACTGTTTCAAATTATCTGTGAATAAATTTCCCTTTGGATCAGCAGAAGTGGGAGGAGTCTCTGGAGCCAGCTCAGCCCTCCAAGAAAATGGCTGCCAGAAGCTGGGGACTTGGCTCTGGGCTTCATGTTCGCGGCCAAGGTCTCTGCTGCCATGTGAAACGCTGGTCTAATAGCAACCAGGTTGACCAGGGGGGACCCAAACAGCATCCCCACACTCTAGGCACAAACAGACATCTCTTCCTCATAGAAAGAGCCCTGAAAATGAACTCTCTAACATGGTAGGCCACATCCTGCAGAGAGGAGGGGGAGACTCCCCCACCCCGACCCCAGCAAGGAAAAACAATTTTTTGAAAAAGATTTACCACAGGAAATGGAGGTAAATTGCAGAAAGCTGTCTCTTGTTCACGGTAAACCTCAAAGGAAATATGATCTTAAAATGAGACAAAAATTAGTCGTGGAGGCTTCAGACAGTGGTAAAAAGATGGGGGCGGGGAACCAGACCAAAGGACAAAGGAGTTTGGGGAATCTAGAAAGGCCATCAGGAGATGAAGGCAGAGGTCTGAAGGGAACCGAGTATCAGAGATACAGAAAACAGAACAGAGCTGGGGGTACTCAACCTGTGGTGCATGCAGATTGTAGGGGGATCCCATTGCGTGTTGGCCCAGAGTCAAAGATCCACTCAGCCACACTCATGGGCTGTTTGTGGCTTTGTCTCCTCAGGGTTAGAAGCACTGGCTCCATCTTGGCCTCTCTCAGGTCAGTCTTAGTGAATACCATGAGTGGTCTTGGTTGTCCCCTTGACTGGACAGATAGATGTGTAGGACCGGTGACTCACCAGTCTTAGGGGAGGGGGCATTTCCAGGGGAGATTGACACGGGGAGAAAAGACATCCTCACAGATTGGGCTGAGGCTGAACTGGTGCCGCCTCAGTCTTTCTAGAGTGAAGACAGGAAGTCAAAGCTCCAGGAACATAAAACAGCCAGTCACATCCACAGTCCAGAGCGAAGAGAAGTGTCTGCATACAGCCAGCTTTCTGCACCCTTCCATGGTCCCAGACCCAAACTTAGGGAATGGTGCTGCCCACAGAGGGCTGACTCTTCTTATGTTGACAGTTAAGGCTAACATCACAGTTCTCTCTCTCTCTCTTTCTCTCTCTCCTTTGTAAATATACATACTTTCTATCTTTCTATTAGCTCTGTTCTCCTAGAGAACACAGTTTACTTCAGGGGAGCCAGCCAGCCACGGTGGCTCTTTTTGGGCTCAGTCATGGGATGGCTATCCAGCAGTAGAGGGAGGGCTCTATGTGGCAGAGTCTTCTTTGCTAGGAAGAGGGGCAATAGGAAGGAAGGGCTCTTCTTTCCTGATGGGCATCATCTTACCTGCACTGTGCATTGTAACCACATCCTCTCCATGTGACAGAGAAGAGGAAAGGACCTGCATGGGTGAAAGCAAGCCTATGCTCTCCATGTTGCTGACTCAGCAAGTCTGCCATCTATCTTGTCTCTGTCACCATGAAAGATTAGACACGTTTTTGTTTTGTTGTTTTTCCATTTTCATGAGTGTGTGTGGTACACATGTGTATGTGTGTGTATTTTTCACATGTGTATGGACACAGAAGTATGGACGGGTGTGCACCTGGGTTCGACGTAGATAGGAGTTGTGCTGAACAGGAACCTCGTTGTTTGTGTATCTTTCCCTGTGAACGTGCCTGCAGTTTATTCCTAGCTGTAAATGCAGTTTTTTTTTTTTTTAAGATTTATTTATTATGTGTACAGTGTTCTGTCTGCAGATATATCTGCAGGCCAGAAGAGGGCACCAGATTTCATTATGGATGGTTGTGAGCCACCATGTGGTTGCTGGGAATTGAACTCATGACCTCTGGAAGTGCAGCCAGTGCTCTTAACCGCTGAGCCATCTCTCCAGCCCCGCAGTTTTTTTTTTTTAGTGACTTATTTTTTTCCTTTATTTTTTATTTCTTCAAGTTACATCTCAATCGCAGTCCCCTCCCTATTCCCCCCTCCAGTCCCACCCTCCCACCCTCAACCCCCCATCCTCTTCCCTTTTTTTGTTTTTTTTTAAGTTTAAGGTATATCTTATTTCCCCCTACAGTTTCCCCTTTCAGTCCAACAAATGGCTCTTTCTCTTATAATAATAAATACAATACAAAACAACAGAGGTAATTAGGCCACAGTTATGAGGCTTTTATGGCTTAGCATACATTCCCAATGTCCAGTCCATATGTATTTGGCACCTGACTTTAACATTCTACTATCTAACCATCTCCATGAGTTTAAAGTTCTATATCT
>CAJQZJ010004765.1:8787035-8819325 GCA_907164525.1 Lophiomys imhausi
ACCACCGCCCGGCGGGAGTTGATATGTCTTGATATAAAAAAATCTAGGCCGGGCGGTGGTGGCGCACGCCTTTAATCCCAGCACTTGGGAGGCAGAGGCAGGCGGATCTTTGAGAGTTCGAGGCCAGCCTGGTCTACAAAGTGAGTCCAGGACAGCCAGGGCTACACAAAGAAACCCTGTCTAAAAAAAACAAAAAAAAAAAATCTAAAGTTACGAAAACATCTTTGAATGCCATATTCTGCAGATCTCTTGAGGTTTTTGAAGAGGCCCTATCTATCTCTTCTATTAGGGTAAGCAGATGTTGCTTGGTAAATGAAGTTTTTGAAGCCCTCACACGCGCAGAGCTGTGGAGACCTCCCTCTAGTCTCCCAAAGGACACACTTTTCCATGATGTCATGCGGGGCAGTGGATCCCCTTCTGCCCCAAGCTTTTAACAAGTACCCTTTCACCAGCATCTGGCATGGCGCTGTCTTCACATATCTTGTGGTCTTTGCTACTGATTGTGCTGATTAACATGGCCTGGAGGAAAGAGCCTCAGACAGGATGTATGTGTTTAGAGAAGACTGTAGGCAAGAGCCTCGCAACCCTTGGCTATGAGGGCAGACTGAATACATCATTCAGACATGGGGAATCTGAACAGAGACACACAGCACACCACTGGGAGGACTGAGCATCCTGGCTCTAAAATGCTCAGGACCAGAAGAACTCTGACTCTTGAATACTTAGTTACATGCCGTATGTACAATGAGATGTGTAAAGAAAGTAAAAATTCATTTATGTGTCTTAGAGACCATTCCTGCTCCCTGAAGGTATTTATTTACTCAACAGGTTAATAGCTGTAGGATTCCGTGGTGTGGAATTTTCCATTTGAGGTGTAAAGTCAGTGCTCAGAGAGATGTGGATTTTGACAAGATGTGGTGGTGCTCCCCTGGATTCTCAGTGCTTGAGAGATAGAGCCAGGAGGATCAAGAGTTCAAAGTCAGCATGGACTACACAATGAGACTGTTTCAAGAAAGAACAAAAGAAAGAAAGAAAAGGAAGGAAGGAAAGAAAGAAAGAAAGAAAGAAAGAAAGAAAGAAAGAAAGAAAGAAAGAAAGAAAGGAAAGAAAATAAAAGGAAAAATGAAGGAAGTTTGGGACACTTAGCTTTTAGATTTTATGAGCAGAGAAGCTCAACTTGTATATGTTAAAATTACTTTTACTTGCTTATTTGTTTGTTTATATGCACATCTGCATGCATATAAGCGCGGCACATATCTTGTATATGTACATATAGATGGCATATTCGCAGTCAAAGGACGGTGTCCGGAAGTTGATTCACTCCTTCCACTTAGGTGCTGAAGGTGGAGCTCAGGTCCTCAGGCTTGACAGACAGCACCTCTCCCTGCTGAGCCAACTCACTGGTGTCACACCCCCCCACACCTATGTTTGATCATGTGACAGGAACACAGTGACCAAGACCTGGGCTATAGCTTGGGAATAGAGTCTTGCCAAGACCACGTTAGGGCCTGAATTCGCACACTGCAAAAATTAACAAGATATATCCTGGGAAGCAAAGCCTTGGTGCTGGGTGACCCAGTGCCCAACGAGACTGTGGCATTGCTTCTAAGGCCCGGGTCAGCCAGAGTGGAGTGGACGCCCTGTTGAATCAGTCCTGCAACTTCTTCTTTGCCCCCGACTTTCTGCCGGGAGCCCAGTTCGGGGATCGTGGGCATGTTAGGTTCCTGTTGTTAGGTCATTGTAAAGTTTCACACCACATAGGTTCCCAGGTCTCCAAGCCAAAGCTGTGTAAATCTAGAAGTATAACAGGTTGGCATATAGAAGGGACTGGACTATTCCCTGCCTACCTTCTATAGGTTTTCCTGGAGTAGGGTATCATGTGTTGTCCGCTCCAAGGGAGGAAAGCAACTACCTGGCCTACCCACTCCCCTAGACTGTTAGGCCCATGAAGCTGAGGCATTCCCTCCAGGAGGGTGCACATGCCTGAATTAGCCCTGTTGCTTCTTTCTCCCTTCCCTGACTGGTCCTTCCTCTCCTCCCCAAATCATAGCCTCCTGGACCCTGCTTCCTCACAGGCCCTAGTCTCCTTCATTTGGGGGACACTTTGGTACCCTGGAGCCTACCATTCCCAGTTTGTATGGGGAGTAAAGCAGGGGCAGCAACCTAGGGCCTGCTGAGGAGATGCTACACTGGTAGGTCCCTTTGGTCAGCTAGGCTGGGTCTCTCTGCCAAGCCAGCCTGGGCAGAGCTACAGTATTCTTAGCAAGGAGGAAGGGACAGAGTCACATCCATTCATTAAATCTGGGGAAATTGTATGGTGGGGGCAGAGAAGGACAGGAGAGGGGGGGACAAATATTGGGAGCTTGGGGTTCCCTCTGCACAAAAGTGGAGGGACTCTTGGCTTAGACCCATGTGTGAATGTGTGTGCACATACATGCTGACCATGCCATTTGGTAGGCTAGGGGGTTGCGATCAGTATTCAGAACCTGGGAGAACTAAAATCTTTTTTTTTTTTAATGTGCATTGGTGTTTTGCCTGTATGTATGTCTGTGTGAGGGTGTTGGATCCCTTGGAACTTGAGCTACAGACAGTTGTGAGCCTGTCTGGGTGCTAAGACTTGAATCCAGGTCCTCTGGGAGAGCAGCCAGTGCTCTTAACCTCTGAGCAATCTCTCCAGCCAGGAAAGACAATTGGTAGGAATGGCTTTGCTGACTGGATCTCAGCTGAGGCTGAGCAAAGACTCACTGGAGAGGTAGCTTTCTAGAGGCCAGGTCCCAAGAGAACCCAGTGGCCCTGGATCTTTCTGCTGGGCCAATCTTCATGGCCTACCTGTGTTCCCTCTGGCTAATATGAGACCCAGGGGTAGCCTCAGAGGCATGAACCTTGTCTGCCCAGACTCAACTAAAGCCTCCTTGGAGGACAGAATGTAGGAGAGAGGATGTGGATCATGTCAGCTGAAAGCACCTGGATATCTGGAAGAACTGTGAAGAACACTGATGGGCCATTGTGTCTGTCCCTTGGGAGATAGAGGGCAGAATGGTGAAAGCTGTAACATCTGACTACAATTGTATCCCTGCTTTTCACTGGGCTTAAAGTTTTACATAGAAAATGTCTTCTTCAATACATGTTTTTATGGGAAATTTTAAGAGATTTTTATCTTTATTTTTATTTTTAATTGTGTATGTCTGTGTATAGTTATGCACACATGTGAGTGCAGGTACCTTTGGAGGCCAGCAGAGGGCGTCAGATCCTCTGGAGCTGGAGTTACAGGTAGCTGTGAGCCGCTTGGAGGTTGGGATCTGAACTCAGGTCCTCTGGAAAAGCAGCCATTGCTCTCTTAGCTGCTGGCCATCTCACCAGCTTTGGAAAATTGTGTCATAAAATATTTATAACAGGAATGAAAAGAATAAGCTTTTAGGGGATCAGTGAGATGGTTCAGTGGGTGGAGTTTTGCCATCAAGCCTGACAATTTGAGTTCTATTCCTGGGACCCACATGGTAGAAAGAGAGAAATGATTTCTGCGAGTTTTCTGACTTCCACATGTGTGTTGTGGGACACACACACACACAAAATAAGTGGAAAAAAAATTTTTTTTTTTTGGTTTTTTGAGACAGGGTTTCTCTGTGTATCCTTGGCTGTCCTGGACTCACTTTGTAGACCAGGCTGGCCTCGAACTCACAAAGATCCGCCTGCCTCTGCCTCCCAAGTGCTGGGATTAAAGGCGTGCGCCACCACCGCCCGGCAAATAAGTGGAAATTTAAACAAACTTAAAAGATACTTTTAGAAGAAAGTATTTTCTAAAAAAAAAAAAAAAAAATTACACAGAACCTTCGAGATTCCCCCTTCCCAGATTGGCACTGAGACCAGTAGGAATGACTGTTTGAGGCCAGTGCAGGGGTACCAGGACCTCTGGTTCTAAAAATTTCTTTCAAAGCATGTCCAAGGCATTTCATTTTCTTTTTTTTTTTTTTTTTAAAGATTTATTTATTATGTATACAGTGTTCTGTCTGAAGGTATATCTGCAGGCCAGAAGAGGGCACCAGATTTCATTATGGATGGTTGTGAGCCACCATGTGGTTGCTGGGAATTGAACTCATGACCTCTGGAAGAGCAGCCAGTGCTGTTAACCGCTGAGCCATCTCTCCAGCCCGCATTTCATTTTCTTAAGCTGGGGCTCTTGACAGCCTTGAAGAGATAGCAGTCCACCTACACAGTAAGTGTAGAATCATCTCTTCAGACTCCAGTGCCTGCTGTACAGCATGACCACCTCAACCCAACCCACCCTGAGAGGCCAATGCCCTTATCCACTCCATTTTACAGGTAGAACACTGAGGCCCAAGGAGACTCTGTCCTCCGAGCCATCACCTGGACCAGTGGTGAAGACAGGGATCCCTTGTGTTGTCAGGGCCTCTCTCTCAGCTGTGTGATTGCCTGCATTTGCCTTTGGTGCAGAGGTCCCTTTGCAGAGAGCAGCCTCAGGGCCTCCCTCTCTCTGGTCGTCAGCTCTCTTCTCTTTGAAGCAGCAGGACTCTCTAGAGCTTTGAGGTGTTCCTTCCCTGTTATGGGATGGAGATGCAGAAATACATCCCAGATGGTTGCTGGTGTGCTGGGCTAGCATGCAAAGAAGGACTCATTGACACAGTCCACTGGGGATCAAGTGGCACTCAGAATAGTGTGCTGGTCCTACCTGCAGTCTCCTGCCCCACTGTATGATATATATCCAATAAACACCATTTGATTCCTCTCCTGGCACTTAGCGCTGAGCCCTGCATACAGCAGACTTTCCTTAAATATTTACTGAAGAGACAAATCTGGCTGCAATGCCTGATGGAGCAGGAAGAATCCGTCGGAGAGCCTCGGACACCACTGTGGAAATGTGCTGCACATATCTGTGACCATCTGTCAGGCACTCCGAAGGACCAGAAAAAAAAGCCATCAACTTTCCCAAAATAGCAGCAGGATTTCCTGGAGTGGGCAGGGCCGGCGCCGGCTATAGCTGAAAAATGAGACTGGCAGGTTGTGTGCTGGGGACTGGGGACAGCCCTACCAGGAGTCCAGATGCTATCCCTGTGGCTAGGTGACAGCTTCCGGGGTGTGGGGGAGGACACAGGAGGCCTGAGAGGACCCTCTGTCCAAATGCTGCAGGCAAGAGGAGACCCTGCCATCCTTACTCTGCCTCTCCCAGGTTTTCACCACATCTGCTAGTGTCTTCCCTGTGGGCCACTGGGAGATATGCTTCAGTGGTTAGAGAGCTGGGTTTAAATCCAGGCTCCGCATAGGCCCAGTGTATGACTCTGGATCCTTTCTGTGCCTCAGTTTCTTTATCTCCACCATGAAGCAAAGAAGAGCATTTTCCAGAGAAGGCTGTGAAGGAGGTGGAGACAGCCGAGAAAGAGAAAACATCCTCAGGTATGGCGTTTGTCATCTCAGCACTTGGGGGGGGGGGGGGCTGAGGCGGGAGTATTACCATGAGTTCTAGGCTAATCCTTTCAGACTCTTCACAAAGACAAAAGGGGAACCAATGAGATGGCCCAGTGGGTATAGACACTTGCCACAAAGGCTAATGACCAGAGATCCCCAGGAACCACATGCTGGAGAGAGAGAATTCACTCCTACAGCTTGTCCTCTGACCTGCACACACACACACACAATAAAACTGTAATTTAAAAAGCAAAAACAAGAAAATAAAGCATTCACATCAGTGGTTCTCAACCTTCCTAATACTGTGACCTTTTAATACAGTTCCTTATGTGGTGCCCACCAACCATAAAAATATTTTTGTTACTACTTCATAACTGTAACTTTGCTACTTTTATGAACCATAACATAAACATCTGATGTGCAGGAGATCTGATATGCAACCCTTTGAAACAGATTTTGGCCCCCAAAGGCTTCTCAACCCACATGTTGAGAACACTGATTTATATAATGAGTGTTTGCCAAGCGCAGGCTGCAAACATACCCAAATAAGGTATGTTCCTTCTGCTGCCCAGTGGCCCTCTACCCCCAGCATCCATTGCAGCCTGGGATGCAGCCATCCACACATTTGCCTACCTCCAGTCAGGGGTCTTCTAACCACCTATATCTGGGAGTATGTGTGCAGTGGCCCCAACGTTCGTGTGGGATTCCTTCCGTGATCCCTAGCAGATGGTGGCAAGGCAGGTAACACAAAGCCCTGTATGTGTCCCCTGTCATAGCCTGCAGTGTGTCACACACAGCAGAGTTGTCCCCTCCCCCGTCCCTCATGCCTTGATACCTCTGTATCACTGTTCTTACATGTTCATGAGTGACACTGGATTCCTCACGGCCCCCTGACAATCAGTCCATATTCAGGGGTGACTCTGGGCTGGAAGACCTTAAGGTGACTTCACTCTTAAGTCTGATAGTGATATGACCATCAGTGCCTGGGGTCCCTGTGTAGTTTGGTACCTAACATGGAGGTCTTTGTTAGGTCTTTGTTGCTGTGACAAATGCCAGTGCCAGACAACTTCAGAGAAGATTTAGTTTTGTTCATGGTCTCGAGGGTTTGGGTCCTCAGTCAGCTAGCTCCATTGCTCTGGGCCTGAAGTGGCTGCAGACAGCCTTCAGGGAGTGGGGGGAGCAGAGCTGCTCACCTCACAGTGGATAGGAAGCAGAGAGGCAGGCAGGAAGGGACAGGGCAACACATATCCATCCCCTATGGACCTGCCCCTAATAACCTGCTCCCTCCAGCAAGGCCTGGCCTCCTTCTGATTCTATTACCTCCCGAACTAGACCCTAGGAAGGACACAACACCTTTCCCCTAGGAGCCCAGTTCCCCCTAATTAGTATAAACCAGGAGATATGCCCTTCATCCCCACAAGGCACTAACCCTAAAGGCCCTAACCCTTTGTAATCTTCACCCACCCACATCTCTGGAGGCCATACTTACCCTGGCCTAACCAGCCAGGACCACAAAAGGACCATAGCCCTCTTCCTACACTGCTAGGGACCAGTGTGACAGCCAGGCTGAGCTTTCCCAGAAAAGGTGCCTTATGGAACAAGCATGGACAACCCCTCTCCACTCATCTCTGCAGCCTTCTACCCTGTGCAGCCATCCAACCCCTGGGACATCTGGGACATTTACTTTTGTATTCTGTCCCCACAGCACACTGTCATGAACTCACTGTCAAAAACATAGACAGACACCTTTATGTGTTTTCTTTAATGTCATAGCAATAAAATCCCAAGTTACTTCAGTTCTGTCAGCTGCAGTTTGCCAAATAGTCTCACTGTCCCTTGAGAGATGGCTAAGGTAAGCCTAGATTCTTTTACTCTGATCCTCACTGTTGATATTAGTTCTCAGATCACACTGTACACCACATGGTAAATCAATAAATCCACCCACCCATCCATCCATCCACCCACCCATCCGTCCGTCCGTCCATCCGTCCATTCATCCATCCATCTTTCTGTCTGCTTGCCTATCCCTATCTATCATCTATCTACCTACCTATATACATATCTTACCGATCTCTATATATTATCTGTCTATCCATCTATTTATCTATCTATGCAGATTATAGAATTGTTCAAAGAAAGAGACCACTTCTGAATTCAAAAAGCTTCAAAGAGGCATGAGAGACAGATGCTTATACAATGCAAAGAGTCCATGTGGGAATAAAAGGAGGGAGTGGCCCGAGGTCTACAGAAGTGTCAGTACATGAACAAGCTGCAGGGTTGAGGTTGAGCTGCAGGACCATGGAGGGAGCAGAGTCAGAGTTCCAACAGATAAATGGGTGCGGATGGATGGATGTCAGATAGCTTAGGGCTGAGCTGAATGTAATCCCCTGAGATGAGTGGGAGTTCTCTGCCTGTGCGACTACACACCATGTGGTCACTATCGCAGTGTTGGTTGTCCTCCTCTTTGTGGGGTCCAGGTAAGGGGGTTGCACTTGGTCTTCTATCTGGGTGTCTGATAAGTTCTCAGGCTAAGATTTCCTGGTATGGTATAATTGGCCACGTGTTCATATAACCCCAATTTACTTTGATAATTTCAGAGGGCAGAGCCCTTCCTGCCATTCAGACACTCTCACTTTTCAGTCTGTGAGTCGGTGGTTCTGACAGTTGATCCATTCACGTGTCGTCAAGGAACAGAGTGGGTCTCCATCTTCAGAATGGAGTCAAACACCGCTTGTGAGATGCAATCTGGCCTGAAAGCCACTGTGTTACACAGCCTGGACTCAGGAGAAGGTGCACCCAGACTTCCAACAACACCCCTCCCTTCCTGGCTGCTGAGCGCCCCAGCTCTCCTAGCAGTTCTTGCTAGAGGCTCACTGATACCTGCCTGGCTTCCAGAGCAGCAGACAACAGCCCCTTCATGTTGCTCCTGAGCAAACAAGACCAACCTGGCTTGCTCAACCCCACAGAGGTGAGAGAGTTTTCTGTTCGCTGCTCCCAGTGGGCGACTGGTTGAGAAAGAGCACAAAGGACCCAGTGTCCGTCCCTGGATGCCAGCACATACAGCCTCTGCCTCTGGACTGCTTTATCAGCCGCATGCAGCTCCAGCCTTGTTTTCTCAGGTGTGGGGTAAACCCGAGGCCTCCAGTGCAAAGGAGCCAGCGGCCCAGCCTGAAAGAGCACCAACCATCAGCACAGACGGAGCTTGTCATGTAAGTCCAGGGGCGGACCAGACAGGCCAGCCTCCAAACACCACAAAGCGCCTTCTTTTTCCTCCATCAAAGAGCCTGGGGAGGGAGGGACCCTGTCAAGCTTCAAGATGTCAAGAGCGAGCTGGCAGGATGTGGTGGCTCTTGCTTCCAGGCAGGGAACACACAGGAGCAGTAGTGGGGATGGGCATGGGCTCTAGGACCTAGTCCAGAGGAGGGAGGAGGACACTGAGCCTGCAGGCTGGGTGGGCCAGAGAGAGGTGAGAGGGATCTAGGGAAATGGAACAGGTTAAAAAAATCAGTCCAAGTCATCCACCCTTCTATGTATCCATCTATCTGTCCATATATTTATCCATCTGTCCTTCCATCCAGCCATCCATCCATCCACCCATCCATTCACCTGTCAGTCATCTATATGTCCATCCATCCATCCATGCATTAACCCTTTCGTATATCCTTTTATCTGTCCATCCATTTACTGGTTCTTCTTTCCTTTCTTCCTTCTATCCAATCATCCATCTGTCCTCCCATCTACCCTTTCTTCTTGCCATCTATCCAAATATCCACTGGTCCTTTTCTTCCCCTGTTTTTTCCTTCATTTATTCTATCCTTCTAACCATCCATTCATTCTCACTTCCTTCTATCTGTCCATCCATCCATCCATATGGTCCATGTAACAATGCTGGGCCCCCCCTCTTTGCCCATGAGTGAAGGGGGAAAACACCTCCACCCCAATCTAAATAGTGTGAGGTGGCAAACTGTCCAGTGCTGCCCACATGGGATCTGCAGGTGCTTTTCAGTGACAAACACACCCAACCCTGAGGAAGGAGCCCATCTCCCATAACTCCCAGAGCCACTCAGGGAAAGTCAGCAGAGCTGGTAGTGACAACAGGATTGAGTAACCCCTGGCTCCCTGTGAGGATGTAACTGGCTTATTAGAATGACGTCATGGGCTAGCAAGGAGGTCAAACCATTGTTGAGGACAAGATGGCTTGGCGGAGTCATATCTGGGGAAGAGACCTCAGAATTAGCGGAGCCCAGAAGGATTAAAAATGGCAGCAGTGGAAGGTTTTTGTCTGCAGTGGAGCCAAGTTTGTTCTAGAAAGGGTCAGGTAATATTCTAGATGTTGAGAGCTAAAAAGCAAGTCAGCAATGTTATATAGGTTCTTTTTTTTTCTATCTGTCTATCTATCTTCCTATCCATCTGTCTCTTTATCTATCACCTATCTATCTATCTATCTATCTATCTATCATCTATCTATTTTTGGTTTTATTGGGTTTTTTTTTTTTTTTGAGACAGGGTTTCCCTGTGTATCCCTGGCTGTCCTAGAACTCACTTTGTAGACCAGGCTGGCCTCCAACTCAGAGATCTGCCTTCTTCTGCCTCCCAAGTCCTGGGATTATGGGCATGTATCACCACTGTCCAGCATATAGGTTTTTATGTGTGAGGGGAAGAATACATATGTTTTTATTGACAAAATTCAAAATATAACAGTTGGGTATGATGTTTCATAAACGTCTGCCAACAAGAGTAACTGAATCTTCTTTTTTACATACTTAGTCTGGTGTTTGGGGTCTGAGTGTGCATGCCACAGTGCAAGTGTGGGTATCAGAGGACAACTTGGAGGAGTTGATTTCTGCTTTCACAATGTGGGTCCTGGAGATTGAATGTGGGTTGCTAGGCTTGGCAGCAGGCACTTGTACCCACTGAGCCTTCTCACCAGCCCAAGAGTGACATGGGGAGTGGTGGGAATGAAACTGCTGAGCTCAGTTCAAGGTCAAGGTCTCTGACTCCTGTTACCCAGTGGAGTCACATTTTCATGTCACCTCTGCTCTGGGCCCACAGACGGCACAAGGCAGGATGGGAACAGATTATGTGGGCCCCATTTACAACCTCACATTCAGATAACTCTCCATCCTGTGTTGCCTAGGGAGCACCCAGGTACAGAGGCCAGTGGCTTAGATCTTGGGATGCAAATGGAGGACTCTCAAGTAAACAGCAAGGCCAAATCAATATGATGAAGACTCGTAGGCAGCCATGTTGGCAACTGCCATTGGAGTTTCTAGGGCTGGTGATAATAGGAAAGATATCCCAGGATGGAACTTAGGGGTGCACTTATCTTTGTACACTATGTGTGTGTTCTTCAGTGTGTGTGATCATGGGGGTCTGTAAGGCCACCACCACAGAAGGGAGGGTCCTAAAGTGCTGAGGTCACCAAGGTGGGGCTATGAAGTTTAAGGTGCAGAGGTGGGTGGCCTGGATATTGACGAGATCCTACACAGAGCTTAGGACCGAGCAGCGGCAGCAGATGGGATCAAGAATTCCAGGAACCGTGGCCTCCAAGCAAGTGGCAGGTGTCGCGTACTTGAGCTCGGTGCCAGTGTGGGGTGAGGTGGGCATGAAGCAGGGTGGCGCCGGGTGAGAGCTGGCCGCTCCCTGAGCTCAACCTGGCCTTCCTGTTGCTGACTGCTGTGTAGCCAACAAGCAGGATAGTAGTTACATCTCATGGCGCTATGCTGGGCTATCTGGGAAAGGTTCCCAGACACACACTCGGCCCCATTCTTTACTTCTGCCCAAATATCACCAGGTGGCCTGGTCTGTGTCATCCTATAATTGCATATACTTCAGCCCCTTTCCTCTTGCTCCTGTTTTTCTTGCTTGCTTTGAATGTTGTCTGCATCTACCCTCGATGTCACCAGGACTGTGTTAGGGTGAATTCTTCACTCCCAGGATCTTTGTCCAACTGCTGTCCTGGTGCCTGGTGCCTGCTCTTCGAGCCTCAGCTGGATGAATGACAGGTGCCTCAAACCACCTGTCTCCTATCAGAGGTACCGGGTGTGGTTCCCATCCTTAGCTGCCCTTGTATTTAAGTTCATTTGTCATAGTCTCACCCTGTGACCCCCCTGCGACATTTACCTTTGCTGAACTATATTCCGTGGTTCGCTTCCCAGCCAAATATTCCCATCCGGCTGCACCATGTTCACATCAGGATGCCAGGAAATGCCTGTGGTGTTCAATATCATACCCCTGAAGCAGTGCCCAGCACCCAACAGATACACAAGTATTTTCTGGAAGTTCCTACTGAGTGGCCTGCACCATCAACCTGCTTCCCCATAAACACCAAGACTCCATTCCCTGCCACGGGAATACAGGCTCTGTGTTCACAGCCTTGGGTCAACACCGGCCAGGCCCTGGCATTTCCCAATTCCCAAACCATGGTTGGTTTGAAGTGAGGGGACCGGGGACCGAGGGCTGGGAGGTACACTGCTGGCCACAAGGCTGTTTTCATGGCTTCTCACATAGCATCGGGAGCCTGCCAGCCGGGCCCACACTGCTGCCTTGTTCCCCTCAGGCCTTCCTTGTGAACCCGCCCAGGGGCCTGGCCCGCCTCTGCTGCTGGGCAGAGTTGTGTCTGCTTTCCATCCCAAAGCAGCTTTGTGGGAAGTGTGTGTGGATGTTGGGGGTGGGCTGGTGTGCCCCTGGCATCCCAGGAGAGCTATGCCCCTGAGCAGGATGTTGGCACAGGAAGCAGCACACAGCTTTACTGTTGCCTAGTGTAAGAACCAGAGCAAAGGCTAGCAGCATGGGGAGCTGTTGTGAGCTTTTGCTGTGTGGGACACCACCCCAGCCTAGCTGGAGGGACTAACAGGTAGGGCGAGGCCAGCTTGCCTCTGCCCCTGGCTGGCTAGGACTGTACGTGGGATGTTCAGGGAAGACTGGTCTGGAACCTTCTGAAGGCCATTCGCGCTTGTGTTGGATGACCAGTGGGATGTGTACACATGACCACTCTGGTTGGTTCTGCCGCTCCTTCTAACTTGGCAGCACACCTCCAGGAGCAAGCAGCCAGGTGAACCACAGATGGCCATGTCCTGCAGTCCCCTGGAAATTG
The DNA here is from genome assembly GCA_907164525.1 of Lophiomys imhausi. NCBI lineage: Eukaryota > Metazoa > Chordata > Mammalia > Rodentia > Muridae > Lophiomys > Lophiomys imhausi. Next base: position 8,799,553 of record CAJQZJ010004765.1, read on the forward strand.
TAACACTTCTGGAAAACAGGGACCACGTCAGGACATTGGTGTAGACAGTGGCTTCCTTCCTTCCTTTCTTTTTTTATTTTTTATTTTTTTTGGTTATGCCTAATGGCAGTGGCTTTGTAATAAGACCCTGAAAGTTCAGGCAGGAAAAGTGAAAATAGACAGGTGGATTATCTATAGGAACCATATAGCATAGAAAGCGTTGAACAGAGAGAAGCTATGTGCAGACAGGGTGCATGTGTATATGTATGTGGGTATCTGTGGAGCTCAGGGGATGACAGAACTCAGTGTGTCAGGCTTGGCAGCAAGCACTTTTATCTGCCAAGCCATGCTGCCAGCCCCGGGTGTTCTTTATTGTTCTTTTTTGTCCTTGTGTAGTTTTGAGACTGGGTCTTGCTGTTGCTAGGCAGGTCCCTGTTGAATACCAGATAAAAATAAGAAGTGCAAAGCTGGGCATAATAGCACACACCTTTAGTCCCAGCACTCGGGAGGCAGAGGCAGGTAGATCTCTGTGAGTTCGAGGCCAGCCTGGTCTACAAAGTGAGTCCAGGACAGGCAGGGATACATAGAGAAACCCTGTCTCGAAAAAAAACAAAAGAAAAAGAAAAAAGAAGAAGAAGAATAGTAGTGGGGGGGGAACTCTGCTGGGGTCCTCAAAATTTAAGCTTCACACCTTAAGAGTTTTAAAATTTTAATCTGGGTGGCAGTGGCCCACATCTTTAATCCCAGCACTCGAGAGGCAGAGGCAGGTGGATCTCTGAGAGTTTGAGGTCAGCCTGTTCTACAGAGTGAGTCCAGGACAGCCAGGGTTACACAGAGAAGCCCTGTCTTGGAAAAAAAAAAAGAAGAGTTTTTAAATTTAAAGTCATTTTTATGGAAGGATCATTTATATGCAGTAAGGTACACCAATGGGCTCCTATGGTGGATGAGCTTTGGCAAAGGTGCACACACCTCTCTAACCAGCCGTCATGGGCTGATGAGCTCCCAGCCTCTGCATCTGTTCTGGAGTACCAGCTTCCAACCATTTCCTCTGCCTTCACAGCTTGACATTTTTTGGTGACCTGCCCATATTACCCCGTTTTACCAAGCATTTGTAGCTTTGTCTTCTTCTGGGCTGAATAGTATTCCTTTGGGCGGTGGTATTTTATTTTGCCCTTTTACCTGCTTCAAGCACTGCAAGAACCCCCATCAGATAGGAAGGAAAGGACTGGGCAGGGGTGTGGGGCAGGGGTGTAGGGTCGGGGACCTGCTTTCAGAGGACTGGGACCTCAATCTGAGCTCCAGGATAATGGAAGGACACCCTTAGCCCAGCCCAAGCTCCTTGTAGCCCACAGGCTGGGCGATTGTGGTGGACACAGGTGAGGTCATTCTCTCTGATCTCCCCATCTCGACTCTGTTCCCGTCCCTGCTCCATAGATGTTCATCTGATGCAGCCCTAGGCCAAGCCCGGGACTCTGAACCAACTTCCCTTCGCCTTTCAACTCTTTTTTTTTTTTTTTAAGATTTTATTTTTACTCATGAACATATATGTGTGTGGGTACGCACACAGGTGGGCAGGTGCTTACTGAGTCCAGAAGAAGGAGTTGGATTCCCTGGAGTGACGAAGAGTTGTGGGCCTCCAGATGTAGGTGCTGGGGCTCAACCTCAGGGCCTCTACAGAGCAGTGAGAACTCTTAGCCACAGAGTCACCACCTTTTATTTGAGGCAGGGTCTTATGGTCCCTAGGCTGGCCCCAAACTCACTATGTGGCTGAGGATGACCTTGAACTCCTGACCCTCCATCCTGTACCTCCCAAGTTCTGACTGAGGGCCACCACGCTTGGTTTACATGGGGATGGGGTCCGGGGCATGTCTGCTAGGTGAGTGCACTACGCACCAAGCTACATCCCCAGCTCAACTCTTTCTGAATTCATCCACACAAGCTCAGAGGCTCAGGCCAGTCAGCAAGTACATTCTTCTGGATCAGAGTCCAGCGGAGCTCAAATTTGGCGACATCAAGGGGGTTTGGTGTCACCTGCTTGGGTGATAAACCCTGTGGGTAGCAATGGTCAGCTACTTGAATAGAGTTGGCCCAACTTTTTTAGAGGCATTTGAAGTTGTTTTTTTTTTTGGGGGGGGGGGGGGTGTTTTTGGTTTTTTCTTTTTTCTTCCCTCTTCATGAACGTCAACTTCTTTTTTTTTAGGTTTTTCGAGACAGGATTTTCTCTGTGTGGCCCTGGCTGTCCTGGACTCACTTTGTAGCCCAGGCTGGCCTTGAACTCACAGAGATCCGCCTGCCTCTGCCTCCCCAGTGCTGGGATTAAAGGCATGCGCCGCCACCGCCCAGCTCAAGTGTCAACTTCTTTTTTTTTTTAAACATTTATTTATTTATTTATTATGTATACAGTATTTGCTCTACATATATGCCCGGGCACCAGATCTCAATGTAGATGGTTGTGAGCCACCATGTGGTTGCTGGGAATTGAACTCAGGACCTCTGGAAGAACAGCCAGTGCTCTTAACCTCTGAGCCATCTCTCCAGCCCAAGTGTCAACTTCTTAAGCAGTAAGAGCCAGAACTTGGGAAGCCAAGTGTCTGGTCCCTGTGGGCTCTCTAAATGACTTTCTGATCTGAGACAATAGAGAACTCAGAGGCTGTCACCATGCCTTCTGGGGTAGCTGTTTGAGCAGTTCTGTCACCTAGACACATGGTCACCGTGCGAGACTCTAATTATGTACTATAAAGTCTAAATTTGGAAAAATAATTTTCTTCATGCCAGCCACAGGCGGCCAGCGGCTGCCACATTGGCCAGAGCCATGTGGACTGTACCTATCACTGTGGAAGCCTGAGGGAGACTCACTTCCTGTGACTGAGTTTCCCTGACATTTGCTGGTCTTTATATCCTTCCAGAACCTTCTTTAAGTAGGAAGGTTAATACACTTAACATACTCGTCACCAGGTACCCACCATTTGTGACCCCCTAAGGATGTTTTATGTCTTGCTATGATTGTATCAGCTGAGACACCGGAAGCCGCCTGTCTGTGGGAAGTGGGCTAGCCTCCCCCTTCTCAACCTCTTCCTCCATCTGTGTAACAAATGAACTTCTCAGCGATGGATGAGTCAAGGGTTTGACTGAGCCAGCTGCAAGTTGATCAAAGCTAAGCCAAAGGCCATGGGATTGCTTTGAAGTGGGACCGCAAAACCAGAACAGAATCCTCTCACAACGCCAAAGTCCCCTGTACCCTGAGTGAGTCCAGGAGTCCTGATGTCACAGTGTCACCAGCTTCCTTCCTCTGTTTGTTTGACTCCCTGGAGTTCTGCCTGCAATGAGGTGAGGCCCTGGGGCCTATGCAGGACCTTGTGTGCTGGCTTCAGTCAAAAGGGGGTAGTGTGGCTTCCCTGCAGTTTGGGGACATCTGGCTATCTGCTGAACCCAGTACCATCACACAAAGGGTGAGAGGGGATCATTATAACTATTATTCCAGCAGTCTTTAAGAAAAAGAAAGCCTATAACATAGGCTTCTTGTCAGCATATGCACACTAGGTCAGGCCACCAGCCACACAAATGCAGGAGTCCAAGGAAATGGGACATCAGGGTCTTGAGACAGCGAGTGCTACATCTTAAAGGGACATGTACATCTGTCATGGTCCCTGGGTCATTCCGTGTACCTACCCTGGTTCCAAGTCCCTATTCCTTCAGAGCTTGGATCTGGCCAGCCCCAATGGACTCAGCATGTGACTGGGAATTAACTGAGCATCAGCCATGGAGAGGCTGGGACCAGCAAGATTCCCAAGATGGGATCAGGGCAGACTCTGTAATGGATATCTGAGCCGGTTCTGTTTCTGCTTCCTGCCCTTGCTGGGTGGCCACCTTCAGCAGGCAACCAGAAGGGGCAGCATGGGGTTCTCTCATCTGGCCTCTCTCCCTCCACCCTGAATCTGTCGTCATAGCCTTTTAGAGTATGTATCTGGTGCAAAGGATGTCATCCTGCACCCTGGCTCTGGAAACTTCCCAATGAGCCTACAAATCCATGGCAGACAGCATGGGCCCCATTAATCACGTGTAGGGAGGAAGCTGATAGCCCCCTTGAAGGGGAAAATGACAGCCACCAGGCCAAGAGAGGCCACTCAAGCTGTCAGCAGTCTGTTTGGTTTGGTTGGATCCACCCGCCTTTAGAAAGTGGGTGTGTCATTCATCTCAGGGTTGAGGACAGATATCACCCAGCGGGGAGTAACATGGGCTCTGGAGGAGCACAAACTTGCAATGTCTAGCTTCCCAGGAGTAATTAGCAATCCTGCAGATACTGCTGTTTTTATTTCGGGCCCAAAGTTAATTGTCAGGAATGAACCCTGAGCCTGTTTTCCTTTGGGTCTGCCTGCCTTTACAAGCTGAGGGCTCAGAGAACTGTATTGTCCAGGCCTCGCACACACACAGCATACGGTCAGAATGAATAAAGCCTTTATCCACAGTTCCCAGCTCTTTCCCAAAGTGAGGCTTTGAGACAGTGTACCAAAAAAAAAAATCTATAAATAATAAAATAAAAAGATATGTGTAACAGAAATGCCAGGTCCACTGTAAGAGCGTGTCTCCATGCCCACCCTCAGGAGTAACGTGACAATATATGACGGCTCAGCCCTGCACTTCCTGGGAACCAGGTCAAAAAGGGAACTCCCCTTTCTCACAGGCAGAAAGGAGGACACAGAAATCCCTGTTTATTTCTGATTCCCAGTTCTGAAAATGCATCTTATGTTATTTTTTAATAAGGAATTATAGTTATGGTGATTTTTGGCAACTGCGTGGTGGCAAATCCATATACAGAACTCACTCTGTAGACCAGGCTGGCCTTGAACTCACAGAGGTCCACTACCTCTGCCTCTCAAGTGCTGGGATTAAAGGCGTGCGCCACCATATCTACTTAGTGATTTTCTTTTTTAAATTATTTAAGTTATGGCCTTCAGTTCTGCCTGCCTCCCTAGCCTAGACCAAGAACACCCAGTCTACATGCAGAACCTGGCACTGGTCCCCAAAGCCAGCTGACTCCACAGGACTGAAACAGGTCATATCCCTGCTGTGGCTCCAGTGTCCCCACCTCCTGAGACAGTGGCCTCCCTCCTTAGCTTGCCCGCCCTGACAGGTCTCCTCTTGGCCCCCAGAAGGCAACCAAACAGGAAGTTGTGATCGGCATCCCCTCCCCTCAACTCCAAAGTCAGGAATAAAGGCATTTGTAGGAGGGGTGTGGAGAATCGGGTCTGCAGGGGCCTTGCCTCAAGGTCACAGGGGAAGGTATTTACAGTTCATAAAAGTACCAGGAGACATCCATTACCTATGTTATTCTTGGACTGAGGTTCCATTTTGGACACACTTGAGCCCCAGGGGTTGCACATCTTCCTGGAGATGCGTACAGGAGACACACAGCAGTATGGGGCGGGGGACCCTCAGGGTGTGTAAGTTCTGTCTCACTTTGTCCTGCGTGGCTGTGCGGGAGCTACAGTGTATGACCTTCTTCTGTCTGAGCTTCCACCCAGAGGATGGATGGAGGTGACCAGGTGACAGAGTCAAGAAATGACATTCCAGCAGGGAGTGAATGGGCAAAGGCCCCATGGCAGGAACTGGCAAGGAAGAGGGGCCAAAAGGTGGCTGGCACAGAGGAGATGGGGTGTAGGGAGTTGGCCCAGGGCCTAGCCCCATGGGGCTCAGTGTCCTTAAAGAGAGTCTTTCTTTATCTCACAAGCCAACAGGAAACCATGGACAATGACCAGTGAGGTCAGGACTGGGGCTGGAGCATGCGTGGTTAAAGGTGCCTTGGACAGCTCTCTGCCTGCGTATCTGTCTGCTCTCTGAAAAACTCACCATCCGGATGACAAATGAAACCCATGCCGTACGACAGACGTTTAATGGTACAAAGGAAAAGTCTGGAATGGAATTTCCCACTGGAAGAAAAATAAATTGTGTGTGCTCATGTATGTCGAGGTCAAACCCTGGGGTTGAGTGTCTTGATTTTTTTTTTTTTTTTTTGGTTTTTCGAGACAGGGTTTCTCTGTGTAGCCCTGGCTGTCCTGGACTCACTTTGTAGACCAGGCTGGCCTCGAACTCGCAAAGATCCGCCTGCCTCTGCCTCCCAAGTGCTGGGATTAAAGGCGTGCGCCACCACTGCCCAGCGAGTGTCTTGATTTTTGAGGGACGGTTTCTCACTGAGTCTGCAGCTCAGGAAGTTGACTAGACTGGCTGGCCCAGAAGCCACAAGGTTCTTCCTGTCTCTGCCTCCCAGCCCTGGGGAGACACACCCACCTACACACAAACTCACACACACAGTGTAGTTTGGAGCATGCCCAACCAGGTAGTTACCAAGTAAAACCCATATGGGGGTGACTAATGCTACATCAAGGTGGTCCCTGCCAGCTTAGGGCAAGGTAGATAGGAGGAGCAAGCCAAGTAGACCCCGATTATCTCTCAGGATTTGAAATATTTTATTTCTGTATCATTATGGGGAGGTACATGTCACCAAGTGGCCTGTGTACCCCTCAAGTGTCTAAAATATTCCATCTCCCTTAGGAAAGAATGTGCCAGACAGCCTGAGGGAAGCTAGGGGGTGCCAGACTGGAAGTAGAAGGTGGGTGTCTTTCCTGAGTGGGCTCAGGTTGGGACACCTCAGTCTTTGAACACTTTGCCTGTGGCCGTGACCCCAGGCTGCTGCCGCTGCCCTGTCTCAGCAAGAGTCAAGGGTCAAGAAAGCCTGCAGTGACAAGCCACGCTCTGAGCTGATTGGCAGCTGTGGCAGTGCAATCTCATGTTCTTATCTGGGTAATGCGGTGCAAGGGGAGCCTCAAGCAGAGCTGAAGACCCAAGTTGGTTCGTTTTCATGTTAGGGGGTGGGCCACACCTCACTGGTTCTGGTTCATATTTTGCGTTGGGGGCTTCCTCAACCTCTCTGGGCTGCCAAGTGAGAACATGGGTCTGTGTTGTGGTTCCCTGAGCTTAGACTACTTGGTTCCCAGCCCCTGGGATCATCATGTCCCTTTCATCTCAGGACACTTCAGAGGACATCTGAGAGAGACAGGTGCTGGACTGAGTCTCCCTGACCTTTCTCAGAGCCCCCTGATGGGGCGCACACTACAATATCCTCATTCAACACTCTTTTTTTTTTAATTTTATGTTCATTGGTGTTTTGCCTTTGTCTGTGTGAAGGTGTCAGATCTTAGAGTTACAGACAGTCGTGAGCTACCATGTGGGTGCTGGGAATTGAACTTGGGTCCTCTGGAAAAACAGTCAGTGCTCTTAACCACTGAGCCATCTCTCCAGCCCCTTGTTTTCATTTTTAGAGACAGGGTCTCTCTGTTTAGCCCTAGCTGTCCTGGAACTTGCTCTGTAGACCAGGGAAATCCACCTGTCTCTGCCTCCCCAGTGCTGGGATTAAAGGCGTTGTGTCACCACCACCCAGCTTTCAACTCCCTTTTCTTGTCTGTTTCCCAGCTTTCTATGACCAAAGGCGACAGTCCACAGGCACCACCCCAAGAGCCGGAGCGCAAATGGCCGCTGCCCCTCACTAGAACATTGTCTCTTCTAGCACTTCCTATACCTGGGCCCCTGCGGGTAGCCTTCTACATTCAATCCCTCACATGTAGGGCAATGTTTCTGGTTCATGTGTGTCCTTGTGTGTGTCACAGGCCCACCCCTAGGCCCCACTGACCATCAGTCTTCCGTGGAAGAATGAGCTTCAGTCTGCTTGTCCACTTGCCGGTTGATGGACAGTGAGGCTGGTTGTGAAAAGATGGCACGATGTTGTCGATGGCGGCTTGCAGGTGTTTGCAGACTTCCTTTCCATGGCTCTTGACTGCCCCTCACAGAATCACTGTTACACTCATGTTTTTCTTTTTATTGTTACTTTTTTTATTTTGTGAATTTCACCTCATGCACACTATCCCTCTCCTCTCCCACCTCCCCCCGGACCCACCCTCCACCCTTGCAACCTCCCCCCACATAAAAAAAAAATCTCATTGTGGAAGCTGCAGTGTGTCTCAGTGTGCCCCACAATATTCCCTTTTGTCCACATGTTTTTGCTTGCAAAATGTTCATTATAATGACTCCTTGGTCTAGTATGAGGTCTCTGGCTTCTGATACTTTGTCAATACTGGACCCTCACTGGGACTCCTCTCAGATATCTGTTATTGTCCTGTGTCATGGAGATCCTGTAGTTTTGGGTCTGTGGAACTGGCTTCTTCATGCACTCCAGCAGTTCATCCATGGGGTGGGCCAACTCAAAGTCCTGGTTCTAGGCCTGCAACCTCCACTTGCAGGGCCTGCTCTCTCAAGTGCTACAGCTAGTAAGGGGTTGGATCAGCTCTCCTGTTTTCATGACCCCATCAGGATCAATTCTTCTACCTGCTACCTGTGGCAAGGGCAAGAGAGTACAGGGGAGCTCTCCCTCATCAACACCACAAAACAGACAGAAGACAGGGCTGGCTCACCCACAGCCCCCACATACAGGGTCAGCTGTAGTATGCTGCCCAGGTAAGGTGCAGGGCCTGCTCTCCTGAGTGCTGCAGCATGTGAGGGACAAGGACAGCTCTCCTGCTCTTGTGACCCCATGGGGCCAGATCTCCTGTCCATCACTGGTGGTGAGGGCTAAAGGGAGAGAATCTCTCCCTTTCCAACACCACCAGAAAACAGACAAAAGGCAGGGCTGGCTCTCCCACACTCACACCCTCAGGGCTGACTCACCCACAACCTCCTCATCCAGGGCCAGGCAGGGCTTCCCTAGTCTCTGGCTTGCTTCCTGTCCTGAGAGCCCATCTGGTACTTGCCTGGTACTGGACTGGTGGTCAACACAGACTAGCCCCCTTCTGGGCCTTAAGGCATCAAACTGGTTTTGGTATCCAATTTGCTTTTTTTTTTTTTTCTTACCCCCTGGGAATGTTAGGCTACTATTCATTCAGATGTTCATAGGTCAGAACACTGAATGTAGACATAGCCTCTCTCCTCTCTGCCACCTACTGATGCATATGTGACACAGAAGCCACATCTACAATGCCTCTAGGGCCATTGTTACACTCATGTTTAATCAGAGGTTCCAGCCTGGCTGTTTCTCAATGTTCTTCCCCTTTGTATTCCCATAAGTCATGTTTGAGGGTTCCAGTTGCTCCAAATCCTTGCCAACACTTGATTCTGTTTGTCTTTTTTAACGTTAGCCTTTACATGGGTATTATAGTCTGTGTTAGGCTCTTGTCCCATTGCTATAACCATACACCCGACAAAAGCAATTTAAGAAGGAAGGGTTTGTTTGGCTCACAGTTCTAAGCAACACAGTCATCACTGTGGAGACGGCAGGGTGACAAGAGCTGGAGGTGACAGACAACACTGTGCTCACTGGATGTCGGTGCTCAGTTTACTTTCTCCTTTTTATTCAGTCCAGGACCCCAGTCAAGGGAATGGTGCCACCCACATTCAGTGTGCATCATCCCTCTTGAATTAAACCAATCTAGAAACACCCTCACAGACGTGCCAAAGGTCTGTTTCCATGGTGATTCTACATCTCATCATGTTGCCAATCAAGATGAGCCATCACTGGTGTCTCTTGTGGCTTTAGGCTTCCTACCCTTGCTATGCAACTGCAGCCCCTTCCACTCTGGCTCTAGTCTTATCCTACAATATCTCAGCTTCAAGCCAGGTCCTAAGAAGCCTGCCTATATTCAGGTGTCCTCTGAACCCTTGCTGGGCTGGAGAAACTGCCAAATAATCCCATGTCGCGTCAACCTTGACCAGCAAGAACGACGCAACTCGCAAAAGCTCTTCTCAAGCAGTTTATTCAGGTCCCTTGAAAACAGTCTTCCGAATCCTTGCTTGTGTCTCTGCTTGTCTGCTTGTGTCCCTGCTTCTCCTCCCCCAAGCCCTTATATGCCTACTCAAACCCAATCAGATCATGCCACCTAGCGATCCAAGATAGGCTCACAAAAGGAGGAAGCACACCGGGCTAGGCAGCTGCTACCAACTAAGGCTTGTTTACAGCTAAGCTTGAGCTTTCTGGCAATAAGCCAGGCGCCATCTTAGGGTTGTGGCTCACCACAATCCCAGTTGTCCCATAGTACCAAACCAGAGTAGCCAACAAACATGTAGACCAACCAAGACTGATCCATGGTGCTGCCTAGCAGCCTAGCTGCCTCTAGATACAAGAACATGAAGTCCTATGGGTGAATGACTGACTCCATGGGGATACTTGTTACTCAGAATGAGAAACAGATAGCTGATACATCTCACCAGAGGACTGAAGTTGGGAGACAGGCTTTATCTACTAGGTCCTCTTCTAGGCTTTCTCATGAACTCAGAATTGCCCATTATACAGATGAGTTAACCAAGGCTAAGAGAGGTAAACCACTCACTCTACACCACTCAGCAGAAGTCAGTGCTGATAGCTGTGACTCTGGGCCCTGGGCAGGTGCAGAAGCCTGGTGCTTCCTTCATTCATTTGGCAGGTGGTAATCAGGCACCTACCATGTGCCAGGCTGAACTAAGTGCTCAGGATGGAGTGATGGCTCAGAGCGCCACACATAACATTTTCCTCATGGAGTGTATAGTTTGGACCAGGATGGACATTTGTCAAGGGCCTCATCCTGGGATCAGTGCCATTCAGGGAAGTTTCTCCGCATAGTGAGAGAGTAAGCTGGGAGCCTGGCCTAGAGGATCAGTGGTCTGGGTTGGCCTTGGTTCTTCCTGTTTCAGCTCTCCTATATGTTTTTCTGTTTCTAGCCTGACTCCTTTCCCAAGCCCTGTCACCAAGAGGCCCAGAGTATATGTGTCCACAAAGTTATGTGTAATGGGAGTTAGATCAATATAAATTAGATTTAGTGAATATCTAGGGGCTTCTAATAGTCTCTTAAAAGGGGGCATGAAGATCAGCTGGCATCTTTGGGCACTTGGCAAGGCAGCATATGGACTAAGAACAGGGTTTATGGCTTGGCATTGTTTTCAGCTGCTGATAGCCTTATGAAGTGGGTGGAGCCCAGATTAGGCTGAAGCCAGATGAAATAAGGAGAGAACCTATTTAAGGATGAAGTGGGTGGAGCCCAAGAGTTTCCACACTAGAGACAATGAGATGCAAGACGGCTTGTATCATCTGATGGAGAAAATGAAGGCAGAGTGAAAAGGTGATCTCAAACAGAACTGAAAAAATACAGTCCGTTCTCCCTGAGGCAGAAAGAAGCTGGTTAATAGAGAAGGCCTCAGCAAGGCAGCAAAAAGCCAAGGACTAAACCCCATGGCATAGCTTTTGCCCTGAGGGGTTCAACCAGTTCAAACAGCGGCCTGAATAGAACTGTGGCCGGCCCCAGCAACCGTGGCAGACCAGCTAAATGGTTAATACAAACTGACTGATGAAACAGAAACTTTGTTAACAAATATATTTATTAGTAATTATAAACTGTTATATTAGGCTGCTAGAGTGGCCAGTGGGGCCTGGGGGGAGGCCTGTTGGCCTGTCAGACCTGGCTTGCCTTAGCTGGAGGTCTGATCTGTCCTGGTGATAAGACCTGAGACCAAGGGTGGCCTTTTTTCCAATAATTAAATACACCAAGATCTTTTCAATGTTTCAACACTTAGGACTTAGCTGACTCTCAACTAGCTCATCTAAGTTAACCTGACCAACTATTCTCAATTCACCATGTGGCTTGCTGTACCTTCAGAGCTCACACTGAGACATCCATCTGCTTCCGAGTCTCCTGGCGGAAAGAAAGCTTCCTCTGTATAATCAATCCCAGGGTTCCTCTCTTCCTCACAGGAAGTCCTGCCTTCCTATTTTCTCTCTGCCCAGCTAAATGGCCATCAACGACTTTCATTATCCAATCAGAGAGTACCTCAGAAAGGATGGTAACCAGATCTCCGAGCACTGAAATCAGCCTCTGAAAACCATATACAAGACCTTTCTCCAACAGACCAAGTTGGTCTACGGACAGCCGAGGCTCCAGAGAGAAGAAAGCCTCAAGCCTATTTTAAAGTTAAGTTGCCATAGCAATGCAATAGTCAATTTACCCTAAAGGACCTACGTCTGAGGTGTTCCCGAGGAAAGACTGCTGACCAAGTGCCATAAAGGGTCTACTCCTGAGGTGTTCCTGATGACTGAGGACCTGCCCAGAGACTGTTTCCTTCTAAAAGGTTAGGGTTAGTTGTTAGATAATAGGCATTTATAGTTATTAATAGGGTTAGTTGTAAGGTAATAGGGGTTATAGTTATTCTTAGGGCTAGTAGTTAGTTAATAAGTGTTTATATTTGTTATAAGTGCCTACAGTTATTAATAAATGTATTTGCTCTTCCAAGTTTTGACTTCAGTTATACTTGCATACTCTGACACAGCAACAGCCATCACTCTTTATGTGTGTGTGTATGTGTGCACATGTATACACAGGTACACATGTGCACACATACACACACATAAAGAGTGTGGTGTACAGCCACATGGTCTCTCTGACAACACAGACTCAACCCATCGTGACAGGGCTCATTCTCAATAGTTTCTTTTACTTGTTTTTATTTTATATGTACGACTGTTTTGCCTGCATGTATGTATGTGCACCATGTGCATGCAGTACCCACAGAGACCAGAAGAGGGCGTTGAATCCTCTAGGACTGGAGTTGCAGATGGTTGTGAGCCACCATGTGGGGGCTGGGAATCGAACCCAGGTCTCCTGGTATGGGCATAAGGTTACTGTTTAATTTAAATGCTGGTTTCTGCACCCCCCTGTATCTGGTTTCAGTCCTTGTTCTGAGGAGCTCATGTCTCATTGTTATGTAAACACTGTTCCCCAATTGTCCCCTGATATGCCAATAAAGCAGCTTACAGGCAGTCACTGGGTAGGAGAGAGAATAGGGCTGGACTTCTGCCCTTCAGGGGAGGGGGAGTGAAGGAGAGGAAGTGGGGGGATTCAGCGAGAGGCAGAGGCTATACTTGCATACTCTGGGAGAGATTCAGCTGAAGCAGGAAAGCCACAATGTTCAAGTATCTCTGAGATTTACACTGGGGAAAACCAGATTACCTTAGTGGGTTCAGAATAGAGTAATAACTGCTCAAGTTTTGTGTTGTGAAGCCTGGCTAACAAATAACATAATAGAGTCTCAATTATTTGGATGATAGCCGGGTTGAGAGGTAAACTGTGAAACTAACACAATTATACAAAGTTATACTAACATCCTGGAAGAGCAGCCAGTGCTCTTAATCTCTGAGCTACCTCTCCACCCCCTCAATCATTTGTTAATGTTCTTCAAATTTAGTTTTTGTGGTCCTGCTGGAACCCAAGCTCTTCTCGTAAGACTAAAGAAGTCCTGTGAACAGTAGATCTGTTCTCATCAGCCAAGTGCATTCAACTGAGGAGAGTGTCAGCAGCTGGCACTGCACCCCACACTGGCACTGAGTTCTGGCCACCTGGAGGAAGAGGTACCACCATCTTACTTGTGCTGGAACACCATGTGAGCTAGCAGTGGCCCTGTGTGCATGGTGTGTTGATTTAGTGTTTACCAGAAGTGGGTCATGGGATGAGGAGGAACAGGAGAGGCAATGGCTTGACACCCTTCCAGCGATATGGGAAGAGGACAGGACAGACAGACAGCCATGGAGACAGCATTTGTCAGCATGTCACCCCGAGGCCAGTGTCTAGATCCCAGCCCATGAGCTGCCTCTCTAAGCCATATACAGGGCTAAGCCTGGGAGGCAAGTGTGAGCCCTCCGCAGTTGTGAGCGGAACAGCAGCCTCCATACAAAGGGAGTATCACCCCTCCAAGATGCCTCCTGCCACAGGAGGTTTGGCTTTGGGGGTTATTTTGAAGTATTCATACAGCTTTGATGAGACACAGATCTGAGGGTTTTCCTGAGACATGTTAGGGCTTTCACCACGCCCACCTCCTTTGATCTCTGTCCTGGTTTATTACCTCCAATGTGATGGGTGGGCCTTAGCCAGCCCTGGGCTACTCATAGGACATTGGTCCTATTTCCTCTGCTTTTTGGCCTCTATTGCCCAATGAAGCACAGATGGGAGGGGGCAGGTGGATGGAGGGTGCAGCCCATAGAGGTGGCACTGTCACTAAGGGGGACAGCGCCCAGCGTGCCATATGGACCTTTTATAATGGCTCAGATATTACTCGCCATCCTCCATGACAGGCCCCCAGCAGGATTTCATTCACCCTACAGTTCCAGATTAGGTTTCTCCCTCAGATCCCCACCCTGTTAAAGTTCTTAGAGTTTGAGATGCTGCCCTCCCCATCAGCATCATTCACCTCAGAGAATATGGAAGGGACTCATGAGCAGGACTGTCAAGGGAAAAAGGGAGCAAAGCCTGAGGGCTCAGGCACTCACTCAGGAGGCTGAGACTGGAAAGTTCAAGGCCAACCTAGGCTTCAGAACTAGACCCTGTCTCAAAATAAGAAGGAAAAGAGGGCTGGGGGCTGCAGTGTGAGCTAGGTCCCTAGTAGAACTTGAGAAGATGGCAGTTGAGGTTGTGAGATATCCACAGAGAAGAGTATGTGGACATGCTTAAGCTAATAGAAAGTCTTTATTAGCTGGCCAGCGACTATACTGGGTGTTTGGGATCCCAACGTAGCCCCGAGCCTCTCTAGGGGTGAGCTTTTAAAGCACAAAAACCACATCTTGGGTTGACACACCTCAGTTGACTAGAACAGTTAACCAGAAGCAAAACCATATAGAACCTAAAAAGCCAGGTTAGTACATTTAGGGACTTTCCTAGATCTATGGACTTTGGTAGATTAGGCCTTTGTTCTCGTTGGCAGGTGTGGATGCCTCCATGCTGGGTTTCAAGGCCCAAATAGCACTTCCATCTTCATGGCATTCATTGTGCTAAGGGGTCTGGGGGTCTGTTATATTGATGGAGTTTTACTGATATTAGGTCACGTGGAGAAAGAGGAGGCCTGAAGCCCATTGACTGTACTAGCTCCCAGATTCCTAAAATTTCTCAAAAACCTGTTAGCGTTCAACAACCTCATTTTCATGAAATTTCCTTTGGTGTGTTCATCGCCCAGGCCCTCAGTTTTATTCTAATCCTCTCTTCACTGGACTCACTCTAGCTTTCTTACTATAGCTCAAAGGTACTGTGCAAAACAACACCCTGCCTTGGCAACTTACTATCCTGGGCTATATCGTGTTTGTCAATAAATCTTTGGTGACACATAGCAATGCCCGCTGCTTCAAGGACAGAGTCACAAAGTGATCATCCAGCCTGCACAGATCAAGCCTGCTGAGCCAGGGCTAGGTGTGTAGTGAGGGGTGCCAAGGTGGGATGCACATAAATCAAAGCTTTGGAAATCTGGAGGACCCTACGTAGATCCCATTGGGTATGGCTCATAGGCAAAGGACACTCCTAGCTTGCTTCCTTTCTCTTCCATTCCTGCCTCTCCTCTTTCCTTTCTTTTGAGCAAAGGATGGAAGACAGGGCCTTCCCTGAAAGGCATGGTCCTTTCACAGAGCCCCACCCCTAGCTCTTTTCACTGGTATGGCAGTCACCAGCCACAGGTGATCTCGGAGCCCATAAGCTGGAGTGAATCACCCTGGGGTGGGCCACACCTGTTAAAGACATGCTGATTTTAATGGGTTCCTGTGGAAAAAAAATGTAAGCATATATATCAGTCTCCAGACCAATTTATACTATTGGATGACTAGACCAAACAAAAATCTATAATTACAATTAATTTCACCTGCTTCTCTTCCTGCCCCCATTGCTGTGGCTACTAGAAAAATCTCACCTGTATATCTCATCCCATCTGTGCCTCAAACCCGTGTCTATCTCTAAGTCAGTAATACCAGTCCTGCTGGCAGACACCATGTGAAATCAGCAACGGTAGGGAGTCCCCCTACCTTTGAGAGCCATTCAAGGGGAACAGCATGGAATCCCTTCTGGGTCAGTTCAGGACTACATTGAGCAGCACAGAGCCCTGTCATCCAACACATTCTGGGTAAGCAAATGGGATGTCATCGTCACCTCTGCCCCCATCACTTCCCCCTTTTCTGAATCCTATTCCTTTTCCTTCTTTTCAAGTTCCACCTCCTGTCATCCCCTCCTTTTCAGTGTCCCCATAAACCTCCTACCTTCAAGGATGACCGGAGGGACCCTGATTCTGAGCCTGGACAGTCTGTCCTGTGCTTTCTCACTCCTGACCACTGAGTCACTCCGCCAGTGACTGTATGCCCCTCCCCCTACTCCATCCATCACTCTTCTGGGGGGGGGGTCACTGGTGAATCCTTTCCTCCTCCACCCTGGACTCCCGTCCAGTGTCTCCACTGTTCCTTCACTGGGTCTATCTTAGGCCCTTTCAGATGAAAAGTGGGCCAAACCTAATGGAACACCTTTGAGCCCCTTTGAAACAGTATGAGGGGAACCCAAAAGCAGTAGACCTCAAGTAATTACCATTGTCCTGGGAATCCCATGTATCAGAGAGAGCCAGCCAAGGCCCTGATGTGGAGTTCCACAGCCCTGTGAACAAAGCTCTGAGTTTTCATTTCATCCTTTATATAAAAATTCCAACTTTGCCACAGGAAAAGGCCAGAGAAACTAGAAAGTTCTCTTTTCCCAGATCCAGCCAAACTCTGTAACTAGATCTATTTCCTCTCTCTCTCTCTCTCTCTCTCTCTCTAACTCGTCTGTTTCCTAATTTCTTCAGAGCATAGAGAAAGTGAGGCAGCCGGTTTTCCAACCTCTATGTCTGGTTCAGGTCAGCTCTCCGACCTGTCCCCATGACTCGAGTCTCCCTCAGGTGGGTGAGATGAAGAGGCCACCGCTACTCTCATGGACAATGAGGCCATTCCTGCCTGGAAATGGCTGTCCCCACCTGGCTGGGATTTGCCCCTGTTGCCCAAGGCCAGAGGTGCCTGAGAGGGACAGAGCACATCCATGTCTTCCACACCAGGCCACCAGAGAGCAGAAATGTCAGAACTGCCAGGCCCTTGTATCATTTTGCAGGGCACATGTGCTGAGCCATAAACAGCTCTCCCAGACCCAAATTAAAAGATCTTTTATTGGGAGAACAGATACAAACAAAATACCAGGCTCCAACTGAAATGGACAAACAAGCCAGTTCCCATGGCTGCAGTGCACACAGTCGGGACTGTGAGCCAAGTACATGAAGGAGGAAGAAAGGACCCAACCAGATAAGCATGTCCAGTTTCCAGTCCAAGGTCCCAGACCCCTAGGAAGGAGGGCAAAACACCCCATTTCCCAGCCAAGAAGTGCAGCAGAAGGCTGAAGCCAGAGAGAGGGGAATCTTAGATGTGCCCAGTAACTACATCCCCTATCTGTCACTCACTCAACTGGGATGCAACATAAGCTGGCATCCTGTTTTTTTGTCTGTTCCTTGCCAGGACCTGGTTCTTAGCTCCATGCCCAGTGGCCTGATAATGGCAGGTGTCACCAAAGCCCAGAGAGAGGACCCATCCCCAGGGGCTCTGTGACAAGTGACAGCCATGTTACAGTGTTGTGCAGCCAATTGTGTTTGCATCTTTTTTGTCTGCAGCACTAAGCCCAGACTGTCCTGTGTCCCACTCGGCATCCACGGGAGCCACCAGCAGCAGAGGGAGCATCAGAAATGAGAGCCATTGCAACACAGAGTGAACCAAGGCTCAAACCCAGGGATCCCCAAGAACAACAGAGACACAAGAAGAAAAAGGCCATGGGAGTGGCTGTCACCACACCCTATCACACTGGCCACAGCAGGTCACAAAGCCAAGCCCATCCCCAGAATGGCAAAGGAAACTGCCACTGTCACTGAGAGCAGGGCAGTGACAACCAAGGGGAAGGTGGCACAGGCCCATTCTTAGGTGTCCTTGACAGACCAGAGATGCAAACTCTATCCTCCTGTTCGAGGCTGTGGGGAGGCTGGACTGCTGACACCAGGGTGGCCAGGGATAAGGGATGTTGGCTCACTACCATATGGGGCAGTCCAAGACTACTGTCTACCTCTGGGTCAGGAAACAGAAACAGGGAGGCTGGAGAGACTGCAGGGACTGACAGCACATATTTCTCTCCCTGAGGACCCAAGTGTGCTTCCCAGCATGCACAACTACTTGTAATTGGTCTTTGCTGGCACCTGCACTCAAGTACACAGACCCACACACCGATACATAGTTAATTATAAAACAAAATGCATTTTTTTCCAAGACAGGGTTTCTTTGTGTATCCCTGGCTGTCTTGGAACTCACTCTGTAGACCAGGCTGGCCTCAAGCTCACACACCTGCCTCTGCCTCCTGAGTCCTTGGATTAAAGGCGTGCACTGCTGTGCCTGGCTAAAACAAATCTTAAAGACTTTTAGATAAAATAAATCTTTTTTTTTTTTTTTTGGTTTTTCGAGACAGGGTTTCTCTGTTTAACAGCTCTGTCTGTCCTGGACTCACTTTGTAGACCAGGCTGGCCTCGAACTCGCAAAGATCCGCCTGCCTCTGCCTCCCAAGTGCTGGGATTAAAGGCGTGCGCCACCACCGCCCGGCCAGATAAAATAAATCTTAAGAAAGAAATTTATTACAGAAGCAATAAATTCTAAATACTAAGGAGAAAAGAATTTAAAAACAAAGCAAAACAAAATCCTCCTCAGAAGGCTGGGATGCTTGTCAGTGGTAGATCACTCGCCTAGTATGTATAAATCCCAGGTACAATGCTAGCATAGAAAAAAGGGGAAAGAAGTGGGCCTGGAGAGACAGCCCAGTGGTTAAGAGCACTGCCTGTTCTTGCAGAGGACCAGGGTTCAGCTCCCAGCACCTACATCAGTCAGTTCATAACTACCTGTAACTCCAGCTCCAGAGGATCTGTCTCCCTCTTCTGGTCTCTATAGGCACCTGCACTCACATGTACACACACATATGGATCAGGGAGATGCACATATATATGCGTATTTTCATTTTTTGAGACAGGGTTTCTCTGTGTAGTCCTGGCTGTCCTGGACTCACTCTCTAGACCAGGCTGGTCTTGAACTCAGAAATCTACCTGCCTCTGCCTCCTGAGTGCTAAGATTAAAGGCATGAGCCACCACTGCCCAGCTAATGCACAATTTAAAAAATAATTTATTAATTTTTTTATACATTGGTGTTTTGCCTGCACATGTGAGTGAGTCAGATCCCCTGGAACAGGAGTTACAGATGGTTGTAAGGTGCCACGTGGGTGCTGGGAATTGAACCTGATTCCTCAGAAAAACCAGCCAGTGAGTGCTCTTAACCACTGAGCCATCTCTCCGGCCCTGCATAATTTTTTAATTAAAAATAATTAGCAGTCTATGTAATCCCTAACCTTCAGAAATCTCCATCCTTACGAGTTGGCCTGGCCTTTTTCCCAGATTGCTTCACCAGTCAAAAACCCATGATGCCAACATTGCCAGGATCCATCCTACCCACTGATCTGGGTTCTCTTCAACTGCCATGGTGTTGGCTCCTAAGAATCATCTCAGAAGCTCTGTGATTCACAGGGGGGAATGCCCTGCCAGAGAAGGGCCAGAAGGATCCCTGAATCTCCACCCAACTTCACCACCCTCCGCAACCCTGGGAAGAGCGAGACACAGAACAGAGAGAATGCAGACACCCTGGCTCCAGATGTTCAAGGGTCAATGATTCGACCATGCCTCTGACCTGGCTGCCTCAGATCACTGTACAAACCTGAGGTAGGTGGAGATTTGGAACAATTTTCTCCAAGTTTCATTTTTCTCTGCTTCAACTCAGCCCTATGTGTGCTGTGGTCAATAGAGGCATGATGGGACGGGGTGCAGGAGTGTGCCCTACACACGTGTGTGTGTGTGTGTGTGTGTGTGTGTGTGTGTGTGTGTGTGTGTGT